>BRZM01000069.1:325192-873655 GCA_033238685.1 Lates japonicus
AATGAACACACTAATGAACAACTCACTCCAAAATTTTATTTGTAGAATTGATATTGTTTTGTATGGTGTAGTCTAACATGTCTAAGATGTGCACATAATTTAGAATTTCTGATTATGTACAATGAAACTGAAGTTAAGATATTTTTCAGTCCCATTCTGACTGATCCTTAACAATAACAATCCAACACAGAAAATTCTGCATTTGTTGGTTCTGATATATTTGATATTGTTTGGTGAGAAGGTGAGGACAGCTACAGTCAATTTGTCCACAGACAAAACATTGACTATTCGAATACATTTTTAAAAAAAACCAAGAATGCCAAATACTTGCTTCAAGACAGAAGCTTGAGAGGTGAGAATTAAATAATTTTCATTGTCTACTGTATGGTAAATAGTAAATACCGTTGATTTTAAAGCAAAACAAGACATCTGAAAACGTCACCTTGAGCTCCACTGATTCTCTGGTGTGAAAATAATTGCAGTCTTTGTGATTTGCAAATCACATTAGTTCAAATCGCGATTGCAGTTCAATTTCAATAACTCATTCAGCCCTACTTTCCAGTTACATCATTGTAGTTTTCTTTAAAAATTGCATTAAAATCTTGTCTCGTCTCATTCTCGGATTGGAGTGAACGGAGTGTATCATCACATCCCAATAGATGTTAATTATAGCTAAACTAAAACATTCTCCAAACATTAGAGGAGTGTTTCAGAAGAGGGGCTGTTTACTGTCACATATGACAAGAATAGCATCACATCCTTAAGAATCAACAACAAAGTAACATGTTACTTGTAAACAGTAAAATGTTTGAGGCTCAAACCTGTGGAGGAGCACAGAGTTAAAATGTAGTTTTCAAGCTTAAATTTAAAATAGAACTGTGCTCAATCAAGTCTTAAGACACCACAAACACATTTCTAATCACTAATATATCCAACTGTGGGTTAATGGATCGCTATGGACAGATTACTGCCACAAATCTACAAAGAAAAACAAAAAACGTAGACACAAAACAATCACAATGAGATGCTGAACTGCCACAATGAAACAAAAACATTACCTCAAAGAAATGCAAAATGTTCAGGAATGGACACAAAACTACAGACGCAGTAAGAGCAACCACAAAGAGACAAAGGCCATAAATAGATGTAAAATAACCAAGTAAAGACGCCAAATGACGCAATAGGACCACAAATAGACATAAAATTATCACAACGACATTCAGACAAACAGACTACTAAACAGTTACCTTTCCTCCGCAAGTTGCCCACAACTCATATCATGAACTATAGTCACATAAACACAAACACACTTCAACCCATGCAAATAACGTCCACGTTGGGGGTCCACAACTCATGTCTGGGACGCCTCAGTCACGGAAACACAAACACACTTACTCGCGATAAGAACGACTGAAAGGAAAGAGAAGGCTAATGCTAACGCTCGCCGCTAACGCAAATGCTAACGTCAGCCGATAGATAGTTCGCTCCTTAGCCTTACCTTTGTGCCGCAGGTGTGTTCAACGTCCAGCCTCACTCGTGTTCGACAAAAAGCAGCTCCAAAACTTCTTTTAACATCTACACTTCTTCGGTAAATAACTTTTATTCGGTAATTAAATTTTCTCACAGTACTGACAAACCGAGGCAACGGCACAAACCCTGATTTAAATCTATTTCCCGACTTCGTTTCTCCACGTGTCTGCGCTCCTCCCATGAACGTATGGCTCCTCCCAGAAGACATGGCAGATGACGACACACGACGCAGCCAATGACAACACACGAAAGCTAACAACGGCAGAAAAAAACGCCAGTTAGCCCTCTGACTCTGTTCCGCCTAGCAACCACCTCTGAATGGTCTTACAATACATCCCATGGATGTATTATAAGAACTGGAATGGTACCAGTGATTGGATATTTACTGATGGCTTTTTAGTGGACTTTTAAATTACTGAGATTACCTGCATTAACTTTTAACACATTTATTTTGTGGGTATTATCTATTAAAATGTGTTTTCTTAACTTCTACATTTTTTATTTGAGGGGGCAAGATATTTGTTTGTTTGGTTTAATAAAGTATTACTTAGAAAGTCATCGTGGTGTGGTTTCTTTTTTTGTGACCTCCTGAGCCAGGTCATGACAGTTCAAACACAACCTCCATCCATCCATTGGGATTAGAGCTTATTCTTTGAGGGCCACTGTCATTGGGTGTGAGGTGGGGTACACCCTGGACATGTTGCCCGTCTGTCACAGAGCTGGCATATAGAGACAAACAACCATGCACATTCACATTCAATTTAGAGTCACCAATTAACCTAACTGGCATATCTTTGAACTGTGGGGCAACAGAGCTAATCACTGCACCAACATCCTCAAACACAGCCTCACATACTGATATGAGCGGAGGGGAATGAGCAGTAGCACATATAACCTACCATATAAGCAAACTGAGTTTGGTCAGAAGTGAATGACAAAACCAGGTTCCACCAGTATGTAAATGTGGTGAATGGCATGCTCAAGCAGGAGAGTCAGAGCTCCATTCTGATCCAGGCAAACAAAAAGGATTTAACTGATCATAAGGTGAGAAACATAGATATCTGTTGATTCCTTGGTAGTAGAGTCACTACATTCTTTTTGAAAGGTCATAAAGGAAATTAGATAATTTTCTAATTGTGTGTAATTTGCTGTAATATCTCCATTCTCATTACGTCAGCTAAACTAAACTTATCAACTGCAGCATCAGAATTATTAACCTCTGTAGCTCCTGCTAAAAGCTGTAAAACCCTGAAAAAAAAAATCAACTGTCAATTTGATTATCATTATCATTGATTATCCAGTATTTCTGGTGTAACAGTTCATATTTACAAAAGAACTTAAAGTACATGTAAACAGAGTGTTTGATTAACCTTAACGGCTCAAATTGACTGTCAAAGCAAATAACTTGTGTGTGTATGTGTGTGTACGCTCACGTATGTGTTTGCCTGTGAGCAACTGTGTATATTTTACTGTGACCACTGTAAGACTTGAGGCACTGAAATAAGCTGTTGATGAATGGGTTGTGCTGGAGTTTTACATTTTATCTCTCTGTGTCTGTCATCTGTCATGTTTGTGGTCACATTGTCACTCCATTATTACAGCTGTCATACAGTACACTTTCAGTGATTACGTAGTTATCTGACATCACTGAACAAACTGAGACTCTCTTTACTTTAAACCATTTTTAACAAGACAGACGTACAGTGGATCATAAGAGTGCTACTGTAGTTATTACAGAGAAGACAGGACAACCAATGTAATAAACTTAGCATTTTCAAAGAATTAAGAGAGACCTATCTCTACGTTTTGTTCTATGTAATGCAAAATTTGTTCTTTATGGGTTATTGTGAGAAGTGGAAAACGGACAATGCTTTATACATACATTCATGTTTATAATCCACTTTGTATTATTTCCCCATAATAATAGACCACTCCATCAGTATTAAACAGTCAATCATAATTTTATGGTGGTAACAAGCATTAATTTGTTGAAAACATTTAGTAATTGATAGGCTATATTTCACTACATATTGTACTTGTTATCTGTTTTTTGAAGCTTAATGTAGGGGTGAAATGTGCCTCTGACATAACACATTATACATCATAAAATAGCTATGTTTCCTATAGGGAAGCCTGCAGGCAGATCCATGCACAAACCCAGAGATCGTGCAAATAAACTGTCAGTGTGTCTTCTGTCAATAACTATGTTACAAAATTCCATTGATGTCTGTTTGCACCAGTAAGAATTAGCCTGACTGACAAATCGTGTTGCTTTAATAAGCTATGAGCTGTCTTGCACAATGATTTAAAATGGTGACAGTGACTACGAGTTAGGTGACCAAGTTGATACATTTTCAACAGGCTCTCGATCTACATATTGTTTTTCTAGTTTGATGGACTGTACTGTAGGTTACTAATGCCATCAAAGGGGGAAGACTAAACGCCTAATAGAGTGATTTAACAGTTTGTAGCTGCAGTGACATTTGTCATTGGGCTTATTAACAACTTGTTGATTAAACAATAGATGCATTTGCTTTTATTAATTTAAGCGTGATTTATTTTTTAAGAGGGTGACAGTTTTTTTTCACATATCATGAAACCCTAAAAGCTCACAATCTACTTAAATTGTCAAAGACAAACTTTTTTTGTTTGTTTGTTTGTGTTTGTTTTAAACAGTGCAGGCAGGTTCACCCACAGAAAACCTGTCTAGCGATTACTGACAGAAATCCAGTTTGTTTGCTGTGAGTGTGGCTACGTTTTTGAGCAATTAGAATTTTCTTTGACAGACCATCAGAAGCACATGAGAAGACATATGGAAATATGCCTCCCAACTTCAAGGACCCTGCTATTCTCTCTGACCAGGTAAGATACAGGGTATATACGTATGTTACAAATAGCTGTAACGTTATTTCTCACAATATTAAAAATTAGCATTTTTGACATTACATTGTTGACAGACAGATTGTTGGTAGCTTTTTTTCATTTTCACAGATGGTTACATTTACAAATTTTCAATTTACATTTGCTCCAGTTCTTTCTTTGGTAATAAGAAATATTAAAAAAATTAAAATTAAACAGACATTCATTTGTGAAGGATAAATGTTTGTAGACATTTTTTTTACTCTCTCATCTTCAATGGATGAAGTTATAAATAGACCAACAGAGAATTTTCCTGGAATCTCACGGAGCTGTGAATGCCACACTGAGTTCATTCAAAATTTTACCAGCGTCAAAGACCTCATGCACTACTCACGATACCCCATGTGTGTCTGTATAATTCATTGTGTTTTTGATGTGTCCTCCATACTTCTTTTCAAGTCAGAAATCTAGAAGTGTAACTTCAGGAAGTGTGATAAATTACCATTATCATACATTAATAACAGCTGGATTTGTGGAACTGAGCCATTCTATTTTTTCTGCAATTACAAGTCAAAATGAACGAATGAAAAATGTTTTCCACTTTCCACAAACTCTACAGCAGTGGATTCCATTGGTCAGTTTCCCCTTCTTTGGTTGAAGGTGTTCATCAGTGAAATTACGTCATGGTTGATTAGACTTAATATTAATCTATACTACAGACAACATCTTACGGCTTGTAAACTTCTGCAGGATTCTCATGTGGATGCTGGTGATGAGAATCCTGAGCGTGGAAACTGGAGCAACAAGAAAGAATACTTCCTCTCTATGGTCGGCTATGCTATCGGCTTGGGAAATATCTGGAGATTTCCATATGTAGCCTACAAGAATGGAGGGGGTAATTATTTGGCACCAGTGTTCAGAATATCACCTTTGACATACCTCATGAATATCATGAAAACCAAATTTTTTCCCTGACAACAGGTACCTTTCTTATTCCTTATTTCCTGATGTTGGTTTTGGTTGGAACCCCTCTTTTCCTCCTGGAAAATGCCATCGGTCAGTTCTGCAGCCAAGGCCCTATCAACATGTGGAAAGCAGTGCCACTACTGCGGGGTGAGCCTGAATCAGTGGGGTCAAATATTAAATATTACATAAGAGCAGATTATTTTATATTGCATTATAATCTGTTCTTCTCCAGGTGTTGGCTTCTCCATGGTTATGGTGAACACATTGGTGTCGATTTACTATAACGTCATCATCGCCTACAGCCTGTACTACATGTTCGTCTCCTTCCAGTCTCCTCTGCCATGGTCCAGCTGCTTCAGCTGGGCTGACAGTAACTGCAGCACCACGCCTATAGGTACTGTTTATTACCTTCTATCCTCATGAAGATCAAATCCGCAGTTTGGCGGATTTGGCTGATTTGTCATTCTTGACCATAGCTCCATTTTCATCCTTAACTGACTGATATTTTGTCATTCACTGATCCTCTCTCCTTTTCTAGACTCTTGTAATGTAAGTGGTGTTTTAGTGGCCAACTGGACTCAGGAAAACATCACATGTCCTTCATCCCACATAATCTCAGTTCCAGTGCAGAGTCCAAGTGAGCAGTACTGGGAGTAAGAACACACACTCAAACACACAAATACATATATAGCAGCTTCCACAATAACATGATCCTGGACTCAGTTGCTTTAACCTTCATTAGCCATGACATACTGTGGTGTCTATACAGTGATATGTTTCTCTTTTTCAGTCGTGTGGCTCTGCAAAGATCCAGTAGTCTAGATGAAACAGGACCAGTAGTTTGGCATTTGGCCCTCTGCCTCCTGCTTAACTCCATATTTGTTGCTGGAGCGCTCATCAGAGGCATCAAGTCATCAGGAAAAGTAAGTCATCATCCACTTCATATTATGTTCTTATCCATTGCTTGTAAAAAAAAAAAAAAAAGAATCTTCCGTCAGTACCATGAATCTCAGTCATTAATCACCACATTCACAACTGCACACAAGAACAAAAAGTGTCTCCCAGTTTGAGAATTCAGAAATATTAGGCCTTGAGCTCCTAGTGCTGTGGGGGATCATACATGCCATGGTTCATACGTTTTGCCTATCCTGCTCATTGCACTTATGGCAAATTTACACCTCTTTCAAACTCAGGCACTTGCAACTACTCTGTGGTCAGCTCGCAAGTTCAGTGTATGAATTTCAGACTTTTGTCTCTCCAGGTTGTGTATGTCACAGCTACATTTCCTTATGTGGTGATTTTGATCCTGGTGATCAGAGGTGTGACACTAGAGGGAGCCAGAGAGGGGCTCGAGTTCTACATAGGTTCACAGTCCAATCTGACTAAACTGACTGAACCACAGGTAAGAGCCCAACTATCCCAAAGTACGACATTAAAACAACAGACAGGCATTTGCAAAATATGTTCTAAATCACTCTTATGAAATATGTTGTGTCATTTTAGGTCTGGAAGGACGCAGCAACTCAGACTTTTTTTTCCCTGACTGTTGCTTGGGGTGGAGTTGCAACTCTTGCTTCCTATAGCAACTTCCACAATAACATGATCCTAGACTCAGTTGCTGTAACATTCATTAGCCATGGTAGGAAAACACCATTTCAAACGAAGAACTAACTCAATCAATCTCAAATATGTGTGACAGCGAGCATGTTGTCTTTAAATTTATTAGTCAGTGTGACTATTTTCAACTCCTCCAGGTACCAGTGTGTTTGCAGGCTTCGCCATCTTTTCAGTTTTGGGTCATATGGCTTACATCTATGAAAAACCTGTTGGAAAAGTGGTGAAGGAAGGTCAGACACCTATGATACCACTCAATTTCAAAAAATGTCAAACGGCTGCTGTATGTTCTCTAATGTTTTGCTTTTCCATTCTTCATTTAGGGTTTGGGCTGGCATTCATTGCATATCCAGATGCTCTGCTAAAGCTTCCCATTTCTCCTCTGTGGTCTGTGCTCTTCTTTTTCATGCTCTTCATAGTTGGCCTGGACTCTCAGTTCACACTGATGGGTGAGATTGTCATTTACCAGTGGCTCTGCTGTCAAACCTCACTAATTGGCTTACATTTAGAGTTAACCTGCAGGATCTGTGTTGACACAACAAATCCCTGTTCTCCATTCAACTGGCTCATTGATTCTCATTTCTATTCTTGTCATTAGAGGTGGTCACCACCTGCTTGGTCGATGCCTTCCCTAAAATCCTCAGACCCAAACGTGCCATAATGACTTTTGTGTTATGTGGTATCATCTTCCTCTTGGGGCTGCCATGTGTCACACGGGTACAGTAGGTCTACAAACACTAACTATATTACTACCATCTGATATTATTACCCTTCTTACTTACATTGCCTGTGTGTGTATGTGTGTATTGACAGGCAGGAATATACTGGGTGAGACTGATCGACCAGTTTGCTGCCACTTGGGTGGTGCTCATTTTGGCTCTCATGGAGATCATTGGCTTCTGCTACATATATGGTAAATATAAATGGCAGCTATAGTAATATGTAAGTGATATTTGATAAATTAAAGTTTACACATTGTTTCATCCTCTTGACTGTATATATATATATATAGAGATATATATAGCCCTGGCCAATTTAAGACCAGGCTAATTCACTGCCTACTCACTGTATTTGTGCTACTTAACTTAAGTTGTTAGCTTATCTGCTATGTTTGATGTCTAAATTAGCTCAACTTTGCTGTTTACCAATCAAAGGATAAGGCAGCCAAAATTCACAGTGTCACCAAATCCCATGAAAGTCAGAGACTGTCTGACCTCAGCTATATGACCTCTGACCTCAGATGTAAGCTTGAGAATTAGAAGTGAGAAAGCTTTCTGTTGTGTACATGTTCACGTTCTTCTCATGCATTACAGGGTTGGGTCGTTTTATCAAAGACATGGAGATGATGATTGGACCAAAGAGCTTCTGGTTCTGGCTGTGGTGGAGAGCATGTTGGTATTTCATCAGCCCCTGCATTATAGTGGTGAGTACAACTTCAGTTTTGATCTTTTCTTTTATCGTTGTAGAAATTCCACCTTTGATACCCATTTTTACTTTCAACACTCAGTTCACGGGGCACTTTTTTAGGCTCCTTGCGTAAGAGCTATATAAATTAATTTGATTTACAAATAGCTGTAACGTTACACTAAGAGGTGTCCAGTCAGAGATACTAATGTTGAGGAATTGGTTATACAGTTAGTTATAATACCCTTTTGGCCAGATAATTAGACTGAATTGCCATTTTATTTCACTTTCATTATTTAGTCATTACTCATCCATTCTTGTCCCCATTTTCATGGGTTTTTCAAAATTTATTCCACTTTAAGTGTGACCACCATATACACTTGTATGAATGTAATTAGATGTTATGTTTACCATTTACTCTGTTGTCTAGGTGATCTTGGCCACGTCTCTAATAACCTTTGCCCCGCCCACCTATGAACAAGTCCTTTACCCAGACTGGGGCTTGGGTCTGGGTTGGTGCATGGTTGCAACCATCCTTTTCTGGATCCCTGCTGTCGCTGTGTATAAGCTGATAAAAGCAGAGGGAAGCTTCTCTACGGTACATTTGTCTTGTCTTGAATTATACAGGAAACATTTCAAGCAGCCTGAGATTTTTCCTCTGTAAATTTCAGACCCACTAAGTGTGTACCCATATTGATGATTATTTGTACTTTCCACAGCGCCTGAAGTTCTTGTGCACTCCCTCTGAAGACTGGCATCCGTACCTGGACATCCATCGAGGAGAACGCTACTCAGAAGAAAATCGCCACTGGCGAGGAGCAGAGTTAACTTACAATAAGTAAATGTAAATGTAACTTGAAGTTCATGACACTGGTTTGTACACTGATTCTTTATATACTGATATGTTACATACAACACCCCTTGTACGGCAGGTTAATCCAATAAAGGGATGATTCTGATTATGTCAGTGATTCAGAAAGAACAGTGTAAAATCAAATGCTACTAAGTTTGTAAGCAAATGTTACATGTGCTTTGATTGTGCTCACATAGACATAGATGTGTCTTTCAACAAGTCTGGTTTGGTCAAAGCTGCAACACCCATATGTAATGATATGGGTACAAAAAGCAGACTGTTTGCCACATTAGATTTCTTTGGATCTACTGCCTCAATGTCCTGCTGTTATCAGTGTATTTATGGGGTAACTTACTATGCTTACTAGCCTGCCACAGATCTGAATGGTGCTAACTTCCTTTAACCTCACAGTGTACCTTCCACAAATGTCTCTCATTGTTTGAAGACTGTCAATTCAAGCTGTTAGTTTACAGCATCAGTTGGTAATTGTAGTTTGCTTTTAAACTCTTCTGCGAGAGTATACATCCTGACTTGTGTGCTTAAGGGCTCCTCTCAACATCATTTTCTCAAGAGATCCACCTGGTGGACATTACACCCCAAAGTAAATCCCCATTCTAGAGATTATACCATCTCATATCATTTTAATTACAGATGTTATTTATGAATTTAGTAAAAATAAATTGAATTTTATTGCCCTTTTAAAATTTATTTCTTACTCCTCACAGCTTTTGTTTGTTTCGTGTTTAGATCTAACTTTCCAATTTGGTTCAACCTTGTAAATCTATATACACAACTCAATGCTTCCCTGCTGCAAAAAGCAGATTTATTTATATGTTATATAGGAAAAGAGAACACTAATTTGACTGCTAATCCTGAGACTACACCAGCTGACCTTGCACTATAAAATCAGAATTTAGCAGGATAGAAAATAAAGCAAGTGAATTCAGCAGTTTTACAAACAGACCATACCTTTGGTGTTTGCATTAATATTGTATATAATGGCTTGTATGAATTGTAAACCTGGTTATGTCTCTTGCTTTTGGCATGTTACATATTACCAAATGAAGCTGGCCTTCAGCATGCAAGAGTCTGGAACTGCATTTCTCTCAATATTATATTGAGATTTTAGAGTGGCAACTTGGAAAATGACATAGGAGACTTTTTTCCCCTTTGCTTTCTTTTATCTTCCTTATATTATAAATTAAGTTATTTTATTTGAGGCAGGCACTGGGTAACACAGG
Organism: Lates japonicus; assembly: GCA_033238685.1. Lineage (NCBI taxonomy): Eukaryota > Metazoa > Chordata > Actinopteri > Centropomidae > Lates > Lates japonicus. The sequence goes on from BRZM01000069.1 coordinate 335,660, forward strand.
AGACACAAGACAGTGAAACAGTATTTATGTTGACACATTGTAGCAATCGCGAAAAAAAGACCTACGGTAGTAGTGTGTACATGTGTTTTAATGACAATATGTATGTGTTGTCTATATTATCCGTAAATATATTGCTTACATAACCTCTGTACTCTTGCCTGTTCCTTTCTGCTGCTATATTTTTACTGTTTTTATGCTGAATATTGTCATGGTTTTATCTGTAATGACCACTGCAGAACATGAAGAGTGGGTGGGTGAAAAAGTCCTAAATCAAGAATAGGCAGAGGCTTAGTTGGCCACAAAAAGTGCTGTTATCTGCCAAAAGGGGGGGGGGGGGCAGCATTAACTTTGTTTTATGTGTTGGCTGCAGGGGTTGTCTGCAGGGGTTGTCTTTTAACTTTAAAAGTCAACAAAATATGGCATTTGCTAAGGGGTGAATGAACTATTGCAAACTTAACAGGAGTGACATGTTGGCTCATGTTTGTTATAGTTGATCATCAATGAGTAACTTGGTTTTCTGATTTTAACTAGAAACATACACAAGACACACAAAACCATGAGAGATCTGAAGTTGTTTTAAATGCCATATTTATTAAGATTGGATCAGTAACAGGTGTTACAGAGCTGTTCTTGAATGGGCCTTAGTTGGATGGTCTTACGTTACATGATAGTTGACCCAGCTCCTAACTGAAGAACAACCAGTATGAAGTTCTACCATGGATCATTTAAGCCCAGTTGCAGCACTTGCAGCTGTCATCGAACACCAGACCGACAGCACAGTGCTGGATGTAGGTCTGTCCCTGGTTGCACTCATAGAAGTGGTTCTTGTTGGTTGAGTCTGGGTAAACTCCGTTAGCCTTTCCAGCGCAGAAGCCAGATCCTGTGCCGCTGCTGCCACCGCTGCTGCTGCCACCACTGCTGCTGCCACCACCGCCACTAGGCTGGAGTGGAGCCTGGGTTGGTTTGACTGGGGGCAGGGGCTGAGGACGAGCGGTGCAAGCTGAGGAGAGAAATAAAAGCAGTCAAAAAAATGGAAACATTCTAGTTGTATTTTTTAACAAAGGATACAAAGTTCAGACGCACAAGCTCCAGTTCCCAGGCCACTCTTGAGGGTGTTGATCAGAGGGTATCTTCCCTGTCCGCAGAAAGTGCCACTGAAGTCATCCAGATCCAGACTCCACACCATGGCTCCACCGAAACCGCCCTGCTTCAGCCACTGAATCTGTAGAGTGGATGAGAGGTGAAATAAAGTGTTAGCTACAGCCAAAATTGCAAAAGTTTTAGCCATGAATGTGAATAATGATATTCACCTTGATCTGGAAGCTCTTCACATTGTCATATCCAACCCAGGTTCCCTGGTTGTAGGCATATGGCACATCCTGGGGGCCGTCCCAAGCCTGGGTGGCTCCCTGCTTCAGGAAAGTGCAGATCTGATGGCAGGGAGAAGATCAAAGTTAAGGATGTACACAATATGTATGCACATGTTTTCATGTCTGACATATGGATGCACACACAGATTCAGAAAAAAAGCACCTACCTCATAGTAGGCCCAGAAGCCAGCCTGACGAGTGAAAGGTCCAGCAGGTCCAGGTCCGCTGGCGGGAGCTCCCACAGCTGTGTTAGAGGAAGCCAGACGGAAGGTGTGGCCATAGGTGGGGAAACCAACCAGCAGCTTCTCAGCTGGGGCACCGTTGCTCTTCCAATAGTTCATAGCATAGTCCTATGCATGAGAGAGTACAGACCATCATGAGTATCTCTTCCTTAGTGTCATTTACATACAGCAGGAGAAAACTGTAATACAGAAAAGTAATGATCCCCCTACTTACCACATTGAAGTAGATCATAGATCCCTGGTCAGCGGGGCCCTTGTACAGAGGGCTGTTCTCTCCAACATTGTGCTCCCAAGAACCGTGGAAGTCATAGGTCATGACGTGGAAGTAGTCCAGAATACTGATAAACAATCATGAGGATTAATGTTTTGTAAGAACTGTGAACTGTGAAACAAACGTGAGAGTAAGTAATGTTTACATGTGTATGTACATGAACTTACCCGCCAATCTGGGCAATCTGGTATCCAGAGTCGATGGTTCCCTTTCCAGCAGACACAGCAGCAGTCAGCATCAGACGGGGACGGTTGGTCTTCTTGCCCTCTGCCTCAAAGGCGCTCATCAATTCCTACAGACAGGTGAGGAGAGAGAAACAGTTACATGACTGTGCTTTTTTAAAATAATTTAGTTAATCATGGTCAACTGTCTCCTGTTTCTACAGATGAGGACAGTGTGCGTAAATGTTAACAGCATTCTGAAACTGGTCAGGACACAGAATTTTGGGGAGAAAATAACACTACTGCTATCACTACTGTTCAGACCTCCACAGTCTGGATGCAAAAGTGGTATGTGTGGCTAATTAAATCCAGCAGGAATTACTTCCTCTGTGATTTCTTGCCTTTAATTAGAAAAAATGCTTTATTTAATAAAAATCAGAAACACATAATGCTGTATAATTTTTGCCAGAATACATAAGAGAGTGCCAAGCTAGCAAGCGATCAGCAGGGTGATCAGTCCTCTTATGGCTCAGTGTGATATGTGAAATTTGAAAAGTAAGGATTTAATAATAATTGAGATCTATAAGTAAAATAAAATTTACTTCATGGAGCCCAGGCATGTGGCTTTTACTTTCTGTTTTTTTTGTTTTGTTCTTGGAGAAGCTGATGACAGCACAGCCCAAAGACATCCATCTGTCTGTAAAAACTGATTTTGTTGAGAAATTAAAGTTTCGTAGAATATAACATTTTTTTTCAATGGCAATTGATTAATATATTTTTAACAAATAAAGAATTCGACTGGACAGATTACAGTGTAATGTGCAGGTTTACAAGTGATGCACCACTGCAGTAATGGCAGCCTGACTCCCTCTGTCTACAACCCAGATTCATCATAACCAGAAACTGAATATCAATATTACAGACCTGGACCAGGACGGTGAAGCGCTCCTTATCCTGAGGTGGGGAGCCACGAGAGCCAGGGTACTCCCAGTCAATATCCAGACCATCAAACTCATAGTGACGCAGGAAAGTGATCACACTGTTGATGAAGGTCTGACGATTGGCAGCAGTGGAAACCATGGCTGTGAACCTGGAGACAAGGAGTCAGACCGGTCGTACCTGTGCTACAAGTTTCTCTTGGTGAGAGTATTAATCCTCATTAAATTATTACTTACTTCTGAGTACCAAAGTTCCATCCTCCGATGGCCAGCAGAGTCTTCAGGTTGCTGTTCCTGCAAGCAGCAACAAAATCCAGTTTAAACTCTCACACTTAATATCTCTATCTGTATGCATGCTTACAAGTATTGTAATGTGTGTTTTCATGTGTGCTTGAGTTACACTATCACTATGAACATTTGTGTGTACTAACTGGTTCTTCAGGGCCTGGAACTGTCCATAGAGTTTCTCATCATCCCACTCATAGGTCTTGATCATGTTGTTGTCCATTCCAGCAAAGGCATAGATGAGGTGGTCACAGAGACATGGGTCAATGTCGGTGGGGAAATACTTGCCTGCTCCGGGACGGTACTGTCCCCAGTTTGTGAAATAACAGGAGAGGATATAGGATGATCCTGCAGCACATGGAACAATTGTTCTTACATTACATTACCAACTTAAATACATTTACATATATTGTAGAAACACTGAGTGGATAAATGATACAGTTACCTAGCTGCACGTGCAGCAGGAGTGCCAGTCCTGTGGAAAGAAGAAACAGAATTAGAGATGGTGAGGAGGTGGCAGGTTGAGTAGTTGAGAATTAATCTGCATTATGCACAAAATGAAATTAAGTTGAAATGTGTGAGCTACAAAGTCTGAAATGAGCAAGGAGCTCAGCTTACCGACGCAGATGAGTAGCTTGCCCATGTTGCCTCTGTACAACGATCTGAGGATCAGAAGACTCTTTTATACTCCTCAGGTCCTCCCCATATCTGCAATATCTGTAAGCTTTGTTTGACAAGGTCTGACCACTCAGCAAAAGTGAAAAGTCAAACTCATTCACTTGTTTGGTCAAGACCAGTCAAGCCTGATAATCTTCATGTGCCCTTTGATAATAATATGATGCGATTAACCTTGACATTTTCAAGGTTATTATAACTGGCAGAACAATGTTTACCTTTGTTAATGTGTAAACTTAAAAACAAGTTTTTAAATTTACACATTGCTACATATTGCTTCACATTTGCACAAAAAAAATCACTGTTCTGGCTGTAACTTTTAATAGCTAATGAATATAAATTTAAAAAAGTAAATAACTATTTTTTATAAATGATCCTTATGACGTAAGTGTAGTAGTAACTGGACAGCAAATTTATGGTTACATCATTTTCCATTCACACAAGTTGTTTGATAGTGATGTTTACTTGGCTGTTCTTAAGATCTCTGGTACATGCCTTATCACCGTTAGACATGGTTAAAATCAGTTATTATTGTTAGTCTGTCATTAAAATGGAAAGAAGCTCTTTGTCCTCTCCTGTCCTTGGATGTTGATCAGTAGTTTAGTGGTTGTCATGCAATGCGGATGGTAAAATCTGTGTTATACTGACTGTGCCATCAATATGAATTTTAATTAATAAACTGACTAATAATGTTTAATGTTTGGCACTCAAAGCTGACATTTATGCTTAAACTTTGAAATTCCAAATTTTGTTCCACAAAAAGTTAGACGTTTATCTGTAATTTGCAGCACCAAGTTTTTCACCTTTTATAATTATTTATTTTATAATTAACCTCATTAACAAATCTATGTAGGAAAATAGGCATGAAATGGGGCTAGACACAAATAGCAACAAATCATCTGCATAAAGTGAAACCTGATCTATTTTTCTCATCTTTGAATGTCAATGATTGAAGTGAATGACTGGACAAAAGTTTAAATGGCATTCCTGTCTATCATATTGGCAAAAACTGATTAAGTACACTCTGAATTAATAACTAAAAGGGCTTTAACTTAATTATCCAAATTATTCAGTTTATTTGACATTTTAAGTCATGCTCACACACCAAGTATAATTTCTATGAAGTTCCAGAACATTTAAAAGGAAAAAAACTAGAAAGAAAAGCAAAGAGAGACAAATTTCAGATAAAAAATTACAGCAATATACTATATATTTCATGGATGTATGTAATATTATAATACAGGACATATTTGTCTTTTGCCCAAGCAACTCTGACCAAGCAACAAGGTCCAACACCACCCTACTTCATATTGATAGTTACATCACACCTGGGAGCTGCACAATACAACCAGTCTTACTACTATGCTACTAGTCATCAGAGTCACACTGGATTCACACACTGATTATTTTTCAAGGACACCACTGTTTGTGACAATTTGAAAAAAGTTACCAATTTATCATATTCCAACCTGTACATAGATTCAAACTAACATTCTTGCAGTCACATACATATTTCTTATTCTTCTTATTGGCTTTTATTCTGGGTGTCTGTTCTTCACTGGTAAATTTAAGCATGATGTATAGTGTATGTATGTACTGTGTGTATGTCTAAAAACCAAAAACATCAACTTAATGATGGCACTAGAGGAAAAGCCACTAGATCAGTGAAAGTTTTGCTAAAAAGTTGGGGATCACTAAAGTCATTAGATTAATTCTCTCAGCATCTTGGATATCTGCACCAAATTTCATAGCAACCCATTCAGTGGTTGTTGAGATATTTCAGATTGAACCAAAGTGGTGGACATTGCCATTACCACGACTAAAAGCACATCAACACCGAGCCAGTATTGCCAGTGTGGATTGAAATGCTGCAGGTTTCCATACAATCCCAGGAAATGCTGTTTCCAGAAAACACATGATCGCCTCTGCACAGCTCGGTGTGTCCATGCATTCATTCATATTCACTCTAAATATAATGTGATTGTCGACAACTGCGTATCATCTCTGTGAACAACAGCTTAGTATTAAACTGCTTGATAAACACAGCGTAAAAAACATCAACCTATTGCGTGAGCCTTTCAGCATACTGCAGCTCATTCAGCCCACAATGAAGTCTATACAGTATGTTGTTATTGTTTTATTTGGTTGCGCCGCTGTTGCATCATTACACACATAGCATAGCATTGTGGGTCCATTTTTCTTGAAATTTTTTTCAACATCTACTTAATCAAACCTACTATATATTTCACTGGTGAGAAGGACATCTAAGGTTTTCATCTTAAGCAACTCTGAAATGTCACTTTGGGGGGGTTTGCTTTTTATGTCAGCAGAACTTATCTGAATGCAGTTGCAAGGAGGAAGTAATTGAGTTAATGTTTAACAGATATTCAAAATATACATACACTGTGGTTGATGTTTTTGTAAGAGTACGAGCAGTGTTCAAATCTCACCACCAGAGAGAGTCAATAAGCTGTGTAGAGTCCAGATCCATTTTATAGCTGGAATAAGGGTCTATTTATTTTTGGATTCAGTTATTCCCCTCTTTTGTGTTGTCATCTGCTTTTCAAAGTGGTCAGAACATTCACATACACTGCAATCAAAACAGGTCTTAGCCTCCTAAACAATAAATCTTGTTCTTTATTGTTGTAGAGATAAACTCTCTGACTCTGTCTCTCTGTCTCTTTCACCATGGCAACCACGTACAGGGAACCGGGAGATAAACAGACCTGTTGCCATCTCCCACACGATACACACATCCGCCTGCCACACATGAATACATGCACACATGCGCGCGCACGCACGCACACACACACACACACACACACACACACACACACAGACAGTGAGTTAATTGAAATATGACACATGGAAATTATGATTAATCATGACTAATCACGTTGTCTTTGTGTTTTCTGTTGGGACAGGACGAAGCCACTGAAACGCACCCATCTGCATTTGTGTGTAAAATGAAATACTACAGAACAATACTGAAGCTCTGTAATTCTAACACATTAATTTAAGGTCTTTCCCAGCAGGGGAACTGGTGTGATAAAGTTGTACAATTAGCAGTCACTCTCTACAGTATGTGTGATTTTTCAGGATTCTGTGAACATCCTATTTAAGGCACAACAAGCCTTTTCTGTTTGAGTTTGGTAGAGGAAAAAGCATTAAAACTGTACAGTATGATGTTACTCTGCACATTTTGTTAAAAAAAAAAAAACGATCAAAATGTGAACGCAGTGAAAAATGCGAGGGGCACTCAGTGTTCATTTCCCACTATCTATCTCTGCTCAATCCCCCTCCACCCGCTCCCGCCACCCCTCCCACCCCTCCCTCAAATGCAGGCTTCTCAACAACCCGTTGCTATTAGATACTGCTGGGCTTGTCACCATGGCAGCAAATTCTCAATCATTTTCTCTCTGCCATGTTTCTGTGTGCACACATACACATACACGTTTAGCTGTAATGTAGGAGGGTTGTCCTTGAGTCCTTGAGTGTTCCCAGGTCCAGCTGGGGAACAGTCCACCTGTGAACGGAATTCAAATGCTGTGACAGGGAAGGGAGATGTCATGCTTCGCATTAAGTTTCACACGCAACCTGTTAAAGGATATCATTTACCATTATGTGCTATCATGCATCTTGTGGCTGATTGCACTGGTAGTGTGTGTGTGTGTGTGTGTGTGTGTGTGTGTGTGTGTGCGTGTGTGTGTGTGTGCGTGTGTGTGTGTGTAATAAATGAGTCATATTAAACTCGACAGAGTGACATGCTTGTTTCTGTCGAAATATACTTGAAACAAAGAGTCAATCTTCTAATAATATCACTGAATGTGACTCAGGACTTTAACTCAATGTCAGCTGGAAACACACTCTCTCATATGGTGTCAGAACACTGTCAGTGTGTGTATCACCATTGCTGCAAGGATAATATAATTTATCTCTACTTCTTATCCTTAAAATTTGACACTTTGTAACATAGTTCAAATATTTAAAAACACATTTAACTACAGCATTGTACATACAGCATCATCAGCTACGGCGCAAAAGGAAAGTGCTGGCAAGGGAAGAATTTAACACCAGACATGACTTGAATTTTTCACATCTTCAATAGATGTCCCAGGCAGCTGACGTCAGCTCACGGAAGATGAAATGAACATAGAGACAAAAGAAAGGTGAGACAGAGAGAACTGAGACTTGAAAGAGTGAGGAGCGAGAGATAGGACGATAGGCAGAGCTGATTTTCTTTCTCCAATAAAAGCAACAACCCCCCAGTGTTGCTATGGCGACCTCCTCTCGCTCCCTTCCTTTCAGCGAGCTACCACTTATCCTTGCTGCCTTTCAGTCAGCGGGGCATGTGGGGGTGTGTGTGTGTGTTAGTGTGTGTATGTGCTTTTGTGTGTTGGCTCCTGAATGAATCAAGCAAATGAAGGGGAAAGCCATTAGAGGCCAAGTCTGACTGTTTCACACACACACACACACACACACAGAATTTTATACATATGTGCACACAAACACACATAACACACGTTAATATAGGCCCTTAAGCTGCAAAAATATTTTATATTAATAAGTTAGTTGACTTCTCTCTTCCTCTCTTCACATTCTCTGTTTTTCTGCTCTTTTGTCTCACTGTATATTCAGCAGTGGCTCCTCTCTATCCTCTTGTTCTTTCTTTCACAGCCACTCTGGATGATTTTCAGTTACCACACACCCACTCAACACACACACATCTTCTCTACCGCCACTACTTTCTGTGAACTCCAATGAAAAGAAAAAGGATAAGGATGAATAGAGAGCTATGAGAGTTTTTTTCCCCATTACCAAAAGGTCAATGATCATGAATGCAGGGAGGTGAATCCTATACCATGAGACTAAATCACCTCCAAACTGTCAAAGGACCAAGGATGTCTCAAAGTATGCAGTGCTCTTAAACTAAACTCAAACTTGAAAATACAGTACTTAAGGGCTGCATGTATGAGATCACAGAGAAAGGCTGCTTTTCTTTAGGTACAACGCTCTTCACATTGTCTCAAGCAAAAGCACACAATTACACAAACATGCTCACGTAGACGCTGTTTTTGTATGTGACTCATAGCACTTGTTTTCATATATGGGAAAGAACTCCTCAAAGTCTCTGTGTTTCAGCTCTGTAGTCTCCATCACTGACCAGAGGCTGTGTTTCCATACACCTCTCTTCACTCCTCACAAGCACTTCAATAATCTCTGCTGAATGCTAAAATTAAAAATGCATGTTCTCAAGCAAGTTTCTGTCAGCTGCCAGCGCCATTTGACCCTGTAAAGACTGGATGTCCTGTCATTTCAGACTGAATATTCAATCATGTTTAACACACACACAAATAAAACTGTCATTGAATTTTGAGTTTCATTTCACCAATTTGAATACATTTACAGCAATTACTAAAATAGAGTCAGGCAAAAAGGTGGTGAGATGGAAGTAATAAAGTCATGTAGTATTTATGCATATTTTGGCTTCAGTTTCACCCCCCACACGTACCCCCTGGTAATGACTGATCTGTAACTGTTATGATATAATTGCAGCTGAAAGCTTAAACTCATGCTGCACTGCAACAGTTACTCTGTGATAAATGGTTTTTGGCTTGTGAGATCTCATTTTCACAGAGATAACGAATATCCAGATAGATTTGGTATCCATCTCTGGTTATCCATAGATGTGATTTGACATATGTGGTCTCAGTCTCACAGAATGCAGGCTGACTTGCGGTTTCTAGAGTCTCCAAAAGCAGAATGAGAAACGGAGCCTTCAGCTGTCAAGCTCCTCTTCTGTGGAACCATCTTTCTGTTTGGGTCCAAGAGGCAGACATCCCCTCTACCTTTAAGAGTAGGCTAAAAATTTTCCTTTTTGACAAAAGCTTATAGTTAGGGCCAGCTTAAAGGCTTGCCTTGAACCATCCCCTAGTTATGCTGTTATGGAACTTGATTGCTCAGGGACTTCCCATGATGCACTGAGCTCCTCACTACTCTTCTCCCTTTCCATCTGTATCTCTCCCTTAGTTTTGTCTCCTCCTTACCATTATTATTATTTTGCAAGGCAAGTTTACATGTATAGCACCATCTAGACACAAGGCAATTCAAAGTGCTTTACAGTGGCACAGAAAAATATTCAAATAAGTCATTAAGAAAACATTAATTATCATTATTATAATACATTATTATCACCATTATAATAATGTAGAACTTGCACTGTGCTGTGTGCTATGTAATATAAAGACTACAGTCTCGACCTGCTCTATTTGAAAAGTGCTTTTTTTCTGTTACGCATCAGGGTTGAGTAGTGATAGTGTTTGATTAGAACTTGTTGAGTGGTTAAGAGTCATGCTCTGCAATAATACAGATTAGAGTGGATGCTGAAGGACCTCTTTTATGCTAAATAGAGAGAAGTTTTATTTTACTTACTTTACTTGCAGTGCCTAACACACTGGACAGAGACTTCTAGTGAGTTATATAGAGAGAAAAATATGCATTAACTGATTTTTTTGCCACTTGGGGGCAGTGAAAAACAATCAAGCTTCAGTCAACCCCCCGACCGTCTCCTCGTGTGGACTTTTTCATTCTACAATGAAAAAACCCGACTTCTTCCTTTGATCACGTCATAATCATTACAGCCACTAGAGGGCTTCATCACTTGAACATAAGCTAATGTTTTGGCGTGCTTAATAAAATAACTGATTCTGTCAATATTCTTGGGATGACAGTGTCTAATTTTCCATGGGCTTGTTACAAAGACTGATATTTTTCACATTTCACATGGTCATTTGACAACTGTTGTTTTTTTTTTTATAATTGTTGTTGTTTATAATTCTTAATGTAAAAGTATTGACTATAGCAGCTTTAAGAAATTACTGACCCAAACCCTGATTCTGTGTTGTGACCTGTCAGACTCACATCTGGTAGCAAAACTACAGGCTTACTACAAACTGATATAGGTACCAATGTGAAACACACTTCAGTCATGCTGTATAAGCTGTCTACCTCACCCATCATGACTTCACTGCATTAATTTAACAGTCTGCGTCAGGTTTTCCAGTCACATTTACTCTAAATACTTAAATGAAATTCACTGCTGTAACTGCAGGCACTATTTGCACAAGCCTCCATTTCAGTTTCTACATGCTTTACACCATTTGTATGAAGCATGGATTGTGTTTTACTTCCAAGTTAAATCCTGCAGGAGATTACTTACGATGCTGCATGCTTGCTATTTATCATGTTACTGCTGTATTGCTGCAGCCTGGGGTGAATCCACAGAGTAGAGTTATACCTCTGTCCCAGCACAGACAGACTGTATTGCCTTCTCCATATTCAATGCATAGCCAAAGTTATGACATGAGTTATTCCTTACAGAGCTATGGTGATGTTATTGAAAATATATACATACTGCAATAAGTCTGAGAGCCTCTCCACCCATACTGGACTAAATTACTTTTCTATCATACATAAATTACCACCGGATGCCACCACCTGTCAGTGTGGTATTAAAACAGAATATGAAAACTACAGAATCAGGAAATGCAGAGTCTATTGAAAAAGAGAAATGTAATAAACAACTAAAAACCCCAAAGTCAATTCACAGTCCTGTGGTACCCACAGTAAAATGCCAATAAAAGCACTATAAGGATAAGGGCCATTAAAATCTTACTGAAGCTTGACGTTACGTTCACACAGTGCACAATTTATGTCTGAAATCATGTTATGCAGTGTGCAGTAGAGATTTGTGATGATGTTGAGACAATTCCACATTCAAATCTGACAGGAGTGAAATTCAACAAGTCTGTTTAATGAAATGATGAGACAGCTTCAGCTCTGAAAGAAAAAGATTCACATTCTGGTTGAATTTCAGACAGTCAGCAGTGCATTAATGCTGTACTAGAGATACTGAAATACTAAAATGATGGTTTGTCTTTGCTGCTCTGTTACATGTTTCACGTGACCTGGCATTATAGGCAGGACTTTAATATGCAGAGGATGGCAAAAAAATGAAATGCCACCAGGAGCCAAAGAAAACTTCTCATCCAGCAAAAAATAACACACTAACACAAGTGGCTTTCCTTTGGCTTGTGACACAGGAAAAGAGAAGGAATGAGTGAGTGAGGCAGTCGGTAGAAAGAGAGGAGGAGAGATGAGAGGGACAGAAGCTCTGCTGCAGAACACACCTCATCTCCTCTTTAGCTGGAGGGAGAGAGGGGGAGAGAGAGAGAGGGAGAGAGAGAGATTCAGTCTGTGCCAATTTTCTCTTCAGCTCCATAGAGAGGCAGAGCTAGGGAAGTGATATTTCAGGAATCTTAAGAGATCCACAAACGTGTGACTGAGCGAGGGAGAAGAAGAGACAGCATCCCAGCACATGAGGCATTTGCAAAGACATACTGACAACGAATGAAAAAGGCAAGAAACGACTGAGAGAGATGTAGTCGGTGCTTCTTCTGCGGTAAGAGAAATACATGAAATATGTTGGTAGAATTTTCTAAGCACACCAGGCACTATAACGCTCACACAGACATGTAGTCTCTCATGCACACATGCAGCTGTGGATGACGGTGGCAGGTGTGTGTGTTAGAAATGGAGAAGCATGGAGTGTGTGTTGGCGGGGGGGGTAAATCATAAGTTTGTGTATATGTGTGTCTGTGTGTATGCTGGAACGGATACAGCTACAGGGCAATGCGTCTCTGTTTTGTTTTTTTTGAGAATCTGCATCCAGCACCTCTATCTCTGTCATATACATCCCTCTCTCCCGCTCTCTAAATCCTCCCTCTCTCTATTCCGCCCTGTTGCAGTGTCTCTCTCCATGTCGTAGCTGCACAGCACAAACAAACCTTATGCAATGGACCATCTCATGAAAGCAAGTATTTCTACTCTGTACCTATTTTCTACCTCAAGCCATTAAGAAATGTAGGTCTGAAAAGCTTTTCTATGGCACTCTCTTTCTGTTAGGTTAGAAAAAGCTAAGACAAATGGAGATGAAGGAGAGGCATGTTTGACTTTAACTTCTGCAGTAGCGTGAATATGACTATGCTCTATAATAACACATCACAATCTAATTTTCGTTTTCACCTCAATAGGGATTCTGAAAACTTTCAAGCCACTGACTTGCTGATAGTTGCTCATTAAAAGGATAGAGACCACCAGCTAATTAATAATCCCACACTTAACTGTCTTCATTAAATCTGCACAACAAAAGTTATGCTGTAAGAAAAGATCTTTAGTTTAATACGTCAAATGTCAGATTTTCTATCCAAAAGCACAACTTACATCAAAAGAAATCCAAAAGTTAGAAAGCAAATGGTTGTGATTTTGTATGTGTGTGCGTGCTTAGCTTTTTAATGTATACTCTGAAGCCTCCTTGTTCCACCTCACTGTATCATTGTATTGGATTGTCTTTCTCTCTTATATCTATTAACTGTCTGTTGCAGCCCCCTAATCATTAAAGTACCAGACAGGCTTGAATGTAAACATCAGCTTGAGTGCTGAGCTTGTTGTATATGTGTCAAGTCAAGTGGGGCGCACACACAAATGACGAACTGACAGGAAAGTCAAACAAAGGTAAACAAATTAATGTCATCTTTAATGTATTTGATTAACTAGGCACAGTCTGGAGCATGTGGTGGTAGCGGAGGTTCAGCAAACATGCACAGGTGTTGGGTGTGTGGGTGAGTGTGTGGGTGTATGAGAGAATAAATTGGTTATGAAGAAAAAGAAATAAAAATTTATCCAACGGAAAAATGAATTGATTAGTTATTGATACAGAAACACTATCTGTCTTGGGTTGAGGAATGATATGAAAGTCTAACGACTAAATACGACAATCTGTATTTAGTATGCTAAGTAGTATCTTTCAAAAGGCAGAGGGTTTCGGCAGATGCCTTTAGATTCCTCATTAATGCATATCTGCATTAGTGCTTCAGGAAGGTTTAAACAGGCTCTCTGTTTTGTAGAGAGCAGCTATACAAAATGTAGTACCTGCTGTGGCAGTCAGTAAATAATGGTGTCCAGTACCTATAGAGATTCAGTGCACTTGGTGCATCAAGTGTGTGTGTCACTTAATCTTGTTGTTATATTTTAGTGTGTAATTAAGATTATTTACAAAATACATGACTCATGGGGTGAACTTTAAGCTTAAATTGAGGTGAAGTTAAAAGAAATATTAATGCACCAAAATATAATTAATTAGTTGATTTGGATTAGGGATACAACTACTGAATATTTTCTTACACTGATCAATCTTTTATTTTCTTGATTAAACAAGTACTTGTTTTGTCTATAAAATGTCAGAGAACGGTTAAAAATGGTTGTTATAATTACCCAGAGTCCAAGATTACATCCTCAAATGTCACATTTTGTTAAACCAACAGTCCATAATACAAAAATATTCAGCTTACTAATATAATCAGCAAATTCTGACATTTGAGAATTTTTGCCAGAAAAATTACTGGAACAATTATTTAATTATCAAAATAGTTGCCAGTTAAGTTTGCTGACGATTGATTGATCCATTAATCAGCTCTTCCAGGGTTTCTCATTACCACTTTAATCTGCAGTGTCTAAGAGAGAACTCAATATTTGAGCTACTGAGAGCGGACACACAACCCATTTACTAAGCCACCTTCAGAAACATGATCTGTACTTTTCTCTCAACACTCAGCTGTGACTGACGTATATACATCTGTATCTTATTGACTGTTTTTTCACAAAATTACAAAATATATACATATACTTTTTAACTTCAGTATAATTACATTTTCAGTCACTATTTGACTAAGACCAATACATATTCTTGCAGTATTTATGAAGTTTAAATAAATGCTTTTTCCCCAGCTGTTGACTGGAGGGCCACTTCAGATTGTGGATTAAGGTCAGTGCAGCTTTGTCTTTTTATTACTATTATTCATCCTTCAATGGCCGGGGTGCTGCTGTGGATTACATGTGAGCCATAGTGCAGCCATATGGTGAACTTTCAAAGAAATCTGAGTCAGAAGAGGGGAGTAATAATGGCCTCTAAGAGCAAAAATATTCTGTTTATCTCCACCGAAAAGATTGTGGAGAGCTGGGTTATGAATTTAGCCGCTGAGTCATACAGATCTATTTTCCACTCCCTCTATGAATCGTTCAAATTGCAAGGCGGCACAAGTCCTTTGTATACACATCAGCACACAGTCCTGCTTTCCTGCAACTGGTAAAAACACTATGAGCTTTTGAGAGCAAATGACAAAATGAGGGGACAGCAAAATTAAATGATGAATCCATTATTGAGCTGGTTGCATATGAAAAGATGAGAGAGTTGAGATGAAAGTGAATGGCTGATAGATGAGAAAGAAGAGCCCCGGGAGGTGAGAATTGCTCCTGTGTTTTTACTGCTACGGCTCAGACATTAAATTGACTCAGTGCTTGGATAACGCACTGCACTTAGCACTCGCAAACAGTATTCACACACAAAGTGCTCACTTCTTGCTGCTCATACAATTAAACAACATGGAGTTTGAATGCTAATAGCTTTTGTCTTCCTCTCAATGAATTATCTGTAGATTCTCTCTCCTCCTTATTATTGGAAAATACTTGGCAAGCATCTCTCCACATTTTCTCCTCATCTTCTGGCAGACATTAAAATCCTGAGGACTTGTGCAGTGCCTTCTGTCATATTAACTGCAGACTTCAGCTCAGGATTGGAAGGACTTTCCAAGTGTCAAGAAAGGTTAAAAGTTCATTAATACACAACTTTTATAATCACACAGCTGTTTTTTGTAGAATAAGTGGAGATTGATGAAAGAGGTACTGCAGTTTTGCAGCATCAGAAATGTGGTCATGACGTACGTTTCCTCAGTCCAGTCATTGTTCATCTGTGTTCTTGTCAACTAATACACAGATTGGGCCAAAACAAATTCCAAACTAAATCTCAAAACACTGAGACAGAGTGAGGGTAGGAGATTTGTTTCCATGGCAACTATGAAGTAAGTCTTGCATGGCTTCTTGGCATGTGTGTGCGAGTGTTTCTCATGCATCAGATTGTTTATACCAGTACTAATGATAGTCAATATTTTGTGCTTATTATCCAATGTGTTGACTTTTTTTTTTATTTGTCAAAAATGATTAAAACTCTAATACAGCTTTTTCAGGCTGAAAAAAACATCTAAAATAACATTTAGAAGACAAGGGACAGTAAAACGTCACTGGCAAGGTAACTTGCAGTCATTGGCGTGTGAATGAATGTATACTGTAAAGCACTATATATGATTATATATAGGTTCTACAGATACAGTCCATATATAATTCATGTATTGTAGTATTTTGATTAAAAATTAAGTGTAGCATTAATTGCATTAAAGTGAAGATGACCGCACACTAAAGTCGCTTCATTTGTATGCAGGTCATTACCACGACCAGCACCTAGGTTTTGATTTGCATTCACCAAACAAATTCCTCCTGAGTGTTCATTCACATTAAATGCTTCCAGCCCAAAACACAGTTTAAAGTATTGTTTTCCTAATCTGAGTGAAGATTCAACCAACCAACTTGTAAATTTCTGTCTTTGGTGACTCTTAATGGTAGAAGTCCCAAACAGGGACACTGAGATTAATGGGCCAAAACCAACACAACTGCATTTAGATTGTCTAATTTCTCTAAGAACAGAATGTATGTAATCACAATCAAGATCACAATCACATAAGAATTCCACACACTGGAGCTGTAGGGTATTGAATGAATAGCTTTAGCATTCCCACAGTTCTGAAAGTAGTAGCATATTTGTCATATGGATTGTCTGAATGAAACTGGTGAAACTTAAATCTACATTTTTATGTCAACAGTGAACTAGATAGTTACCTGCCTACCTTTAAACCTTGTTGTGCTGTCCCTGAGTTTTTATGAAACTAAAAAATTACCATACACTAATCTCACTGTTGTATTTTTATTGCTTGTAACCTAATGTACAATTAGTAGCCTGCTACATGCTTTGGCCTGTATTTTCAGTCCTACTTGCATCCAATGTACTCTTCAAATAAAATCTGATGAGAGTAGGATGACAATTTCTCTCTGTAAGGTGCTTTTGCTCTATTGCTGCCACATGTCTACAATCAGTTAATTTAACCATCTTGTACCATTAATACTGTGCAATAAGTCACAATGGATGTGAAAGTCTGCCAAATGTTGTAAATTTAAAATACTGATGTAATCCTGTTGTGTTTGTGTGTCACTCTCTGTGTATTTGTTCCAGCAACAGCTACATTCACACAGTCCTTCTCATTATAGCCTCAAGCACAGAAGGCTGATAATATAAAAGATCCTTGGGGTCTTTTAACGATTACATAATAAATTGAATTTGTGGGACGCTATGTTCTAACAGGCACTGAGCGTGAATTGCTGACATGAAATATTTACATGCTTCACTATTTCATCACTCCTGCATATTTACTTAATCACCTGTAGGCTGTAAGTAACACTGGCGATCACAATGTAGCAATGCCTTTCTCTCTATTTCTTCCTCCCTTCCTCCTCCATGCTTTTTCTTTCTCACTTTTTTATCATGATTGCCTTCATTTGTTTGTCACTGCATTTTCCATTTTTTAAATGTGCTTCTACAGTCAAAGCCAGATCTCCTTTGGAAAATAGAGACTGTGTTTTTTTTCAGTACCTTCATCTTCTTTCTCATCTATCTACAGCTATAGAGCGTTTCTGCTTTTAGGGGTCTGCATAATACATCCTTCAAAACTCTATATGACCTTGCTAAAGCATCAAATGTAAAACCCAAGTGTACTGCATATTCACAGACACTTGGCTTTGGGAATTAATGAGGTTTAATGTGTTTGTATTGAAATGACACATTCAGTTTTAATAGATTGCATTAAACAGTTGATTTTAGACTTTGTTCATTTGTTTCCCCCCCCCTGTTTCTTTCTGAATCTTTGTATCTTTCTCCTCTTCTTTTTCTGACAAAACAGTGAACCGCCACACTGCGAGCTGCGAGTGCGCCACCTGTGGCCAGGATGTGAGATCGATGGTGTGACAACAAAGGCCATTATTGAGCTACAGCCATTGTGCAGTCCCTGTTTCGCCGGTGCAATCAAAGTTACACATAAAAACACTCTCTGTATAGCAGAGCCAAGCTTAGCAAACAAAGGGAGGATACACCTTTCAGCTTTTTTTAATCCCTTCCTGAAGCTGGTGTAGAATGCTATCACCAGTATAATCCCTCTTTCACTGGCTACCACTCTATGATGAATAATGAGACTGCACCATCTGGCCTACCTTTTACAGTTTGCACATACACCTTGAAACTGTTAATAACACGACTTCACACACATCTCTGGTCCAAATGATTAATTTCAGCTCATAACAAACTCTTCCTCATCTTGTCTGAATCAGCTCCTGTGACCTGTAAGGATTATGAGGCCGACTTTAGCACTTCTACAGTCACAGTGTCTCCTCTGTGTGTTTGTTGGCGTGTGTGTGCCGAGCATCACAGGCTCGCTACCTCATGCACTACCATGGCACGTCTCCTGCCCAGTACGGTGTGTGTGCCAGATCAAGCCGTGGTTCTCCCCCGATTCTGTCTACCACGAAGCTCCCACTGTGGACTGCAACGACCTGCTGTTGACCAAGCTCCCCTTACCCATACCTCCGGACACACACACCCTGCGCCTGCAGAGTAACCTCCTGTCTGAGCTTGACACTGCGGTGCTGCACGGACTCGCCAACCTCACCGACCTCGACCTTTCCCAGAACCGTTTCAGCCACGTCAGGACGATAACTCAGAGCTCCTCTCTGCCCTCTCTGCTGTCTCTGCACCTGGAGGAGAACCATCTCAGTCACCTCCCCGAGGCTTCCTTCTCCTCACTGCCAGCTTTGCAGGAACTCTTTCTAAGCCACAATAACTTACACTCAATAGCACCTGGAGCTTTCACCGGTCTGGACTCTCTACTGCGCCTGCACATCAACAACAACAGACTCACCACCGTTGACCCTCGGTGGTTCAAGGCTTTGCCCCGCTTGGAAGTTCTCATGCTTGGGGGAAACCCTGTGGAGGCCCTTCCTGAGCGAGGCTTCCTAGCCCTAAAATCCCTCCGGAGCCTCGTCCTCGGTGGTATGGGGCTGAGAGGCCTGGCTGAAAAAGCACTAGAGGGGTTGGATGGCCTGGAGAGCCTCTCTTTCTACGATAACCTGCTGACCAAGGTCCCCACACAGGCCCTGAGGAGAGTGCCAGGACTGAAGTTCCTCGACCTCAACAAGAACCGCATCAAACTGATTGAGACGGGAGACTTCAGAGACATGATCCACTTGAAGGAGCTCGGACTGAACAACATGGAGGAGCTCATTTCCATTGAGAAAGCAGCCCTGGCGAATCTTCCGGAGCTCACCAAGCTGGAGATCACCAACAATCCACGTTTGTCCTACATCCATCCGCAGGCTTTCCTCCAGCTGAGCAGGCTGGAGAGTCTGATGCTCAACTCCAACTCTCTCAGCGCTCTGCACCAGCACATCATGCTCTCCCTGCCCAGTCTTCAGGAGGTCAGCTTACACTCCAACCCACTACGATGCGACTGCCTGTTTCACTGGGCCGCCGAGGAGGCCTCTCATCCTCACACTGAGAAAGAACAAACGGATGCGCAAACGGCTCGGATGGTGCGTTTCATCCTACCCCAGGCCACCTTGTGCTCTGAACCACCAGAGCTGAGAGCTCGCAGGGTGAGGGAGGTGTCCTCCAGGGAGATGTCGGCCTCCTGCCTCCCCATGATCCCCACCAGCTCCCTCCCCTCCTATGTAGGAGTAAGAGAAGGAGGTAAACTGGTTTTGCACTGTAGAGGTCTTGCAGATCCACAGCCTGAACTGTACTGGGTGACTCCCTCTGGACTGAGACTTGGTCCTGCACCTGACCATGCAGCCAAAGGTTTACCAGCTCCTGCTCCCTGCCACAACTCAAAAGTCTCTGAAGGACTCAACCATACATCTGCCTCCAGCCTCTCTCACAGCCAGACTCAAGATAATACTCCCTGTAACCCCTCAAAACGCTACCGGCTACTGCCTGAGGGAACTCTGGAGATCAACAAGGTCACTCCCAGCGAGGCGGGATTGTATACCTGTGTAGCTGAGAATACACTAGGAGCAGATACGCGCAGTGTTACTGTGGGTGTGCATAGTAGAGAAAAGAAAAGAAAAAGGGGCATGTCCGCTAATCTGAGGGGATTTCCATTGTTCAGAGAGGATGCCAGGTTGGAGGTGAGGGAGGTTGGACAGCACTATGCTATCCTGTCCTGGCAGAGCGGACGCAACCTCCCCTCAACTCGCCTGTCCTGGCAAGCCATGTACTCAAACGCCCACACTCCGACATACACCACACGCGTCCTGGCTGGCACACAGAGTTTCAATCTGACCCACCTGCAGGCAGAGACATTTTATCGCGTGTGCCTACATTTAGGGATCAGCAAGGATGCCAAGCACGCCAACAGGAGATCAAGAGAGAGCAGAAAGCCTCAGTGTGTCTCATTCAGGACAGAGGATGTTCCAGAGCCTGAGCCTGGCCTGCAGCTAAGCCCAGAGCTGACCTCCACAGCAGTTACACTTCTTCTCCTTGCACTCATACTGCTGCTGCTGGCGGGCCAGGGCTGGGACAGTCAGCCCAGCGAGGGAGCAGGAAAGGTCCACAGTACCCTCATCCAGGAAATCAAAGGTCCCAAGGCTCTGATCATCAATCAAAAGACAGAAGGGAGCGACGAACACCAGCCAAAGCAGAATGAGAAACTGCTATTACATGAGGACTGCTGAGATAATTACATCTGTGGACACTCAAATACAGACAAAAACACTTACACACACATACAGACATACAAAATACCAGATATACACTTTGTAAATCACAGCTAGGAGAGAGAAGTCATAGATCAGAGAAGTGGTGTAGAAAGAGATTTGTATTTATTTTATATACAGTATAAAGTATATATTGACATTGTTTCTGTGTTAAGATGTATTGTAAAGAATGCCTAAACCCTAACCAGGGAAATAAAACTGGACAATCATACTCCTGCGGCACAGAGAGTGAACACAGGAGAAACAAATGAGTCTGAGCTGCTGATGGCCACAGGACTGAAACTGAAGAAAACCTGATTCAATCCAAGGACAGATATTTACGGAGGAGAGCAGCTCAGGCCTCCAGGGTATTTGTCATGTTTAATGTCTCCATGTTCAACAGACTGAACCATACTTTCTCTAGGGAGATGAAACTCTGCCTTGAGACTGATACTGATTGAAATTCCTGCTTGTTTGGGCTCTGTAAGTCAAAGTGATTGATGTGAACAACCCTTTTGCTTAGCTTTCAGTACCTTGGACTGGGTTGTCCATCTTGCAGTACATATACAGTATATTCATCCGGATTTCCCGCCTAACGTCCAACATCCTCTTTCAGCATAAAAGTGATCAAGAAGTGATTGTGTTAAATTCTATTTTGAGCTATTATACAATAAAATCTTTTTAATTTACACAGTCGTACAGTTTATTTCTGTTTTCTTGCCACAAACTGAGTTTAGATTAAACCGAAAATATGATCATTATTCAACCAAATTAGCGAACCTGTCATGTGTCAGACAACAGAGCATAATTCAAATTTTCTGCATAAAAATCTCTCACTGATCCTTCTGCAGCTCCTCCTTATCTGCATGCAGCTGGCATTGCTCCACAGTAGGAATAAGTACGATAATAACTCAGTACATCTGACACCTACTCAGTAAACACAAGATACAGTGTGTCCCCTGCTGGATAAGACCTGAAACTGAGCAGAGGCTTCAGACAGCTTAAAGGCTAGGTTAACATTTTACAGAGTTGTCTTGATAGTTCTCAATATTATACAAAACTCAGAGTTACTGGTCACTGTAATCATTCCTCCTCTCCACCCTGGAAGTGAAGAGCGAGAAGAGGATACTGGGACTAAATCTGCTGTAGGACTTCTGAAGATCAGACACAGGTAATATGAGGTTTCAGAAGTCTGAGTAAGTCAGGTCAAATGATTACCTTCCAAAATTACAGTCTTTTTACTATGAAATTTGTTTGTTGTGTGTTTCTATGAGCACAAAAAGCTGAGCTGTAACCCTTTGAATCTCATTCTAAAAAGACTATGATTTTGAAAATTAGCTACTTGAATTGTCTAACTACTGATGAAACATCATAATAACTTCAGCTGAGCCTACAAATGGATTTTTGCACTTTCTCCAGGGAAATAAAACTCTGCGTTGAGACCGATACTGAATGAAATCCCCACTTGTTTGGACTCTAAGTCAAAGTTAACAAACAGAACAATATCAAAGGATTTTGTCTCCAAAAATATATCCACTAAATCTAAATATATCCACTCCAGACGTATATAAAAGTATATTTTCTATTGTAATAGATTTAAATACATTTTCAAGTACTTGCACATAATTAATTTATACATTGACTCATTTCAGAGAGAAGTATTGTAATTCAGAGGTCCCAAACCTTTTTGCATCACGGACCGGTTTCATGCAAATAATACTTTTTTCGAATATAGATTCGGCATAAAAACAAACAAACAAACGCAAAGTGCATAATAAACACAACTCACCATAACTCAGCAGCAGGCAGCATCAGCTCTTCAACAGTGAAAGGCTTCTTAGACGAAGTACAGTGTTCTCAGTGCAGCTACACCTGTTGCTGTGGTGGTCCTGAAGACTTGTTTCTGTCCTTCTTGTTCACGTTTTTTCCTCAAAGAACTTGGGTTCAGGCTTGTCTTTTAATGCAGGGTGCTTTGTCTCTGTGTGGCGAAGCAGTTATGAAGGCTTCATTGCCTTATTTGAAGCCTGTTGCCCATATGTGTAGAGGAGGCCTGAAGCACGTGAATCACCTCTCGCGACCTCTCTGAATCACCTCTCGTACTTTAAGTTAGACTCCTGGTATTTCCCACTACATGCAGCTTTGTTTTTCTTGACAGACTTTTCTGCTGTCTCATCATTGGTCCTTTTCCCCTTTTCATAGAAACTCTCCACAGATATTTGTTTTTTACTCACTTTAGCTAGTTAGCTAGCTAGTATAACCTGTCGGGCATTACCGCCATGACAGACACAGGTGTGTGTCAAGCGGTATCAGGAGGCACAGACGGATGTGATGGGCAGAGATTCCGGTCATTTTTCAAAATAAAACACCCGGCATGCTCCAATAGTCAATAACATAAAATAATATAAATTATTTATTCTTTCTGTGCGGTCTGGTACCAAATGATCCACAGCCCGGTGGTTGAGGACCGCTGTTGTAATTTATTTTACAGCTGAAGGTACTACATTTTATAAATTAAGCTTTTACACAATAATAATAATAATACTTACATCCACTACATACAATCCAATGATATATCTATTTAAGATATAACAATGGCAAGAGTCATCCTGCCTTCACTATGACTACTTTTATTATTGATTCTTTGGGTTGTTAGTACTATCAATAACTTTGAATACTTAACTTTACCTGTAATTAAGTACTTTTACTTTGTGGTATTGCTTTTACCTAAGTAAAAGATCTGAATACTTTGTACAACACTGGTTTATGTTTTATAATTATCTTTGATAAACATTAATGTTGATTTACATCTAAAACTCACATGCTTCAATTATGTATTTGAGTAAATCTTCAGGTTATGTGGTTGAATAAATTACAGAATTAGTTTTTGATGCAAAATGTACCCACCAATAAAAACTGACTTTCGACAGTAGTTAGACTTTGTATTTATTCACACAAAACATAATACATCTCCTTCAGTAAGGCAACACAATACTGTATATACATACAATGATCTATATGTATACCATAGTTTATGTTGTTATCTCTCAGCTAACAACATGTCATTCTTCACTATCACTAGCAAGTGTAAATAAATAGTTTAGCAAGTCATGTAAAAGAGTACAAGATGCGAAAACTTCAAGTCATACTGTTAGCACATCCAATGCTTTACTCACTGCTGTATTTTGTGGTTATTGATATATTTTAGTTGCAGTCGTTTTCTGAGAGCAGATTAAGTGTTCAGTGACTTACTGGAATATAAAGTAATCTTTTTAAGCAGTTAAAACCTTCAACATCAGTTAAAAATTGAACAGAAAAACATTATTTCAAAAAACAAATCTCAAATATATTCCTTTTCACAAAGAGCATTAACAGTAAGGGCAATTTTTATCATAACATTAACACTGACATCATCATTAGGTGCTGGAGTGGGTGTCATTCCTAAATGATATGAGGTGCATGTGGTGGGAACATGTGACTGATACTTTAAAAAATGTGAAAACATTTATTTCCAGTGTGAAATGTCCTTCTACAGTAACAAGCGTGTCGAATGTACTGTACAGAGTGATCCAAAGTGAAACTGTTATGTTCAATACCCATTCTCTTCACAGCTGATCAGATTGTACAATCATTTACAAAAATATAAATCTATTCTGCATTAACAAATGACAGCAGTGTTTTGTACCAGATTACAAGTTGACAGGACATTAGGTGACATGAATAAAATACACAAACCAATAACACTGTGGGAATAAAAAAAATGACATCAAGCAATAGTACTGTAATTTATACCAATGTACACAAAGCACACAACACTGTATGCTCACATGAGCAGTACTATACTTCCCGATGCCCACAGCCATGTCACTCAGATGTCTTTGACCTGCTTCCATTCATTTGAGGGCTGTGCTTCTGGCACCTAAACTAAAAGAGGCCAACAGAGTTGCTGTCTTGTCCCTTTGAGCTCTGCTCTGCCTTGTGCACAGTGCAATAAAGTCTGAAATCAACCCTCAAAACTGCTGATTAATTCAAACACCAGAGGCATCAAACACTCTTGGAATGTGAAAGTAAGCTTGCTTTAAACAAAACCACTGTACCAAAGAAAAATACCACCATAACTTGTTGCTATTATCTTTCCAAATATGGTAACACTTTAACCCAAACCCTATTTAGCATATCTAACCAGTATGTAAACAGTTTATAAATGGTTTAAAACACACTATAATATAGTTGTAGCAGACATAAAGCAAACCATGAATGAATGCGTATATAATTATTTGTATAGAGTACTTTCAAATATGCACATGTATACAGTACATGCACATGTCCATGTACATAAGACACAATTTGTTAAAAGCCAATATATAATAAATTGTTAACTGCTGAAGATACACAATACATCAAGTTTTCACTATCTGTCCTTATATCTGTTACAACCACATTATATTGCATTATACTGCTCATAAATGCTAATGATACCCAAAATATATAATGAGTGTATGACTGATAAGGCAATGCAGTGACTATAATTCAACAAAAAAGGGTCATATCTCTCATGATTTTTGATGTGTTAGATGTCAGAGCTTTGACTCTGACTTCCAACATGGAATATTAAGTTTATTCCTTACATCTCTTAACATAAACAACACACACTTAGTCTCACAATCTTCACACAAAAACACACACAGACACACAGATACACACTCACAGACACATAGGGTAGGGAGAGCACCCTCAAGACTTTGCACACATCACATACTTAAACAATTTCAATTCAATGGGATATATTTACTCACTCACTAACAGGCTGTGAAATGAATTAGTGTGAGCAGAGAAGTGAGTCAAACAATGTGAAGCAGCATGAATGCTGAGTAAACAGAAGCCATAATATACAGTATATAGTGTATATAAATCAGTCTATTAACTGACCAATTGATCGACAGAAAATTAACTGGCAAAAAATGCTGACAAGCACTTTGTTTGTGTCATTACTGAAGCAAAAAATGCCAAAAATCACAACAGCGCACTGAATATCTTTGGGTTTTGCAATAAAACATGCAATTTAAATCCATTAACTTGAGCTCTGGGTAAATGTGATTGGGCTTTTTCACCATTTTATAGGCTCAATCTATTTTTTAGATTATTATCTGATTCAAAAGATTAATCAAATAATAGAACTAGAGAAAAAGATACATTAATCTGTAGATTAATGAATCACAAAAATAATCATCAGTTGCAGCTCTACACTGTTCTGTCTGTATTATAGACATGACAGTAGCAAACAAACTGTGAGAAGCCTACACCTTAAATGTTACATTTTCAGTCCTCCTTATCATTGAATCCCAGTACTACAATTTTGTTGAGCAGTTGGATACTCAACATCATCAGATATCTTAATATTAATGTGATTAATGTGGACTGAATCTCGATTCATGATCCTGAGTGTGTAAACTGACTCTCTGTGTGACATTTCTGTGTATGTCCTTCATGTGTAGGGATAGAGAGGATCAAAGTGAACGCAGCATTTAAACTGAAATGGTGGCTACTTCATTGTTTGTTACCATGACCACACACGTCTTCACTGATAAATTCAGCCTCAATTTGACTAAAATTTGCTCCAATAATGTCTAATTTGCAGATTTGTACAGCTTTTTATCTAGATTCACCATCAGGCACTGTATTTATTTTTTTTTAACTTTACAGGCAAGTAGTAAAGAATAGAGAATACAAATCAAGATGTTGCCTGGAGACTGCACTGATAAATGAGATTCAATTACTGAATCTCTACCAGGCTCCAGGAGTACTGCTCTGTAATGGACCCTGACCTCTGACCTCCCTGTGAAGCTATAAACACATTTCTCCTATTTGACAAACCATACAGCATTACAAACATGGAGGTGGAGAGAGGTCTGCAGGGTTCTGAAAAGTAAAAAAGAGAAATAAATCAAAGTAGCCTTTTCTGGTGCACACATTTTCAGCCAAATTCATCAAAAGATCGAGTATAGTCATCCTTGATAAACACACACATGCAATGCAAACGCACACTCACAGACACACGCGCGCGCACGCACACATCTCAGCTGTAGTTGTAGGTGAAGTTATACGAGCTAGGCTCCTTCGGCACGGGGGGCGGGGCTTCAGGGATTGTGATGTTCTCAAGGTCGAGGAGGCGGAGCTTCATCTCCATGCTGATGAGAGTATCTAGGTCACTGCGCGTCAGGTCACTGCCCATCTCTCTGCCCAGAAGCGCGCACAGCCCGTCAGTCCAGATGCAGTACTGCTCCAAAAAACATCACACATACAGGAACATCCGTGAAGGCTTGGAATAGAGTGTCAAGTCACAGCAGGTGTGATGTGCTACAGTAATAATACCAAACAAGTTGTATGTGCGTTAGTTGATTTGTATGTGTATTAAAATTATACAAATATCCAACAAATCTGTAGTTAAATTTGCATGGTTCTGACTGAGCAGCTATTTGTTTTTTGGGTGGATCATAACGATTTTTAAGTCCAAGACATTTTAATTAAAGCAATATTAATAGTTTGGCCACTGGGGGGCAGAAAAACAAGCTGACAACACAACACTTAACATATTATGACCTTATAAAGCTGTTACACTTTGGCAAACAGTTGCCTATTTACGCAGATGACAGGCAGAAACATTATCATTCAATTGAAGTGGTGTTTGTGGCTACTTGCTGAATGTGTAATATTCACTTTCTTTATGCTCTGATTTTAGTCTCCACCAACTGAAACAAATCTCTGACTTTTTAGCTGCTAAATGCTCCACTATGTTCAGCTAGTTGCTAACTTTGTTTATCTGGTGCTTGGCGCTGAGCAGGTAGCGTGCAGTGGGTTCTTGGAGCCCGAGTGTCGCTGAGCTTACCTCATATTTGTTGGGTGCAACAAAATTGAGCGTCTCATCGGGATCGTAGAGGACAGAGAAGGCTAACTCCAGCACCTCCTGAGAATCAAACAGGTAAGACAACACACTTTTCCTTCACTGAGTGACAGCAGAAAATAAGACAGCTAAGTGAGTACAATGACAATAAAATACACATGAAAATTAATGATGCTACCTTGTTTTGTTTCAGAGCACTTTTTTCTTTCATGTGAGGGCAGTCCTTCCCGGTTACCACAGACTTGATATCTGATACGGGGACTACAAGGAATCCAATAGGAAAACAATATGTGTAAAATCTGTTTGGGATAGTGTCATAGTATGTGTTCTAAAATATTTATTGTTGGAAGATGGAGAAACTGTTCGGTGTCTTACTCTTATCACTGAGGAGTTCAAAAGGCACTTCACCCTGAGGAGACTCATCGAGGTCCCCGTAGTGCAGCACTTTGTGATTCAGTGAGAGTCTGCAGAACCAAAACTTCTCTACAGAACAGAAAGGGAACACAATGCTCAGCTGATAATCAACAGCAGCAGGGGTCCTTGAGCAGTAAAAGGAAAAGTGATTGTATTGACAGTGTATGTACCTTGCCGTCGGCGGTTCCCCAGCTTACGAAAGCAGCTCCCCTCGCACAGCCGGTTGAGCCGCTGTTGCTTGATGAGTTCTAAGATCTCAGGCTGAATTCTCTCCCGCAGCTCACTGCAGCACAAACACAGCTTGAGCAACAGGGTCAAACACGCAAGCACACATTTGTGTACAATACTACACTATTTACTATTACGGGGACAGAGCTGGGTGCAGATTTGAGAACCGAGCAGTAACGTCGTCTGTTGCTAAGAGAAGGGCAAAAGGCTGAAATTTTTAGTTGCTATGCAAGCTAACAGCCTACACATTTTGTCAAAACAACACTGCTGAGGAGTGTGTGAAAATCTAGGAGTAATAAAACTGTAGAAACAGATGTAGTGTAGACACAGACGTACATGATAGGTGGAGACTGGAAGTCATCCTGGCTCATTCTCTCCGACTGCCGCAGACGCAGGATCTCTGAATAGTTGAGGCCTCGCAGTTTATTCTTCAGCTGGTCTAAAGACGACGGCTTCATCGCCAGGGCCCTGGTGATCTGCTCACGAACCACCTGCATCACCTGGTCAGGGTTAACGCAGTGAGAACAAGTGGTCACTTTTTCAGATCTACCTGCACTGTTTTTTTTTGTTTTTTTTTTTGTGAACTGTGAAAATTATTAAGAGTTGTAATTTACAGAACCATTATTTTCCCATTTAGAAACTCGCCCTGCTGGCAGACATCTTTCCCCATCTGAAGACATCAATATTTAAAATATATACTAAATGGTCTCAGTCTGCTCTGTAGTAATTGATTCTTGCTCACTTCAATGACTGTCTAGATAAGTAGTGCTTGATTTAGATGTGTTCATCTGGACAGAGTATCTTCAATTGAAACAGACAGCACTAAGAATGTAATTATCATGCATTATTTAATAAACCAAAAACCTCTCAGCTGTCTGCCTCAGTGGGCCACTCAGTCACACACAGCAGAAGAACACAGCGGCTGCAGTAGTTAGATGTGTGTAAACATTAATCCTGACACTGCTCACATTCGTACTAAACCTCATCTGGACAGATGGTGGGTACTTAGGGTCAGCCACTGTAACCAAGCGACTGAAACTGTTCTTCATTTCAACAAATATACAAGTTAAATTTTTCATATGCTCTTCACATAAAAAATTCTAGATGTGCATGATGACATTCAGATTCTGCTTTTTATTGGAACTAATGAAATGCACCTTGTATAAAAATTTGAAAGAGGTAGTAGGAATTGCTGATGTTGTGACACTCAAAGTTCAGTTATTTTTTTCAGTCTTCTTTTTGAATTGGTTATGTAATTCATATCTCAACTAAAAATTTCAATAGGCATATTTGGTTCAGTAATGCAGTTTAAAAAATTCAGCACATTCATTTGGCAGTTTCTTTTGATGAAGCCTAAACAAATTCACTGGGTTGTCCTGATTTCACCAGTCCTCTCTTTTTATATTCTTTGTGTGGGCAGTGTCAGATGTAGCAAGTACATAAGAGAGGATTTTATTCTAAAACAAGTTCAGCGCTCTTTCTCAAGGTCGTCATGTCCATTGCTGTAGAATATAAAGCAGCTTAAAATTGCCATTTTTGCTTATCAATCAACATTCAATAACCCATAATGACAAAGTGAAATAATACTTTAGAATTTCTTTTATTTTAATTTTAAAAAGACTGGAGTATTCAGACCCTTAAGTTAGTGCTTTGTAAAAGCACCTTCAGTAGCAGTTACAACTTTGCATCACCTTGGCTAAGTCTCTACAAGTTTCAAGCTTCTTCCATCTCTGCAGAGGACTTCTGAAGGTCTGTTAGAGAGACTGTTGGGTTCTTGGTCACCCCCCTGACCAAGGCCCTACTCACCCGATTACTCAGTTTGCCCAATTCTAGGTTCCAAACTTGTTCCATTTCACAATTATTGAGGCCACTGTGCTCCTGGGAACACTCAAAGCTGAAGCAATGGTTTTATACGTTTGTTCTGATCTATGCATATATATATATATATATATATATATACTGTATATAAATAAAGGTAAATATCTTAAAGGCAACAGCAAGAGTGCTTTAATCTCAGACCTTGTTGAAGTCCTCAGCTGTGGCTCTCATCTCCTTCCAGGTTTTATTAAGCAGCTGGATACAGACACAGAAGAACTCCTCCCATGCCCGGTCATGGGTAAAGAACATGGGGTGGTAGTCGTTGCAGCCCTCGTTAGCTACACAGAAGAGAACATTTCACTTATAAAATGAAATCATTGGTGTGGAAGAAGAATTCTTCCTCTCTCTTACACTATCTGAGCTGATAACTCATCTCTGATTAATAAAAGTACAACAGCTGCAACTCCTGTTAAATAAAGATCTACTTACGCAACTCTCCAACCTGGAGAATCTCGCACAACATTCGAGTGAGTTCGATGGCACACCGGCCAAAGGGACATTCGTGCTTGTCCTCTCGGCTGCTGTTCTCCAGGACAATCTGTCACGAGTAAGGAGACATGTCAGGTGTGGCTGACTTCTTTGCCTTTGTGAGCTGAGCAAAGTCATGCCTGAGGCCAAAACTAACCCTGATGTACGTGTCCTGGTGAACTTTAGCCAGGTACAGCATGTTGTCCAGAGCCAGCATCCCCGGAGGAGTCTGGGTGAAATCCATGGCCGGGTTCACATGGTTCTGCATTTGAAACAGGAATAGCATGAGCAAGGAGAGAATAAAGCAGTTCTAAAACATTTTATGGTTTCTATTTAAATCAATTTATACAGCCAGTTTTACTCACGGTGAAACCCAGCATCTTGTAGTCCTTGGTGTACATTGCCTTTCTCTTCTCTGTGCCAGTGGGGTCATTTTCTCCATCGAAGGCGATCCTACGCAGCTCAAAAATAATATCTCTCTGGGCCTGAGCCACAGCAAGATGACATGTTATCAGCATAAATGGTAAAAACATTTACAATTACAGCAGAGAAACAATAAGGAAAACCAAAAGAAAAATAGGTGAATCAGCAGATGACAAAACTTCATTTTGACAGTGATATTAGTTATAAATCTGCATCTGCAGGAATCAGTCTTAACAGAATTATGTAGCATCAAGAAAATAAATACAAAAAATAATTATTCAAATCTTTACCTGGTCATTAGGATCCATTTTGGTCATCATTCGTTCTTCTAAAAGGTTAAAGGTCAACACCTGCAGCACATACAGCTGATGTGCCATTTCTGCTTTGATCGGTCGATTTCCTCTTATAACGTGCTGGAAAAGAAGAACCTGGAGTTAAGAGCAGGAACTTTACACAGGCTGCAATTTGTGCACCAACAATAGCACATTAAACCACACAGCACAAAACAAACCCACCACTGAAACATAAAAGGAAAAGGCTAATAAATTCTCCCTCGAAATAATAACCTGAAGAGCATCTGCGAGGTTTGGAAAAATCAACTGAGGATTCAAGACAGAAATGCTTCCCATTTTATGGACTGACTACACTCAATGCAAAATGATGAAAATAATTTTAAAATAAGTGTAACGGGTGATAACACAGACACTGCGAGCATCCAGCAGGTCTCATTCAACAGTCCATCAGAGCATGCATTACTGGGGCACCTCCAGTGCTGTTTTCCTTGCTCCAGGAGGCAGGAGCACAGCGTCTTCCTCACTGACACTTGCAGTCAGTTCAGCCTCCCACCTCCAGATGAGTCGGTGCCAAAAGGAATCATTTTCAGAACAGATTTTGTTCCACTTCAAGGACTTCATGCCATATCACATTGGCTGGTTCTGTGTCGCAGCTCTCAGAACAAGTACATCTTTTTCACTTTCTGAACTGCTTGTCTCAGGCCCCCAGTGACCACCAAACCCAACAGAGGATAGTTTCTCAAGGTTGAGTAGAAATATTTAAGGTTTTCCAAGGTTTTTAAATTGGCTAGTTTCAAACGCAATGTCTGCTCAAATTCTGTGTTCACAGCTGTATACTTCACAGCTGTGTGGACATTTCATAGCCAGTGGAACAGCGCATTAACTCTTATGTGCAGCTGAATTCACCAAAAACACTTTGTTTTCTGCATTTCAGACTTGATACTCACATTGAGGATGATGGATCGCAGGTGTTTCTGGGCCAAAGTGCTTGCCATTTCCTGAGTGTGAGAGACAAAGCAATGCAACTCACAAGTCAAATGAGGGAAGATGTTTTACTAAATTGCAAACTTTACTCAAATCTACCGACAGAAAATAGGAATATATAACAATTGCTGAAATGCAGCAACACTCTGAAGTTACATTTGCATCTCTGCTTTGAACCATTTGCCCTCTGCAACTTCTGTAAAACATGACAACATGGTCTAACTTCAATGAGTCAACACAGTCTGTCTGCTGCTGCAGCAAGCTATGGTTCTATCTTAATCTGCATGGATTACACAGCGGCTTTTTATGGCACAGAAAGAGCTAGAGAGTGAAGGAGGAGAAGGGCTGTGGGGTGGAGAGGATGGTATGAGATGCTGAGGGATGTGTACTCACAGTGAGGTGCTGCTCCAGTGGGTTAGTAAACTCCTCCTACGGGTTGAAGGGGGGGAGGAGGGACGTGGGTGTAACAGTGATGGAAACAAAGAGTGCACACACGGACCATGAGATACAGGGATACATCACCGGCACAGCATGCAACAGAAAAAGGACATGACAAAGAGTTTCAAACAGGAACATCAGGCAGTCACTACATATAGCTGATTCAAAAACCTTGCATGCCTTACACTGATATCTGACAACCACATGTTTAATGGTTTATCCAACTTGGTTTGGAAGGATTTCAGAAACCTAAGGGCTGTAAAATTTTACCAACCCACATAGGAAAAGGTGATCTTTAAACTAACATTTATGCATGACAATCATTGTGATGTCGTGGTAGCAGAAATGTTTCTCATGTCCCCCTGATCTGTAAGAGTGACAACCCAAAAGTGATGGTACGACTTATTAGACTGTTGTTCTACTGCTACACTGCTGCCTGAATTACTGCACGATTTTAAGACAAGTCACTTGAGAAGAAGAAAAATATCCATAAATGTAAATTTTACAGAAAAACTCAAATGTATTTAATGAGCTGTAAACTGACTATTAGTACTGTTAGTTATTTACTCAACAGTGCCAGTCACATACAGTAAGTGCTGTTTGCCCCTCTGCTAAATTTATCTCACTAGAGCTGACTCAGTTCGCCCTCCAGTGGTCAATAACAGCAGCTGAAGATTAACGCATTTTCAAGGTCAACCATCCCTTTAACATGGATGGTTACAGGGATAAAAGATGAAAATATTTTTAATATACTATTTTTTTGTTTCAATTTGATCTGAATGTAACATCAAGTGGTGAAGCAAAGACAGCTTTCACAGTGAATCAGAATGACACCTCAACACATCACTATCTCATCCACTTTATGTTGTTGATTTGTGACATTTTACAGCACTAAAGTGATTACCACAGAGAGGTTTGATAAAGGTGTTGGAACTAAGTATTACAAAATGAGCATCCCGTATAGGCAACATGCTTAAGCTATTTACTTTATTGTTTTAATTTAAGTGTTGCATTTTGCTTGAGAAAAAGATCTATAATATTCATCTAAAAAATAAATCTTTTTAGTTTGGTATAAATGTCTGCTGTTATTTAAATCAAACTTCAAATATTTATCAGACTGCTGCAAAGTTTTTACGGTTTTACCTGCAGGATGCAATTACAGAGCTTCTACTGTGTAATGTTTTTACCCTCCGTGTTTTTCTCCAATTCAATTCTGAAGATATTATTTCTTCCACTGACTATACAGTACAGCAGCAGAGTGGCTTTGTAACAGAACTGTGTCAAAAGTTGTATTCAATTGTAAAAATAGCGTTTTACATTAGCATTAACTAACAAATCACATCTAGTTAATTATAACGTCTTTGAGATACTAATCACACAAGGACACAACAGTGCATGAGACAGGATGACGCACTGCAGTATGCTAGTGCACTACTGTATGTGAGCTGGAATAAAAGTTCATCTTTGCAGAGTGAGCAGAGCACAGGAAAACGAGACATTAGTGATCAGTAACATACTGGACAGACATCCAAAAAAGCACTCTCTCCCTTAGTTTTTGTACATTTGTCTGTGCTTCAAGGACATTTCAGATTCAGAATTCATCGGTTTCTTTTTGTATGAATCACTTAAATCAAGCTGAGAGAAAGATTAAATATTAGTGTGAATATAAAATGTAAATAATTGCAACAGTCAATATCACGTTACTGAATGCTATATCTTTGTATATTTGGATGCATCTTAATTATGTTTTACGTCTTTTCTGTCTACACTGCTAGCAAAGCCAGGTTTTTAGCAATCTATTATTGTAAATTATTTGATATACCACTGAATGGCATCAAGTCCAATCCTCCACTTTGACGGAAATAAGCACTTTTCATTGAATTTAGCCTAAAAATAAATCCTTAATCACTGTGTTGTGCTTAGATCCCCTCAGAACTCTTTGTCTATTTGACACAAACCATCATCCTTCAGTTACAGCTGGATGGCTGGTCTATCTCACTAAGCTATTCTTAAATAACTTCAGCATAACAAATGTGCAAACTTCAAAGGAAGGTGAGTACTATTTTGAGAGAGTGTGTCATTACAGCAATGACTGTCAGACAGAATCCACAACATGACAGCTGGCAGACAGACGTCTATTTATGAGATTAGCCTCAACTAACCTACTGCTGCAAACATGAGCAACCAGACCGAGGCAGCTCTCTGATATCGAAAATACATACGACTATTATGAATAAATGTCAGTCTATTATGCATGGGTGGCTTTTTTTTTTTTTGGAGCGTAATATGAGGATTGGAACATTATTAGTATTCCAGTTATGTCTATCTATTATGAGTATTCAGTCCTTCTCTCTAATTCAGCGCACTGTGCTGCGACTTCTGTTCACTGACCTGTCGTCTGTCCTCTGGTGCCTTCAGGAAGAGAGCATTGATGAGGGCGATGGCATAGGTCTGGATCTCCTGGTTTGACCTGAAGAATTATCCAGCATCGTGACAACCAGTTAGAAGCATCTAGCTCCACAAATCTCCACACAGAGCTCAAACTACAGGCTAACAACTATACTACATTATTATTAACCTTACTCTTATCGCTATCACTACCAATAACTGAGGTGGGTACAGGATTTTTAGCAGCCATTCTTACATACCAACAACTCTGAATAATTCTTATTATTAATATTATTAATTCTAACCTCATCTAAAAAGACCAAAACTGACAATGAACTGATCATACTAACAAGTAATAACTGAGTGGGTGAAACCTAATATAGCTTATTTTTCTGTGCTGCAGATCTCCATCTTTGTCCAAGAACTATAATAAACATATCAGTGAGACACACTGTTGCTCTGGATGACATGTTCCATGATTATGATCAATTTGGGAATTTTTATTTCGTCTGATTTGATTTTAATAATCAGTGTATGTTAATCCCACCTACAGTGTCCTGCTGCTGTAAATACACACCAGAGTAGCTAATGTGTATTAATCCGCTGCTGAAAGCAGTCCCTAACAATTTACTACTGTCTGAGTGACATCTGCTGAAAACTGCAGTGCCCAGCTGGAAATGACATACATGAAATGTACGTGTCAATGTTTTTGAGATTTACATTTCAGCAGGAAATAATAGGCTCAGGGCTGAGAGCCACAAACAGAGAGAAGCAGAAAAGAACTGAGAGATGAAATAACACATTGTTGATTTTGGTCTTTTCATTGGGTTTGTTGACAACATGACAAAAAAATTGACTGGGGTCATCTAAGCATCCTGAAGGCACCCTTTCATAAGTTACTGCTACATTCACTCCTCTGTACCCCCTCCCCATATCAGAGTGCTGGAAGCCCCTGTGCATGTGTGTGTGCTCACACTTGCAGGTGCCCGATGAGCTGTCCCACGGTGATTTCCTGGGCTACCCGATGGTAGAGGCTGTGGCTGTTAAGGACCATGCTCTCCAGGATGGCAAGAGAACGCTGCAGGATGGACACATCCACCATAGGCTGGTTCACGTAGCCTGCAATCTGAGTGTGGACAGAGGAGAAGCAACAGGGACATAACTCAGAATCTTAAATATGTTAACTGTGCATTTCTGGGCTTGTTAAGTGTTTGTGTCGACCTGATATGAGCTTTTAAAATCCTTAAAAGCTAAAAAGTTAAAACATAGACTCTCTTTTCCCAAAGAAAAAGTTCATTTGTCTGTAAAAGAAAACTAAATGAAAAGTTCAGTAAGTTTCCCCTGAGTGAGTGTCAAAGCCACACTGAAGTTTTCAAAAGAAAAGCAGCCACATACACACTGAAGGAAGTTTAATAGTGTGAGCAGTTGCCAGGCAACAGGACCTCATTTCCGGCATTGTAGGAAAAAGGAAGGTCAAGTAATTAAATAAAAGTGTGTGTGAATGAAAAGGAATGAAAAGGCAGACCTTGAAATTTTAAACAGTGGAGATTTGCTCTTTTGTTGGAGAAGTTACCTGTTTGATGAAGGAGAGCGAGATAAGGTCCCAGGACACAATGCCATGATCCATTAGCTCCAGGAAGGCAGTGAGTGTGAAGGCTAACATTTCACCAAAGCTGAAGGAAGTAAAGAACAATCAGTACAAGCCTTTTCACATCATCTGACCTGTTCCAACTTAAAGGAACATGTTAAAAGAAGTCAAATCAAGGCTAATTTAACCCTGGGCTCAAAAGCACAGACTTCACTGTTTCCATAGTAAATGAAAGTTTAGTCTACTTATAAATATTGTATACTGTCACGTGCAAACAAAAACTGTGCTCACTGGGTGCCACTCTCTACAAGACGTGCCAGTGTCCCAATGCCTTCCATATTGATGAACTCTGTGGCAAAAGTTGGGTCCGCAGACAGCTTGGCGAGCTCTTTTAGAGCCTCGAGGCGAGCGTCGATACCGTGGGACTGGATCCTCTCCAAGAGCTGTCGAGCGGCACGAGCCTGTCAGCCAGAAAAAAACATCACCTTCATGATAGGTTTACCACTGAATTATGAGTTTAAGACCATGCCTCAGGTCAGAGGTACTTACAAAAAGTTTGTTAGTTTCGTGTATTTGAACACTGATGGACTGTCACCATATATTTTCAGTGACAAGTAGCTATAATGACTAAGTGCTGACTGTCTATCATAAAACATCAAAACATGCACAACCACATTAACTATAGGTCAGATAGGTTAGAGTCTGTGTCTCTTGCCCAATTTGACTGCCATGTTACAAAATTGCCAGATCTCAGCAATGTACCTGTTGAGTAAAATGCTGTCAGTAAGTATAGCAATGATGGCCAAAATGACAAAAATAAGACCTGTAATAAATAGGAATGCCCATAGCATTTTGGTGGCACTTTTGGTGTTAGAGGTGTGAGGTGCACCCAGAATGCAATTGGAAGCAGTGTGGGATTAGAAAGAATATATTATCATATATTATCATTAAGAGGGTTAGAGGCTTCTGCTGCCGGCCGTGACAAATCACATCAAGTCGCCTCATCCTTTTAAAAGCAGTGCTCTCCCACCAGGATGTACTGACACTTTGCTTAAGTAGTCCAGATCAGCGTGCCCTAAAAGGAAACTTGCAAGACCTTGGCTGAATTCACATTTTCACAGGCACAAAAATCTGACATGGACCTGCACAAAAATAGTGGTATCATTCATGTGTGCAAACTTTTTGTAGCTCCTACATATAATTGAGCAAGAGCCAACATACACACCAGTTACTCAGTCTACTAAGAGCTGCCTGTTACCTTTTTGTTTTAAAGGTGCTATATGCAAGTTTTTGCTGTCGCTACATAGCTAGCATTAGCATTAACTGCTGTTTACTTGCAAAGAGCTTCAGCCATCATTGTGTTTATAAGACAAGAGGTCATAGTACATCCTGTGATGCGCTACTTCTTCGGCCTCTCATGTTGCACTGAGGACAGACTAGACACTACAGTGTCTCACTTTCAGAAAGTGGTATTATGAGACAGGACAGGCCATGGCCAGCTGGTTAGCACACTAACTTCAGTAGAAAAGAAGTTGAAGAAAAACAAGAGTTAAAATAGACGTTGCTTTCCACCATTGGTGACAGCTCTTGGAGAATAAAAGAATGGCATTTGATGCTGAACTCACGACAAATAATTAAGACTAATAAGTAAACAACTGTAAATGCTAATATTGGCTACGTAGCTATAACAGAAACTTACATATAGCTCCTTTAAGGAAATTAAAATTTAAAAACTTCCTAATGAAAAACACAACTGGACAGGAATATGACGGGTCACTCACAGGTGAAATGGCTAATCGAAGGATGGTCCCATTTTTGATTTCACCGCGGCTCTGAAAGATAATAAAGGAGGAACTTTGGTACAAGTTCAACAGTGATTTACAAAGTCACTGACACAAGGCTAGGAAGAAAACAATGAAGCTCACCTGCTCAGTAATATAAAGCTGAGGACCATCAGCATAGCGCAGAGCAAACTGCTCTGAGCCTGACAAAGACCAGCTGAGGACAAGGACAGAGAGTAAAATTAGTTAGAAATTAATAGTAAATTAATTAGTTAGATACCTACCACACAATCAGAACAACATAATGCGGGGATATTATAATGCAGCACACTCTAGTATGCATGAACAAAAGGTTTCTGAAAGTCAGCTTGTTCCCTCCAGCAGTTGTATTTACACGAGTGGCAAACTGGGAGATTGTGGAGGAGAATTACTCAGTGGGTGTTAACAGTAAAGTGCAAAGAATTTTCAGTTTCAAATGGAAATATGGAAAAGGAAGGCAGTGCAGTGGGTAGATACAGCACAGGCAAGAGGTGGATGGGTGAGATCAAAATCTGCAATATTCATCAGCACAGTACAAGACAAAAGAGGGAAAATAAAACACAAACAGTGAAGCCCAAAAGCACAGGCTAAAACACAAGGAGAAATGATGACAGATAAAAGAGAAAACAGTGAGTAAGAATGGTTATGTAAGGTATCAACGGTACGGTCTTATCTCAGTGTATGAGCCACTCAAGTGCTGTGATAAAACTGGAATCTACACAACAGCACTGACTGTGAATGGACTGGGCATCACAAGTTTAACAGCTGCCATTCTCTTTATTTTTTCAGTCTTGCATCACAGACGTCCACATGTTTTATTGCAAGGTAACACACTTAATGTAATGAGAAAGGAATCACAGACATTTTGAGTCATTACGCAACAAAGTCTGTCAAAAACACAGAACACTCATTCTGCTTTGACTCAGAATTAAAACAGAAGTGAAACATTTTTTCTCTCTGGGCATGCTGTTGTTTCGCCAAAACCAGCAGGCAGCACAACCACAGCCCCCTGAAAAGGTTAGCCTTTATCATGAATAAACAAGTTAGACAGGTTGTTATCTACTATACCAATGGTTAAGAGAGTTACTTGAGTGTTCTTCTGTCAGAGCAATTTTATGTAGAGATTTCCCCGTTTCTTACAACGACCAACTGAGTCAATACATAGAGCAGATAAATCACTGTCAACACTGGACATCATCTTCAGTGAAGCCAAAGAGAAAACTTTTGAACAAAGAAGCAAAACAAAAAATCCAAATGACATACATGCAGCCATTTATTTCAATAGTGGCCTTTTTACAGTAGCTATGCAGAACAAACTAATGTCACTTAAACTTGCACAATTTGTAAGTATGTGGTAATGATACGCTAATCTGCGGATGTGTTAATCTATCCATCCAAACCACCGCAATGACCAAATTAATTGCATTTATAGCTAGATTAAACCTCTTTTATCCTTTGGGTAAAATGCAGAGGAAGACCAAAGACTGTAACACTGCAATTTTGACAACTATCAGTCATTTGGTGATCAAACAGGAAGTCAGAGACAATAAAAGAATCATCAGGAAAATGTAAGAATATGGAGGAGTAATGCTCACCCATCACATACTTCCCGTATTATTGAGGACAAGGGTCTTTTCTGCAGACAGAGAAAAAAAAAAACATTGCAAAGATGCTAAATTACAATATTCAATGGCTGAAATGAAACATTAATTATGACTACTCACACTGCCATGTTTGATTAATATGTCGGCACTGACAGCTTGCCGCAAGAGCATTATACTTTTAAAAAGCTAAATCACATTTCTTAAATTCATTACTCATGATGAGTTATTTGTCGTGACAACCACTGCAGGTACTTCCCGGTATTCTGCATAACTAAAACACATCTCAGTATTACTCATGTCTTTCACATTCAAAACAAATTAACACTATGCATAATTTCACCCTTTAACAACCAAATTACTTTGTAAAGGTTTGCAGCCAGCAGAAGTTGAGTCACTAGAGGCAAACCGGAGATGTATTTAATG
Organism: Lates japonicus; assembly: GCA_033238685.1. Taxonomy (NCBI): domain Eukaryota; kingdom Metazoa; phylum Chordata; class Actinopteri; family Centropomidae; genus Lates; species Lates japonicus. Next base: position 376,252 of record BRZM01000069.1, read on the forward strand.
TCATGTTTTATCAAACACAGACCTGGTCCATCTCTATGAGCTGAGCGTTAGCACCCGGCCATTCAATGGCCACCTTCACGATGTCAGCTGGGGGTGGCATGGCTGTGTTATCGTGGCACCCTGAAGACAGAGAAAAGGCATTTGTTTTAATCTGATACATCTTCATCCACTGCACAGTATTTAAGTTAGTAACAGCAGTTGTTAAAAATTATTTTTTACTTAATTCACTGAATTACATTTAAATGTGACTCTGGAAGTAAATGCCATTAAAATGATATATGATGACATGTTTGATAATTCACAATGTATTAAGTATCATTTTGTTGTTTTAAGTCAGCGCTGTTCTGTGCTCCTACCATATGTCAAAATGTTGAGTTTTGGGTCGTCTGATTATTGATTAACTTCAGATTTATAAAAACCAGAAGTTATACATCACCTAATGGAGAAGTGTTGAGGGGGTCAATCACTCTCACAGCTCTGCTGTATAAACCACTGTGTCAGCTCCCCTGTGAACACACAAACCCACACAGTGGTCATGCCACTTCAAGACTTTGCTTTCCTCAAAGCCCAAAAGCTCAGTTTGCTGCATCCCTGCACTGTCTCTCCTCTGAACTGAATCTGTCAGCGAAGGGATCAATAAGCATGACTGTTTTACAAAAACCACCCACCCACACACACACACGCACACACACACACACACACACACACACACATATATATATCTTGACAAGGTCAAGCCTTCTGCCTACTGGGCTCTGGGTCTGCTGTGTATTGATGCCCTAGACATTATTGTTTTGCACTTCATTGCTAATACATAACCCAAACATCTTTACACTCAATTTGTGTTACACCCATCTTTACTTTTCTGATATTTCACTTGCAAGTGTTAGTGAGCCAATTGTGGAGGCAACTTAAAGCAGCCTGTGTTTCTGTTGTGGAGGATCACAAAGGCAAACACAACTCTTTCATGGCTAGACCTGTCAGAAAATAACAGTGAAGCCCAACTGCAGCCTGGCTGACATTATCAGAACATTTTACCTTATCTTATACACATCATATTTTTGTCCATTAATATACAAGGGACTGCAGTACAGAAATGACAAAGGCATGTCTGAGATAATTAGAAACTGTTTTGTCATCACATAGTTTGTGAAAACAAACAATTCAAATTACACTGTTTTTATGACTCTTATGTAGATCACATATTTACACTACAGCAAAAGCACACTATTATATACCCAGAAACATCTCCAGCTCATTTTGTTAGGCCTCATCTTTAACACTTAATTTAACTGGAGCTCTGACGCTTATTAAACTTATTTCATTATTTGCAATGACTGCTCTGAAAAACAAGAGCAAGGACAACACAGCAGGGACCAATCTGTGGCAGGAGAAAGAGAGAAAGCTGTCTGACAGACTCTGCTGGTAACTGAAGGAAGGAGGTAAAGAAGAAAAAGACACCACTGTTCTCCAAATGTGTCTTTGCAGTCAGGGTGCTTTCAGGATACAATACACCTTGTATGGCCTGCTCATTTGAAAAGAAGTCTTAATCATTAGCAAACTATTCTAGGTAAAACAAACAGCATGAACCAAAGACTTCTTCTTGTCTTCCCTGGAGATTTAAAAAGTCATAGTGCATTTCCAGCACTGCAGCACAGTCTTTCTGAGGAGTTTGTCTGGCTCTATAAATCTATTCTTTTGAGAAAACAACATCAGTTGTCAGTGTATCACTGCGTTGGCAGACGCTGGCTCCTCACGATGAAAACATCTCAAAGTTGAAATAAAAATTTAAGCTGTAGTATGAATAATAAGCATGCCTGAATCCTTTCATCTCTACAGCTTTGAACTACAGGATCACTGAACTGTATTCTCCACATAATTTGTCACAACAGAGCTTAACAGACTGAGATCGGGCGATATGTATGTGTTTGACATCAACTTCAACAAATTAAGTTGGATCCTGCAAATGACAGAGTCAGAATGAAAACTGCCACTTAAATTCAGTTTCCAACCAGCCATCTGATGGAGTGGACTGCACCGCCTCCACATCTTCAAGCAGACTGTCCATCACATCACATTATGTGTGATCTCTGATCCTGAACTGCTGAAAAGTTCTCCACAAGTTCTGGTACATATTTGCAATTTTCAGCATTTGCACAATTGGCTGAAGATTCACAGAATGTTACAGCAGGGACCAGTCTCTGGCAACAGTCTCACACTCATCTTCTTATCTATGCAGCTCACTTATTTGACTGAGGGGCTGAACAGTATGTCAATATTATCCTGCAGCATATAGAACTACTGGAGTTTTTTGTATATAATGACTATGAAACATAATCATCTACGTCTTAAAGACTACAAAAATTTTTTTATTTTTTTTTACATTAGATTCATGACAAATCTTAGAATAAAGCAGAAAATTACAGTTTTACAGTTGTTTTTTTTTACAGTCTCCTCATCATCACCATGCATTCAAATGTGATGAACATGACTTAACAGTTAAACAGGTGCTATTTAAACACATATCACTGTATGTATCAAAAGATGCCTGCTAAGTATTGCAATACTGAGATATATTTTGTACTGCCATCTTAACAGCCAGCCCTGTGACAGACTGGTGATCTGTCCAGGGTGTACCCCTGGGTTTGGCTCCAAGCCCCATGTGACCCTTAAGGATGAGCAGTGGCGATAATAGATGGCTGGATCTTGACAGCAGGGTACTTGAAATGTTGGAGGTTTCCTATCCAAATGTATGGTGAAATAATCTAAGATGTTGTTTCTATTAAAAAGCCATTTTATAGTTGCTTTTTATTAACTTTGAGACAGAATGGTAGTACACTGAACTTGCTTAAGTGTTCAATAAACTAGCCACTGGTCAGTGTTTGAAAGCCATATAAAATCCCTTTTACTGTTGATATATTAGTTATTTTAGGATACTGTCAAGTAAGTATAAAATGGCATGGTGCATCTTGTAAAACATGGCTGCTGTAGTTTTGCAGTTGTAGCTGGTCGAAAGTAGCTTTACAGTAAATATGAAAACATTTTTTTTGGTACCTGGTAAGATACACAAGTGAGCCAGCATGCAAAGCACACCACAAATGCAAACTGTTGCTATTAATACACCTGTCATAACTTTATATACAGCCTATAGTCACACCACACGCAGTTAAAGGGGTCCTACTGTACTGCCTTACATTATAAAGCGGTCTGTTTTTGTGCTGGCTGCAGTGTGGAATAGAGATGCATGCTGATGACAAAGTGAAGTGATGGGAACTGTTTTCTGTCCTTAACACTCTTTCTACAGCCCTGCGGTGGTAGCATAGCAACAGCTGCTAAGGATCTCCAGGCTGAAAAGGAAATCCCACAGTGTGGTCAGAGCTTCTTTTCTTTACACAGAGATCCCCCCCAACTTCATGTGCCCCCCACCGGCTACTTTTCACCGCGACCCGGATGTTTCTGACGCCATTTTACTATTCTTATAATGTGGTCTGGTCGCTTCTGTCGGGGCTGGTTCAAATAAAACATGCACACATGTAGGCTGTGAAGCGCCCAACTTTTATGATAGCTAGTTAGCTTGTTGCACAGGCGGAGTGGCGCCCCCTCTGGTGATGCTTATTATGAGATGACTGCTCCATTAGTGGAGAAAAAACAACTTTGGCAATTATCCTTTAGCACCTTCACATAAAAAAATATTTCATGAGGACACATTTACAGTTTCTTTGAACACGAAAAGCGACACCAGTCACCCTGCCGTGTGTTAGGAGATGAACCGTTTGCTGTTGGCATGATCCGTTAACGTTAGCTATCACCTCACAGACGTACCATTGATACCATCAGCACACGCCTCTCCTATAAGAAGCGTTACACATAACTTAATAACACGCGTAAGGCCTGATTATTGGTTATCGATCAGGCTGGACAGAACCTATGGTAACCAGAGGAGGCTCACACACTGATGCGGCGACGGCTGCGTTTGCAACCTTGTGATCTTTCAACGAAATCAATCACAACTCCTGATAACGTCGGTGTTAACAAACAGCGGCTAACACAGACAGCACCACCTCTGTCTATCCTCTGAGTCAAAGTAACACTAAACATCAAACTCACTCGCTATTAGAGCCAGTACCAGCGTTATTCCTCAAAAGGCGGCTAATGTTTTTTTTTTTTCAGTCATCCAGCTCAGTCCCTGTCTGCTCCTCCATTGCGGTCATGATTCAGCCTCTCTCTCTCTCCCCCTCTCTCCCTCTCTTTCTGTCGGCGGCCGTTCACATGATGCCCTGATCTTTCTCCTCTGAAGATTTTTCTCAAGGCTACTTAGCTGCTAATGTCGACGCTCGGCGTTACTCACCCTGTGACTGGGCCATCGATGATGCTCTCAGTCTCCCTCCCTCTCTCTCTTCAGTCAAATACTTTTGGAAAGGAGACACATTTCCACGCCTTGTGGGCGGGACTCGATGTAAATGTCACCGTCTGCAAACGAGGCAGACCCTTCATCTCCATCATCTGTGCACACTCAAACTGACATCTTCCTCTAATGTAGCCCGGTACAGTACCTAGGACAGGACATCACTCCCTCTGCACTTATTGGTCATTATCTTCAACAGGGGGTGTATAAGTGAGTTCCATAATTCATGGCTTAAATAGACATTCTATATACAGATATAGTTGCCCATATATTATATATCAATTTCAATGATCTCATTTAACTACATCTTACTTTTCTCTCTAAGTGGTTTGTGGCATCCAAGCCCAAACCAAGAAAAACTGAAGCTTAGAAAATCACTAAATAAGATGTCCGATCTTGAATATGTGGCCCATGTGATCCTGGCAGCATGGTTCATTTTGCCCAGGATTTAATGATCCACAGATGTTAACATTTTCTCTCAGCTTTATCACTGTATTACTTAAACCACAATCACAAATGCTTTTCAGTACTTTAAGGCCGGACCGACAAGTGATAACTATGTTTGTTGTGGCTGATATACTAATAAAGATTACTCTTGCAATACAAAGAGATCAGCAAACCCTACCTGCCTGAGTGTGAGTCTGTGCGCACGGGACCACACAAGGTGTCAGTGTCCTTTTACTCATCTCTGGCACAGCCCACTACACCTGTGCATTTGTGCATGTTAACATTTTTTTTCTTGTTTTGCATATGGTTTGGGTCTATCCCTATGGGATACATAAAGTAATCTGAATCTGAATCTAAAACAAAAACCTTTTTTTTTTATTTCGACCAGTTTATCTTCCCAACAGGCCACTGTTACCAACATTTTTCATCAAATATTTATCATTTTGCCAATTGAACTGCTAATTTACACAATACGTTTAATAGAACTTGGTCTATTTGACATCCATGTAATGTAGCCTTGTTGGGTTCTTTGTTATGATACTAACAAGATTCAGCACTCACAATGGCAGTAGTGACTGACACGCATCTGTTTGCCTGTAACATGATTATTGTATACTTGTGGTGTTCATTCACAGAAAAAAATGCATCTATTGTGGAAAAAAAAGATCCATGTTATTTTGTGACAGGCTTCCACATCTGGTTAATGAGCTAAATTTTGCTGCATCAATCAACCAAGACAGTCACATGGAATGACACTAGATTAAGCACCACGCAGACAATAAAAAACAATTACATTCACAGCACAATACATTTTTATTTAACACAGAAACCATGTGTACAGGAAAAATATCCACAGCTTCAACTGAGCATGTAACACTGGCTCACCTCAGGGGATGGCTGCTGGTGAAACTTGAAGGGGGCAAGCAGACAACTGCACTTCAATTCACTGAGGAAACCACTTTTGAAAAATAAATCAAAATACAGCTGAATGTATTTAGCTCCACATTACATCTCATGCATGACATCAAAAATAGTATTTCTGACATAACAGTTTCATCAACAAACATGGACATACCCAATCTCAAATGTTCAACAGGCACAGATACCGAGCGAAACTGTTGCTCTGGAAAATGAAAATGCTGATTTCAGATTCAGATTATGTGGCAAAAAATACATCAGGTTTTAGAATTAAAAAAAAAATCATCACCTTTTATTAAGACCTATTGGATGCACTTCAGTCAATAACACAATCTGCAATTCTACCATGAATTAAGTGTACTAGTAACCCCAAAAGGACATTCACCAAATGTTAAACTATAGCATTTTAGAAGTACAAGCTCAGTTACTTCCCTTCTTAAACTGTGAGATATCACAGCAATCATTTATTTCCTGGCAGTTTATATGTTTTATGTCATACCATCATAAAATAAAAAGAAAAATACAATATAATTAACATAAAGCTTCGGTATTAAAAAGTTACGTTGAGGGTAACAATTATCTTAGATGGTGATTTACTGACATGTACACCTCACTGCATCAGACACACGAGCAAACTGACATCAGTATCAACAGAAAGCAAACACAGTTTTTTAAGGCATTGAACACATGACCATACATGAGCACATGACTGCAGAGTTTAAGCAACACAACACATGTTCCAGGAGTGATCAGGTTTTTTTTTTTTTTTTTTTACATCATTGACATTGACCAAAAAAAAAAAAAAAAACACACACACAACACCATAGACCAATCTTTGCTGCTTTGCTGTTACAAACAGCAAACCAAGCCTGTTATAATAAGGTCAACATCAAAACCATACTGCAAAGGTTAAGGAAAAAAAAACATGTTCACTACTGGGTACAGTAAACTGAAGACTTCTTAGAGGTAGGAAATGGGCATGGAATAAAGTTACAGTTATCCTTCACTTACCAAAACCTGTGATAGTAAAATGTAATTTTTGCCAATCATGAGGCCCAGTGAGGACCAGCTATAGAAGTACAGCAAAAATGTTCTAACACCCTAAGAACAACCAATAATCCAGCAGCTATATTGCACTGGCACGCTGCTCTGTGAACAGCTGATTACTTACTACTGGCCACATACACCACACCTCAAAGAATTAGATGCAAACCACACGTTAAGATGTCTTCTGATATCAGTCATTGACTTCACACTATTGTAGAAGTTCAAACACACTGAGACAAATCAAAGTCAGAACTCTGTTGACATTGGTTCAATTGACTTGAATTTAGTTGGGTGGTTTGCATCATTTATGAAGACTGAACTGAATCTGTAGGTTATTACATATACACACACATTAAACTATACAGTTGTTAACAGTAGGATAAAGTTGCAACACTGTTATGGGGAATTAAAGGTCACAGGGCTGCAAAATTGGTTGGTTTTAATTGTTCTAAACCTCAATGGCTCATTTAAATTTTAAGATGACCAGATGAATAGGTTCAATATTCAATTTCGCACTGATTACATTCCTACTTGTTAAAACAATGAGCTTTTCATGATACATTAGCATCTACGATGAACAGTGTAAGTGCAGCTGCCATTTTATCTGACTGAGGGACTGAGAGATGCACTAGGTTGATTCAATTCATTCATAACAAGCGTTGTGAGAGCTATGACCATCTAAGCATCCAGCGTATAATGAGCGTCATTAATATTACTCCGCAATTCAGATGTTAATACAAGTGTAAAGATATCTGTGACACCAAATCCTCACAATACATAACAACCGTGGTGTCATGACATTTGACACAGATGTGGAGAAGAGTTCACACAGAGTTGCTTCATATGAGATGAAATTTACAATGACCTGTCAGTTCAGCTGAGGTCACAAGTTACAGGCTCACAGGTTCACCAGTTATAAAACCATGCAGGGAAAAATCTCCAGTCTACGCCTCTTATTTGCATCCAGTCGTTTAAATACAACTTCACATACAGTGCATACAGCATATAACCCTGCAATGAGTGACTCTTATGGTAAATTATCTACAGTAAGTCATACGTAATCTTTAGACACCAATTATTTAAAATACTCAAATGTGAGTCGTCAAAGTAAAATTATGAATGAAACAACAGCTGAATGTCCATTAGGTTTCTTTCATAATATGAACCATTACAATCACTTAGTGTTGCCACTGTTTCTGAACATTAGCTGGACCTAGTTGGACTAAGAGAATACATGTTTGTCAAAACGCCTGGTCCAGTGTGAGCCTGGTTAAACCACTTTACAACAACTGAATACAGCCTGTCCTGACTGTGTGAACTCTAATTTGAAACAGAATCAGTCAATTTCATTTGTGAAGTAAAAAAAAGTGATAAATTGCAGAATATTGAATACTTTATCTGTCACTGAGGACCTTTGCAATGAATGTGTTTTATTGGGAATTACAATTCAGTCTTGAACTGTTATTAACAACAGAAAAGATGAGAAAAAAATCACAATATTGTATCAAACAATCAAAATGAGTTTTAACAGGCCAACTGTCTGAAACTAAATGCATCCATCTTTGATTAAATGTAATGTAAGTTTTAATAAGCTTGTCTGCATGACATTGACGACACATCCATTTACCCTAAATCAACTTTTAAGCATCCTGTTGTTGAATTTACTGGTCTTGGTAACATGATGAAATAATCAAAGCACTTGACTATTTGCACATTTTAAGAGAGGAAGAATAACAACAACAAAAACAAAAACCCAAATAATATAAAAGTCAATTAGCCCCAACATATTACATATTAGATAATTTCATGTAAAACTGACATATCCACACAGATTTTGATTTATGGCAGCCAATTTGTTGCAGTGGTTATTTGTGAAAATGGCTCAATTCTATCAAAATCAATTTTTCAAAAACAAAATATGCAAAAGGTCTAGGGGCAGAGCAAGTTTGAGTAAATTTGATTGAGAAACACACAGAAATGAATGTGATTAGTGTCAATCATACTGTATTTACAAGGATTTATATTTACAATGTCAGACTTTCTATCTCATGCATCATTTTTATGTGGTGAATGGAAAACCAGTATAATTAAATCCATAATACAGTATGAACACTATCACCATTTAGAGTATTATATTTGGGAGTCCAGGCAGTAAATTTATGACCATATCTACACTGAGTCATTATGATTCCCTGTGATGAAGGTAATTTACAGTAATATACATGACTGCAAGTCAATATAGTTGTATTTTTTAAGAATATTCGTTTAATAATGAGCTCAACCTAACCCTGGGCTTCATTCATTGTTTCTTGGGTTTATAATAAATATCTTTTTGTATGAATTGACAGGAACTAAGCGAACACAGCTCTTTTCCTGAAAGTGCCAGTGAGATGAATAGAGAGAGAGAGAGACAGAGGGAAAAGGACAGAAAAAGGGGAAACAGGTGAGATGTACGTTTGTGAGGTCACTACCAGTCTGCATTATCCCAGGTGTCCTCAGCAGGTTTCGTGGGACTCTTCTTCGTCTTAGCATCTGCATTCTCCCAGTTGTTGTCCCAGGCCTCCCAGCTCTCCTCTGTGCTGTGTTTGTTGTTGGACGCTGCCTCGGAGCCCCAATTGTCCCAACTGTCAGAGCTCTTCTTTGCAGAATTATCTGCGATGGTCCAGCTGTCGCTGCTGGGAGATTTCTTGGCCTTTAAGGAGCTGTTGCTGCCGAAGGTTTCCCAGAAGTCCTTTGTCACAGGTTGGCTAGAACTGCCCTGATAACCCTCAGTGGCATCCATGTTCTGATAGCTTTCTCCAGTAGACCTGAACATAATTAAAACGTGAAGAAATGCTTGAAAGGTTGATGTTGCATGAAAGTAAATCTCATATTAGAAAAGATTTTTTATGTGGCAGTTTTTAAAATGTATGAAATGTTATCATACCCATCTTCTGGTTTTCCCGTGAAAAGGTTAGTCAATTTAGCCCCAGCTCCCTGAACCTATGGAAAAGAGTAAAGTTAGGTAAAAAATTACAGTTGTTAATAGTGTCATGACTTTGTAAGAAATAAAAGACTACCACACAGTATTTTACTTTATCTGAAAACTAATAGCAAAAGCAAAAACTAAAGGTGATTAAAAATAATGGTTGAAGTATCTTAAAATAATAAAGCATTAATATTAAGTACATAACAACTTAACAGACTGTGCAAAATTTCAATTTTAGCAACAGAAATAGAGGCAGTAATAATAAAACTGCTCACAAATGTTTATTTTCTAACACAGTACTCACCACCAGAATAATAATGGCAGCAAGAAAAATGAGAGATTACATTAAGTTAGTATCGTTCATTGTACATTCATCATTACGGCAAAACCAGTCTCCTTGGAGGGTGACAATGTTAAGCCCTGGTGTAATCACACAGGTACTGGATCAGAGCTGCTGTTCCTCACTTCAGGAGACTGGTTTTGCACCTGTGCAGCGTGGCAGAGGTCTGCCCATCCTACCTTGTTCGCCAGCCCAGTGATGCTGACTGTCATTTCATCTAGCAATTTGCCATCTTTCACCTGGATTAATGCAAATTCTTATTAAAAACTAATAAAACAACAATCTCCATCCAAATATGTTTGTGAAACAGAACATGTGGTGAGACAAGATTGTTTTTGATTGTGAGAAAAGTGATTACAGTCTAACAAAATGTTATTCATCTCAAGAGAGGAAAACGCCAGTATGCAGCTACTACCATTTAGCAAGCAAGTAAGAAGACTGTTACAAAAGCACATTCTATACATGTACTTAAACTACCAATGCTGTACATTAAATGACAAAAGCGTTATGTTTCATATCAGTCTCTCTCAGTCACCGACCTTTCCATCAACCAAACCAAAACTCTTATTGTATTATCTTGTGTTTTTCGATTAATGAACATTGGCATGTTTGGTTACACAGGCCTCTCATTAAAAGACGCATCCAGGAGCAGCTCACCTGACAGTAAGAGTTAGAGCAGCTATATGGAAGCATTTATGTGGGAGACACTCACTCAGATTTTAAGGATGGTGACATTATTTAGTTCATGCATTTTGCCAAAAACCAAAGCTTACTTTGGCACAAAAGCTCAAACACACTGCATCTTGCAAAGCCAGAGAGCAATTAAATGTCAAGTGAAAAGCTCCAGGTTGTGTAGTTTTGTGTTTACAGAACTCAACACGACTATCTCACTGTGTGTTAGAAGCCTCAGGACCAACACTGTGACATTATTATCTTCTGCCATAGACCAGTGAAGCTTGGCTTAAATTTCTGGCCAAATAAGAGATCTTTAATTCAGTTACCTTTCCAGATGAATGTTGTAAATTTTCTGCAAACAAGAACTTTGGAGTTGAAGCTGAATGCCTTGAAATGAGTCATGATGTCTGAACAAAGACTTTGGCTCTAAAAAATATTTAAATGTACTCTTAAGCCTGTTCCTGTGACTGTGCTGAGAACCCGCTCCCAAATAAACAGTTCACAGCCGTACGCTTCTGCAAATCTCACTGTTGAGTTACTGACTGGGAGAGACAAAGACAAAGGTTTGATAATATTTTTGCATCTTTGAAACCATAGCTTTTGTCGTTTAGTGTAAGCTGGCATAAAGCAGATACACTGGAAAAGACAAGCAGTGTAGAAAATAGCACATTCACATCTGAAGCTGTTTTTTGTTTTCTAAAGCACTGCACCCCACCACCAAATCAACAACTTCAAACATCAATGTTACCTTTTCTTGAGTAGGTTTGATAACATTCTCATTTAATGTCTGTCCTAACTCTGTGGCCTAGTTGGAAGTCAGAGGGGAGAATTCACTTGAATGAAACATTCACAGTTTAACATTCACAGTTGTGCAAGACACTGAGCTGCTTGTTCTGCAGTTGCATAAAGTGACCCATCATTCCCATTCACCATGACACTGAACAAGCACTAGAGGGTGTAATGGCTCAAAAAACTTGCATCATCAGTGCAAACATCTCTGTTGAGGCAACACTGCATACATATTTTTTCTGTGCTGTGCTGTGCTGTATCATGAATCATTAGCAGCCTTGAAGTGTACATCTGTATTTCTGGACATTAAAAGGTCAATGTCTTTGTTTTTTACTCTACTCTCTCCTAAGTTCTGCAGAGTAACATGTTGCATACATGATTTTTCCCAAGATTGTTCTCTTCTTGCCTTATTTACTTATAGTACTGAGTTCAACTGAAGTGCCGGAACTTCAGGAAATTGTACTCTTTTAGGTTACCATTACACCTCTACAGCACTGTTTGCAGTCAACACAAAAAACTGTCATGCATGAATGGATAACCCATTTTCAATGGATGTGAGTGAACGACATTTCTATATTAGGGGTAGGAGTTAAAGGCAATCCCCATCCCATAATATATTCTATCCCATAGATACCAACTGTCTTTCACAGGTTATCCATAAACTTAAAAAGTACAGGTACCAAGACAGACACATTGCCTTGTGTTAGTATATCCAGGCTGAAGCATGTGAACTGGACATTCAAAATGTTTGTGAAAACCTGACAAGCTGACAAAAAGAAATAAAGACCATGGGTAATGAAATACATATGTATTTTTAAAAAATAACGTGATGCGGGAAAAGCGCCATGCACCTATTATCTGCTTTACCGGTTCTGGGGGCGCTTTATAGCCCCTTAACTACATCCAGAGAGGGCAAGGAGATATTAAAGTAGTCACACAGTTATTAGAGCTTGAAAGTTTACATTACATTTGAAGAAACAGCAAACAGATTGTGAATAATAATGCTCTCAATTAAAAGTGGACTACTTAATAAACAGCATAAGACAAAGGAAACCTACAGGTCAAATGTAATTCTGAGAGACTTAAACCTTTATTATCAGTACCAATAATGGGTAAGCCGTAACTATATTAGTCTTACCTTTAAAGTTGCTTGGTTTGCCAATTTAGTTGTCTGTTTGAGGTGGGAAAAAGAGAATTAACAATTAATGATGTTTTTCTTTATAAGGGTTGTTATTTTTATGCAGAAATTCTGATTCAGTGCTGCACACATGGGATACAACAGTTTTTAAATGCACTTACATTATCTTTGGCAATAGAAGCAAACTTGCTAGCTCCAACAGTGAAACTGCTCCAACCCTGCCAAAAAATAAGAAAAGAAAAAAAACTGTCACGGAGGAAGAAAAATACAAAAAAAGTACAACTCCATCAAAAAATATATATGATGATCTACCGAATAAATAGAAGACATGGCGTTGTTCAGGAAGTCATCCTCTTTCTTCTCTGGGGTCACTGTGTTTCCAAAGCCAACATAGCGATTCTCTTGATTCCCACTGTAACCTCCTCCACTGAGAGGCATTAAAAACCATTTTAAACAACAAAAAACATTCACAGAAAACAACAGAAGAGCAAATAATAAAAGAAAGAGCATGAGGCTCTTACCTCTGATAAGAGTTAACATCGTCACTCAACCAGTCTTCAAAAGCTTTGTCGCTAGATTTTGCGGAGTTTTGTCCAGGTCCTCCAGAACTGAATAACAGAAACATGAATTCACTACTTTGATGGCTGTCCTGTATCTGATGTAACACACAGCTTGAGTATGCTTAAAACTTCTCTCACTCTTACCGATGAGAGGATGACAGGCTCATCTTGGGTTGAGGAGATGTCCAGTTTCTGGCAGGGGATGTTTCAATGGACCACTCCTTACCCTCTGCTAAGGTTGCAACCTGTCACATACAGCATCACGAGTGTGAATTATTCTGATGAACAAGAGGCACAGTGTGCACAAGCTAGAGTCTAATAGAGACCATAACCAACACTTGATCATTCTTTGACCAGCTTTTTATATAAAGATAGACTTCCTTCTCATTAAATGACAATTACAATTAAAATCGGCTTTTACTTAGTACAAAATGTATGTGTCTACAAAACTGCACAGAAATCCATCCATGTAATGTTATGAAAACTGGCTGGAATGGAGGTTTTATCTTAATTTTGTGAAATGTGGAGGAAATCAATACAGCTGTGGTCTTCATTCAGAAAGAAAACTGCACATCCTTTAATCAGAGACCTTTGGGTCCGCACAGCTCACCTTGTCCCTGAAGAGTGCAGCAGCTCTGCTGTTGTATTTCTCCTGTAAAGTCCAGTTAGGATCATAATCATCTTGGAGCTCAAGAAACAAGCGAAATTTTCCATTTCCTCCCGCTTTCATCTTCTCGAGCTCGATATCTTTCCACTTGTCCATGGTGACCGAGCGCACAAAGCTAGGCAAAAGAGATAAAGTAAACATTATCAGGCTGTATTAGTTTAGTGGTAGTGAATGACAGGCGCTCTGAGTTGTTGCAGATGTTGCTAAACAAGTCAGGACAATAATGGGAACAGATGCACATGACTCATCCATGCATCTACAACTGGTCACTGGCCTTGTTGTTCCAAGGACACTTTTGATGTCCATTCTCAGAACTGTTTGTACGTAAGCTCAGTGTACTCTTTTATTAGGTTTCATAGCTTGACGAAAGCTTGAAACCGTAAAAACCTGCAAACATCAGAGCCATCACCCAAAATCTGACTGCTAATACGAGCCTAAGAGATTCCAGATATCACATGTGAACATCTCTAACATCACCAGGTGTACATGACTCAAGGTTCTTACCTGAGGTGTACTCCCAGGCCTCTGTGCTTGCCTGAGCACTCAAGACAAATCCATATGCCATAAGTCACACTAACCCACTGTGGGTTGAAAGCTCCGCATTCAAAACACAGCTGCAAAAAAAAAGGCTGTATTTATTTGAAAATATCTTATGAAATATTTGCTTTAAAAAAAACAAAAAACTAACAACATTGTACATACACATTTCTTATTTCTGATGTTTAAACATGAGGCTATTTTCTTAGTACACTTATTTTTAGGCTAGGAGACATTACAGAATATCTGCCCACTGCTTTTGCCAAGGATAGAAGCCAACAGAATGTCCACCGGAGGTGAAACTCCACCTAAAATTACTCCCACCATTAATTTGAACAAGGATGAAAGCAGCTAAATTTTGTGAAGGGTTGTGGGAAGGTGCTACATTGCAAGTCTCCCATACACCTGCTATCTGCTCCAGTATTTGAGTTATAAGGCTCCAGTGAGGGGACACTACTTTGACTAAGATAAAGTTGCTCTGAGGACTTACATTATTCTCATCCTGAGTTCTTACTTCCTTCAGAACTCTTCTGGTCCTTGGACTCGCCATCTTGGCCCACACTGAAAGAAAAGAACGTTCTTAACTACTACACCTGCTTAACAAAGCAGATTATCAAAATATTCATATAAATCACTTCATAGACACATCATACACATGGGAAAGAAGCCCTCTGAACCCGACTTTATGTTACCAAAGTACATTTTGAAGGAATAACAAGAGCTCTATTTCACATACAGAAATCAGATTATCCTACTAGACTGTCTTTTCAAGTGAAAATACACACTAAAATAGAAGCTTTTTGTTATTATATAACAGAGGTCAGTTTTGAATTTGTGCATTTGAACCAGTCTCTCCAAAAGCTGAACAGCAGACAGAGAAACTGCTTTGATGGAGTCATCTAAAACAAACTTGGACCTGCTCCATGGAGAGCAGCCTTGAGCCAGAGATTAACTGTGTCTTGTCTGGAAAGTGGATGAAAGCAGCAGACTGCAACCAGCATTAAGTGACAAAAAGCTGCAGAAAGCCTTCTCAAATGGTACAGGAAGTCAGCTCAATATTCATCAGACCACAAGTTACACTTGTATCTGACTTTTTTAGGTCAGAAATAATCATTATTACTGATGCAGATGATCTGACGCCATATGAAAATCCTATTTATCATTATATTTTGTATTCAGGGGTGCAACTAGGAACTGTTTACAGTACTGATTAATATTTTTTTCAGATTATATATTTCAGACTAATGAATTATTTGTTTGGTCTATAAAATGAAAGCCCGGATCATGGGATCAGGGCTAACAAGTTGGAACCTTTGAGCGTTTGACAATTTTTGATACATGGCAAAAAAAAGTAAAGGATTATTACAATTGTTGTTAACTAGTTGCCAGCGGTTCAACTACGCAGTTAACCAGCTACTTGTATAAGCAACTGACTTAAAGGAGTGTTTCTTCAGTCTTACAAAAAGGATAGGACTCGTGATAAATTATTTGTCTTTTTGTCAACAGATCCTATGAAAACCACAGATAAACTGATCCTAATAAGAAGTCTATGAAGCCCATAACCTGATATATCTTATTCGTCTGTGCCACAGAGCTCTATTGTCATCTAAAAACTATTTAAAACAGCTCAGGATTTGTCATGGGTGACATGTTCCTTCAGCACAATGAACATGGGCACTGTGGTTTAGTTTGAGCCAATCCTAAATACAGCCACAACATTAGAACCAGTTACCTGTTGAAATGTTTTGGCTGATTGGTGTATGTTATCATTAAGAAAGAATGAGGTGGGGGCTGAGTGCCAGAACAGGTTAGGGAAGTCAGGAAGTATTGAGAGAAGGACTGATTCACTATTGCTTCTATTTTTACTTTCATATAACTGGTTGACAAACAGAAAAGTGATGAACAATTTCAGCTACTTATCCTGTAAACTGTATGTTTCGACTCTTTCATTTGGTCTATTTTAAAATACTCCATTTACTGTTAGTTATTGTTAATTATGTCTGATCAACTCACAGTGATATAATGAAGAGAAAGCTAATCCATGAACCAACTAATCTTTCAGCAATAGTTTACAGATAGTGACATTACAATCCAAATATCACTGGAGCACTCCAGTATACTGCATTACTTCTGTTATAAGGTGGATTTCATTTGAACAGAGTGATCCTAACATACAGGTGTGATGTTTTCACAGAGGCCTCACTTACTCTTCACAAATCAGTGCCGTGAAACAGACAGATGAATGAATATGAAGGATACTAGTACTAATACTGGTGAAGAAAAGTCTCTTGAGCAAAGACCGTTTCTCATCTCGACCAAGTATTGGCCATTTTAGTGGTTTTCTGGGGTAAACTGATTGATTTTGATGAAAAGTCGGATTTCGTCTGTCCCCCAGAGGAAGGTTTATAATCCATCATTTTATATAAAGATTATCTGAAAGCAAAAAATCATGTGAATCTTAGTTAAACAACTATGAGGCCATTATAACTGGTGTTTCTTATATAAATCCAATCGCTGTCATGTCACAGAAATGCAGTCGTGTCAAATCTCCTCGACTCGTAACAATCACTACAGACTATTTCACACCGGGTATCGTGTGTATTTAACAATATACCTCTAAAACACTATGATGACTTGTCGGTGTGTTGCTTCAGACGATGATTAAAAGCTTATTTCAGGGCGTACACCATATCAAAATGTTAGAAATGTTAAGTGAATCGACATGGTAGTTGATTGGCGATGCTAACGTTAATGCTAACGTTAATGCTAACTGATCCGTTACCTGACTGTGATTGATGAACGAGAAGAGGCTGTGTTCAGAGGGTCTGTCTGCCGGTCCGCTGATAAACTCTACGAAGACTTTTTTCTTCTGTCGCGGAGGCACAGCAAGTGTTATAATGTCACAGAATTGTGTTTTAAAATGGACTGCTGATGTTAGGCACCGGTAGCCATGTTCCTGTTTGCATACGTTGGCAGTGCAGAGCACCATGGGAACCCGTCATCATCCTCCTCCCCCTGTTTTGTTTTTTGTTTTTTTTCCCCCTCACTCTGATTTTGTGTCTCTGCTGCCCCCCACTGCCTCGGAGTGTGAACAGGAATGTGAGGGTAGGCTACAAAAAATCCACAAAATTAAAATTAAGTTTAGCTATTACTTCCAAATGTGATATCTTGAAAATAATGACTTTCTCTTGACAGAGTTAGCATTAATTAGCATTTCCAGGCTAAACTTTGCAGCAGACATTTTGACTTTGCCATTATTAGTCTTATTATTTATACCCATGCTTCTCCTACAGTGGCAAAGGTATCCAAGAAAAGTTGAACAGAGGGCAACACATAGACTGTATATAAAAGCAGCAGGAGTTGGTTGTAGATACATCCAAGAGGCTTCTTCAGAAGCTCATTCAGTACCTAATTTTCACCAGGACCAGTTTTAGAAATTTAAGAACCTTACCAGTGTCTTGTCTAAAATAAGCTCCTCTGATGTAGTTCCTAGTCCCACAATAGTCTAAAAACAGTCTAAACTACCTGCCTTTGCTTGGTAACAGAATGTAGGTTTGATTATATGCAGTCATACAAGAGCTGTTTTGGATTGTCCCCAATCATTATAGTATTATTCTCATTTAAGCAATATAGTGCACATTGGTAATAACTTTTACTGGCATTGCAAATTACATTTCATTTTCCAAAAGCATAAAATGAGAGAAGTCAATGTAATTGTGAATAAAAGTGAAATTCATCAACTGCTGAGTGTCACAGTGTTAAAGCCAGAATGCCCTCTCTTTGCTTTTGTTGTGTCAAATTCTCTTAAGCCTTTGTTTTACATTATCTTTATTATTATTTTATTTACCCCAACTCAGCCTCATCTAAAATCTACTTTCAGACATTTAGCTTTAGACAGAACTGTGATGAAAAACACAAGATGTGGAGAGGAGGTAATTTTGAGGAATCTGCGGGTTTAAAGTACAGTCTGCACTCAAGGTCCTACAGTGTTAAATAACAGTGTCCTGGGGTCAACACTTTAACCAATGCCATTAGCTGTTCTTATCTGATAAAATAGAGGTATAAAAGGGGTGTTGGTGGAGCTGGGGGAGCCACTCTCTGGACTGTGAGTTGTGCATCATCATGAATGCATCTACAAGTTTAAAGGTGCGCCTTCCAGTGTTGGTGCTGGTGCTGGAGGTTGTCATTCTGGTTCTTTATGCTGCCTTTGTCACTTACGATGACAATGCCAACGCTAAGCTGCAAAACAATGAGACCAAGCCGATGGAGAACTCCCTGTATCGCGACTACCCCTACTTCGCAGACGTGCAGGTGATGATTTTCATAGGCTTCGGTTGCCTGCTGGCCTTCTTCCGATTCTACGGCTTCAGTGGGATGGTCTTCAACTTCCTCACAGCTACGTTTGCAATCCAGTGGGCCATCCTGATGCAAGGTTTCTTCCAGTTTTACTATGACGGTAAAATTCACCTGGGGGTGATCAACCTGCTGAATGCAGAGTTTGCCTGCGCTGTGGTGCTCATCTCTTTCGGAGCTGTGCTTGGAAAGACCAGTCCTGTTCAGCTCCTGGTTATGGCTTTGCTGGAGGTCCCTATCTTTGCTGTGACAGAGTGGGCTGTATTGAAATACATTAGAATCAATGATGCAGGCGGCACCATTCTTATTCACCTGTTTGCCTGCTACTTTGGTCTAGGGGTGACATTTGTTCTGTACCGCCCAAGCCTCAATGATGGACATGCTAAAGAGACAACCAGTTACCATTCTGACATCCTGTCTGTAATGGGAACCCTGTTCCTCTGGGTGTTCTGGCCTTCTTTCAACTCTGCTCTGACCTTTAAGGGTGACGATCAGCACAGAGCAATACTCCACACTTTTATAGGTCTAAGCTCATCCACTATCACTGCCTTTGCACTCTCTGCAATGTTTAACAAGAGAGGTAAGCTCACAATGGCAGACATTCAGAATGTGACTCTGGCAGGTGGTGTGACTGTTGGTGCTTCTGTGGACATGATGATTTCTCCT
The DNA here is from genome assembly GCA_033238685.1 of Lates japonicus. Classification (NCBI taxonomy): domain Eukaryota; kingdom Metazoa; phylum Chordata; class Actinopteri; family Centropomidae; genus Lates; species Lates japonicus. The sequence continues at coordinate 395,762 of BRZM01000069.1, forward strand.
GTAGCTGCGTATGCCCTGGGCATCATGGGCTGCACTGCCTGCTTCTTTGGGTACAAGTACCTGACTCCCTTTTTGGCCCGACACATGAGGATCCAAGACCAGTGTGGCATTCACAATCTCCATGGGCTTACTGGCCTGATATCCTCCACAGCAGGAATCTGTGCCATCCTCTTAGCCACAGAGGAAACCTACGGGCCCAGCATGTACCAGATTTTCTCTCATCGCGCTCCACCTGAGGGAGATCCAAAGCTGCTGGAGCTGCAGAAGCTGATCCCCGGGTTGAAGCCAGGCTTGGGCCGCACCGCACAGGAACAAGCTCTCTACCAGGTCGCAGCCGTCTTCTCTACCATTGCAGCATCTGCAGTCGGTGGGATGCTCACTGGTTTGGCCATGACGCTGCCCTTCATGGCGTCACCAACTGACAAGGACTGCTTTGACGATGAGCTTTTCTTTGACGTGCCGTCAGACTTTGACAGCGTAGAAGTCCTCAAGAACCCCATAAGTGAAGATGAAAAGGGACAAATCAAGTCTATGGACATCAAAGTCTGAGGTGTCACACAGAGGCATATAGCAAACAGTCAGTGTTCTTGTGAATATGAGTCATTTCATGTTTTTTATTATCGTCATTAAAAATATTTCAAAATACACATTTTTTTCACACTTGTTTTCAAGTGTTGCAAATGTGTGATTGATTATTGTGCCTGGTGAATTTGGGCTGGATGTTTTTTCTACATTAATGCGGCACAAAAAGCTGTTTACATTGTCACAGTTGGAATTTTGTATGTAAAATGGAAATGGACAATTAGAATTGTAAATTATTGCTGTTATTGTGAAGGGAAGATGTAATGTATCCTGTGTTATTAATTTCATTTGAAATAAATGATTCAATAAAAAAAACACTGTATCTTCTTATCATCTATAACATCTGTTGTAGTAGCACATTTTCTGGGGAACATATTAAAACCATGCTCTCACAGAATGATTTAATAAAATCACAGGCTTAATTTCATTTTTCCATTTTAACTTACATTTCTAATTAATGAATTCAGTGGTTACTCTATGAGTCATCCTCATTAATTGGTCATCATTATCCTTGTGGAGTCAATATGCTGGAATGAAAAGCAGTTTGTGGTTAAGTAATGTAATATATATTAGACATGGATCATCTCTTGTGTGTTCTGCTGCATATTTGATTACAGACTCCAGGAAACCTACAGAAACTGAAGCAGAAGAAAGGCATCAAAACACAGCATTTTAAAAACAACAATCTTGAGGATTACTGCATCACTTACTACTTCACTGTTTGTGGGCACCAAGTGTACAGTTAAATTCAAATAGGTTATTAGTTTCTAGTAGCCTTAGATAGCAAACTGTGCAATAAGACAACAGAACAGTAATTAAACTATTAAATTTACTGATCATTTTGAAGTTCCGTCTGTCTTTACATCTGATGTGTAGGAATGTAAAAGCTCTTCTTTGAAATTAGTGATGCTTGAATACAATAACAATGCCTGTAGCAAAACAATCTCACTTTCAGTAATTCATATCTTTTCAATATCATATTTCAGTGGGACCGGAGTTTCACTAGCTTCAACTATGCATGTATAGCTTGGAGTTGGGACTGTTTTTACATAACAATCACCCATATCCCACACTGGGTCATTTTGTTGCATAACACTAAAGGTGACAGGGTGATGTTTTATCTGAAGGTTGTAGTCTTTACCTGATGGTGGACAATGAGTAAAAAAACAAAACATCACAGCAAATTGTGAATTACAGTAAATCAGGCAACATCTGATCACTTAAGAAACCAATAAGACTAAGAATCTGACCAACTTTTAGATAATATTTTACTGTTTTCAATGCTGGGTATTGGTATACTTGGTACTGACAGTGATAACTAGCTCTTATTAGTACACTATGTCCTGATCATGATAGCCAAGGAGTGTAAAACATCAAGCATGGGAAATATCATTATCTCACAAACCAATAAACACCTAATGCCAAAACTCCTGCCAACGTTTCTGAAGATCAAGACAGAGTAAACTATTGATCCCTAAATTAGAAAGTTTATTGATTCACAGCGTAAGTGCACTTTACATTGCAAACAAAATGAACACACAAGTGTTTCTATTTAAATCACAGTTTTGTTTATCAATTAGATTACTGTGCGTCTTTAGTGCAGACTCTTTTCTTAAAATCTAAATTTGGCAAAAACTTAAACCAAAAGTTGTATGTTACTAAAATTAATGACATGTTTGAGTCAATTAGTTGTTTGAAGTTTATTTAAAGTTTATAGTGTTCTTGAGACAATAAACAATACTATCAGATACCTGATAGGTGTTGGTTTGCCCAGTCAGGACTGTGATTGCCTGCATTAAAGTGTGTGTTATTTGGTTCAAAGGTAAATTAATAAAAAGCCTTATCTAATCTTGAAAAGCAGAGTGCTGATACAAACTTTGATGTTGACTTATTCATCTTCTTCCTGGAAGATTCCTCTTCTAAAAATTGTGCGTCACATTTGCTGATGATTCAGGGTACCCAATAAGTATGTACATATAGTATTACATAAATCTGATTTAATTTAATCAGCTTTACTAAGAGCATCACACCACTGTGAGCATGACCTCTCACCTCTAATAAGTAAATGACTACAGTGATCTACTGTATGTAAAAACAGGATGGGCCATCTTGACCTCTGGCAAAGATTTCAGTTCAGAGTCTCATAGATAGTGCCCATGTTCTTCTTTCCATCTTCTTTCTTTATCTGACTTGCCCTAAAACTTCTTTTTAAAGCTTCTTTATTTAGTTAGTTTTCCATTTTTATTCCTATGTTTACAATGACAACACATATTAATCAGCATTTCTGTAATTATGCTAGTGTTAGCCAACTGGCTAATTTTCAGTTGCAGTCCTTTGGCAAGGTGTTTCAAGAACTATCAACATGATAAAATACAATTATCAAGACAGAAACACAGGCCATGCAAAGCAACTGGAAGCAGTGAAGCATTAGTACAGTACTACAGCAACAGCAAACACCATTTCATACATACAGCCATGCAAGCATCACAAAGCAACAAATTCACTAAACACATCATCTCTTGTCCAATACTGACATGCGGAGCAAAGTGGTTATAAATGAGATAGATAAATCAGTATGTTGATCTTGATAAGATGTTAAAAGGAGTAGTTCCAAGTTAGTAAAATAGTATAGGCTTGATGTATACATCATTCAACACAGAGCTGTAATACACAGTCATATAAAAACATATCAGGTTAACGTATACATGAATATTATTTCTACCTAAGTCATGCAGGGCTGACCCTCCTCTTGGCAACGGGCAAAGGAAATGGAAAAAGTTAGTGGCAGATAAGACAGTAATAACAACTGGAATAATAAAATGGGCAATGCTCTACATAGATTAAAAAAGTTCACATGTCTGACTGGTCAAAAGCCAGGCCTTGAGATGTTATTTCAGTTGGTGGGATGTTTCTCTACTGAGAAGCTCTTACAGAAAAACATGGCTGATCGAAGGAGCTGGACCTGAGAGGATCACACAGTCAGAGCAGCCATTGCTGGCAGCTCTATAAGGCTGTATTTAAGGCCCAGCAGTGTACTGAGCTTTGTGTTAATGTCAGCTTTCATGCTATTTACCATGTTCACCATCTTAACTAGTTCTACACATTCTACAGGCTAATGGGAGTGACATTAGTTTTGCAGATATTTGGTCCTAAAACAAAGAAATAAACAAAAAACTGACCTAATGATGGTGCTAGATGAAAAGTGAAGGGTCTACAAAAAACAATGAACGCATCAATTTTCATGCCAGGCCAGTAGTTACTGAGATATTTAATGTAAACCCACAATGCCAACCTCATGGTGCCACTAGATGAAAAGTCAGGCGATCATCAAAGTCAGTGGGCTACATCATCTAGGGACAATGAAAATCTGTACAAAGATTTCTGCCAGTTCATCAGCTAAATGTTGAGATATATCACTGGGTAACTGTGAAAACTTCAACCTGTTGGTTGTGGTAGATAAAAAATACCATGGTAATCCATCTAATAGTTCCTGAGATACACAGTCATTCTGCTAGCACGTTTAAGATGCATGTGACAATATCTTCACACTTTTTATCTTTCATCTTTATCAACTATAGTCATTAATTACCATAAAATCTTATTACCTTCTTGAACCGCTATCACTGCCATCGCAGATAAGGTGATGGAAAATACAAAGTACAGACCAAAAATGACCTTCTTGCAAGAAGCATATGTGAATATATTATGTATATATATATATATATATATATATATATATATATGTGTGTGTGTGTGTGTGTGTGTGTGTGTGTGAATGTGTATTTAAATGGTTGGAAGTTGCAGTAACAGTATAAAATAAACATATAAGCAAGGGTTTTTTGATCGTTTTTTTAATGTACTCTATGTCACATTTAATTCATTTTACAGATCTGACAACTGAAATACTGAAAAAAGATGATCATAAAGACTAACAAAATCAATTAATTAATCAAACAAAATGTAATTAATATTAATAATAATATTAATATTAATTATTATGCTTATTAAAAGTTGCCTATTATCTTTGTAACCCTTTTTGTCTGTTCAAACTCGATCAAGGAATCTGTGATGGGCTCAGTTATTTAAAGTCCTTCTCTCTTGGTTTGACTTCACAGTGCAAAATGATATTCTGTATGTGCTGTTTTATTCTTTAATACATGTCGTTTAAGTAAAGATCACAATTAATTTATCCAAATGTAATTTTGTATAGAACTAACACTTGAAAGATACAGGAAATTAACAACCACTGCCTCTCTCTCACCAAAAGAAGTCAAGCTCCCAAAACGTGCATTGAAATTCAACCTAAATTGAACATGTTCTCCCGCTTGCTCTCTCTCTCTCTCCCTCTTTTTCTTTCTTTCTTTTTAAATTCTTTTTTTATTTTTTGGCTTTTCTGCTTTATTGGAAATTAGGACAGGAGAGACAGGGGAGAGAGAGGTGGTGACATGCAGCAAAGGACCCAGGCTGGATTTGAAACCAGGCCACTGTAATTAGGATTCATCTTTGTAAATGGTACATGCTCTTGTCAAGTAACAAGATTAGTGCACCGGGAATTAATGTACTCTAGTGAAACTGGTACCAGTGAGATAGTTTGCATCAGAGGTATGCCCCTTAACACCATCACTACACAAAAGGGCTGTCATTTTTGATATGATGACAAACAGTGCCATCCTGTGGCGGCAGGTCAACTTGCAAAAAGATCATTTATTGGTAACTGCCAGCATCAATGACAGTGTTTCTCTCAGAGATGGTTGGCATAGTCCTCTCCGGTGTCTGCAAGATCAACTGTTTTGGTGCGCTGAGTTTGCACAGACGCATACAGATCGGACATGGTGGAGACGGCATCTGTGTGGCCTTCATCTTCCTTCTCTGACTCTGATTGCACCTCCAACTGAACTACATCTGAGTACTGTATCTGTGGAGAGCTGCGGCCAGACTGGGGCCTGGGAGGCTTCAGGGTCAGGTTGGCATAGCAGTCCTGAGTTTTGGACTGGAGGGGAGAAACATAAACCAAAACTGTATCATCTTCACTAAATATTATACATACATAAAACATTTTAGTGGACATAAGAGCAAAGTTACTCATTACAATCCAAAACAAAAAATGGTTTAAAGACTCTACCTGTGAGTTAGAATTGACTCTGTGTTGGTCCCTCAAAGATGAAGAGCTGAGTGAAGAGTGTGGACGATCACCTTCTGTGTACAAAATCATGCCTATGGAAAACAACATCACACTGTAAGCAGACACAAATGTATAAAGACATAGACATGCTCACACACAATGCACTTACTTGTTTGCGTGTAGCTTATGTTGCCATAAATGGGATTCTCTTCCATCTGCCTTGGGCTCTGTCTTGAATTTGACATACAGAGAGGACATGTTTTTTGATTTCCAGCTTGGCAATGAGATCTAAACATGCATATCATTTTAAAGGGAACACCATTTGCTTTTTCATTTAGGCAGTGAATGTACTGGCTACATACCTTCGTCTCCCACATGTCCCTTTTCCTGGGGAATAATACATTCACCATCAAATACAGAAGATGAATTTGTTTTCACTGGATTTTTAAAAAGCAAAGAATGTAATTACCTGAATAACATTTTGATACACAACAAAAAACATTCCAAGATAGTGAGATAACCAGCACCGTGCCGATAGCTCCAAATACCATCCATATATGATTTGGCGAACAAAGAAAGCCTACAGAAAGAGAGAGAAAAGGTTAAATCTATATGGATCCCCTCCAGATATGACACAAGTGGACTATTGGAACGTTATTGGCTTCCAAACTGAGCAAATCACATTTCTGAGTGGTGGGAGACTTCAAGTGTTTTTGAACAGCTCCTCCTGAAACCACTTTCAACCTTGTCAATGAGAGGCGAAAGAGAAATTTATCAAATACAAAACACAGAATCATCCATTGATTATCTATGCCAGCTCCTGTGCAAGGTTGTGAAGGAGATATCCCAACAAATAACTGAGCAAATAGTGGTATACCCACTGAACACACACACACACACACACACACACACACACACACAACTGAAACACGTAAGCTCTATAAATATAATATTGTCAATCAGTCAAACCTACACTCAAGTTAAAGTTAACCACATATTTGAACCATGGGAGAAAACCTCTGTAGACATTGTGCAGAGCTCGCAAAAAAGAGAGATCCTAACCGCACAGTGAGGTGACAGTGTTAACCTCTGTTTAACAGTTTATTTCAAGAATTAAAGGCTGCGTTGGTCATTTTTGTGAAGCACATTTTAAGCTAAGGGTTTATATATGAACAAAACAATTGGGTGACACAATTGTGGCCTCTAGTTTGTGTATAAATCTGGGCCACAGTGGTCAGCTTACCAAATGCTGCTTCTCTCACTGTGTCCTTTGGTTGGGTTTGTCAAGTGAACTGCAATGGTAGCTGATACTTGGTTTTTCATCAGTGGTGAGACAGGGATCAAGGAAAACTCAGGGGGTTTACATAGAAGTACCCTTGAATGTGTTGTAATAAATGTGCAGCAGCTTATGTAGCTAAAGTGGTCACTGTGTGAGACTCAAACAAGGTGTGTGAAAAAGATGTAAGGTGTAAGTTTCTAGTCAGTGTTTCAGTGCTTGGAAAAACAAATCATACAAAAAAGCACAACACTGATGCCCTTAAGCAAAAGATTGCCACTGCCACTCTTTTCAGTGGCTCTGCTAAGTCTTCACAGCAGAAGATGTGGTTTTACTAAGATGCTCACATGCATGGATGTGTGAACCGTGTGATTGCACAGCACACTGGGTTTTTGCTGCAAGAATACACTCTCAGCAAAATATGTTGGATACATTTCCTACCTCACACCACATTTGCAAAACCTTGATTCCGTCCAGAAACACACTGATTTCTAAAATTTCAATGAACCAGTACCAAGCTTGAGTAAAGTTAAATATTCAGTCAATACACTATTTGATTTGTTGCACCACCACGTCAGATGATGGTGTATTGTGCAACATTTCATAGGGATTTCCGCTGAATTCAGCTTGACATTGACGTATTTGGTATCTTTGAAAGTATCTGAAAGACTTTAAAGTTGTGTGGATGCCCAGTGTTTGTTTTAATAATGGACCTATCTGTGACCGTATTTTTGGGTGAAAACACAATTACAATTTAAACAGATGAATACAATATAAATATATGGTATGAATATTATTATTCTTATTGTGGTGGTGTGTTACTTCATCACAATGGGAAACACTACATCCCTGAATGATATTGCATGTTGTCTTTGGGCAAAGCAGCACCAGCCTAATTACCTCTTCAAGTAATTTGACATGCCTCTGAATGATGCACACTGACTGCTCTCATTTAGTTTCATCAGAGAGTTTCTGAATAATAATATCACATTGTTTTCATGGATTTGCATTTGACATTAATTGTGAAGATTCAAAGGTTCTGACAGACAGTGATAACATGACATAAACAGATCAATTAATGCTGATGATTTTCATAAGATGAAATAATGATGCGTCAGATCAGTGTGTGTGGGGGGAGGTCTGGGGGGAGGGAGGCGGGGGGTTACTGCGGTAGCTTTTTGAGTAGGCAGAAGATGCATTTAAAATAAGCTGACCTTTTAGTCAGGTTACCTGGGCCTCTAAAGAAATACTAATCTATATTTAACTGAACCACATAAATATGGACCAAATAAAAGAGGCCATACACATGCAGACCTCTTATTTCTGCCTTTTTTTGATGTGTTCAGGGTGCACACATGGGTTCCTCTGACAAATCTGGTTTCTTTCTTTTGGCTTACACATATCATTTATTTATTATAGTCAATGTGACTTGTAACTGACGAATCAAGAGAGAAGCATCATCCGAATCTGCAGCCTCCCCTCAGCTTTACTGAGCTCAACAGCTTTAAATTCAGCTCTTTTTTATTATTTCACCCTCAATGTTCTCATGGCGTTATTTTCGGCCACAGCAGGTGAAAGGGCAAGAGGTGAAAAAGCTCTAAAAACCCATTATATGCTACCTGTTCAGCACCGAACAGCAGACAGACACAGTGTAGTTACCAGCTAAAGAATCAGATATTTCCCTCAGGAGTTGGTTGAGACCAAAAACAGAGCTAAATCAGATTGAATATTGAATATATAATTACACTCATCACGTGGCAGGACACACAACTCCAAGTTAATGATGATATAATGAATTTTAATGATCCACTATGTTCATTAGCCACTCATTTACTTTGTTCATCTGCCATTTGTGATTCTTTTCACATTACACTCATCACAATCAGTTTAAAATACTGATTATGGAGCCTTGGATCACGTTGCTCCTTATACCGTCACGAGCTGAAAATGTTAAGAAACCTCACGTTCCACTCACTTTAAGTCTCTGTAAACAATACACATCCAGGCCTTTCTCTGTGTCCGAGAACAGGACAAGATAAAATGGCCTAAATTGCTTTGCTATCCTTCAAGATGCTGTTTCAGCATCCAAAGATGAGACAATCTGTGACGTGTGACTCACAAAACTGTATGAAACCTGATATCGTCGTTGCTCATTGCTCATTTGCGCATCTCATGCTTGAATGGGCTGTGGGTCCATTTGCAAACATTTAAATTAAACTTAAAGAAAGACCAGAGCTGACTTGCTTTATTCAGTGAGATGGAGATGGTAATGAACCCCTCCTGAGCTTAACTGGTGAAACACACCACTCCCTGGGTTGCCATTGGTTTTTAATTTGTCACCACAGAGACCCTGAGTGCTCTGTTGTAGCAGATTAAGAGCTGGAAAAGTAAATGGGCAACCAATTGGGAATCAAAACACAAAGTAACAAAAAACTGTTTTACATTTTTATGTTTTCTTTTACACTGTGTATTTATTATTATCCATTTATTTCCCCCGATTATCAGTTATCAAAAGCTTGTAAACTTCACTTTGCTTCAGACTGAGATCTGTATAGGCTGCACATTATCTAAATGTACCATATTACCCAACTAATCCTTGTGGTTTCTTTTGCAATTGCGATAAGCTGTACTCAGTGTCGCTGTATGGTGTCTCACAATCACTGACCTCCTTTTGTTTCTCTATAAATCTGTTGTGAAGAACAAGCTCTCAGCTGCTGCAGTTGCAGCTTTTGCATGGAATGTTAAATTACCAAATACCAAATGTTGCATGATAAGCAGTGATACTGAGCATTGACATGACACTGACATTTAAAAAGCAAATGTTGTAATTATTTTGTACATCTCATATCCATTCTTGAATCAAACGTTATCATTTTACAGTAGACAGTCTTCATTCAAAACTTACCATTCGGGTTTGTCCCATTGCAGCAGGAAGACATGGCAATGAAGCTTTAACAAAGGACAGTTTGCTCTGTGTGTGCCTCTCTCAGCGGTGTGTCTATGAACAAAAAGACAACAGCATCTGTTGCATCTTTATGTTCGCACAGTGTGACGCTATTCAAGAGAAGAAATTGTTTTTTCAAAGGACTGTTGACACGTTACAGGATGTGTGCTTTTGCAGAAAACCACAGACTTTTTTTTTAGATCGACAGTAACCTCCAAGGCAACAAGTAATGAGCCTGGCAACCTCTGCTAACCTCTGCTCTAGCAATATTAAGGAACATGAGCACAGAAACCAGTCTTGCTTTGATGAACTTAATATCTATTTTTATCACATTCCAATATTAAAATATTAACATTTTTTTCATGCAAAGGTTCCCTGCTTTCAACTTTTAACATACAAGGAAACAGGACATAAAAATGATGCATTAACTGATCAGCCAAGTGTAGTGACACATTATTATGAATACTATTATCCCGGTGGCCACAGATCTCTTAACACAGCTGGCAGCTGCTAGAACAAAAAAACATCAGTTATTCTAGATTCTAATTTCATCCTGGTTTCTCAGCTATGTGCAGCCATATGTTTGACTTCTCTGCATCCTTCACATCTCTTTGACATCCATCCTCTCAACATTTGAGAATAAACCCATTTTTGTTTCTAGGCTCTGGACTCCTGTTACCACTCTGCTGGATTTATCTTCATCTGATGAGCACTGCAAAGTGACTGCAGATGCACATGTGGCAGAGAATGATCAGTGTTTACGAGTAACAGTATGTATGTTTTTCTTTCACAACACTCAAGCTAGCTTATCCAGGTTTCTCAAAACCCGATCATGACCTTGATGTCTGTCGACACACTTAGTTGCAATTAGTGAATGTGGAGTGTGATGAGCCGTTGACCAAATATGTAATATGAATGACTATTTTGCAAAGATAATCTATTGAGCCTTTATATCACGATACTCGTGATAAGTCAGAATGTGTGACTTTTTAAGGAAGTGCCAAAGAAAATAGTGCACACAACTTTATTTAGACATGCTGAGTTTAAACACGGCTCTGTGCATCAGATTGCAAAGCTGATATCACTGCTGTGTTTCACCTTCCTGGTGACAACTCCACCCTGCCTGATGCAGTCTGCACTGCAGTGTGACGCAATGATCACTATAGTCTGCTAATAAAATGATTTTTATTGCACTGTGCTGTGAGAGATCACAAGAATCGTTAAAGAAATATAATAGTGCAGTTATGCCAATGAGAGCAGATAACATACTAACACCTCCACATTTAGCTCCGTGCTGCTCCTTGAACAGTTCATTCAGCTTTAGAAATTTGAACTGCACATCATCCTTAAAAAAATGACTTTTTTAACCAGATATTTCCTCTTCATCGAAGTTCAACAGATTTTACCAGCGTGCACGAACTACGGTGACATCTTGAGGTCTTCTGGTTATCTGCATCCTTCACTGATTAAATTCTCTTCTTCATGACTTCAGTTACTCTCTGAGCCCTCACACAAACCAGGGCAAATCAGAAACTGATTCATCATTTCTCAATCCCATTGATCTGGTAGAATTATTATTTAAGGATACAAGGATACAAAGATCTCACAATATGGTTTACCATAGTGTACCCCTGCATTGTCATGAATATCATAGTAATATGCTGTTTAATGTTAGGAGGCTGATAGCAGGCATCATCTATTGCAAAGTATCTGCTTAAACTGCACATATTATAATCGTCACAGAAATAGAAGAAGTATTAACATCCTTTACAACAGTGTACACGTATAAGTTGTATATTCAAAATTTTACATAAGTAAAAGGACATCAGTAACATCAGCAAAAACACTTATAAAGTACTGTACTACATGTAAAAGTACTCATTATGCAGCAGAGTAAACCAGGTGTATACAATATGTTCATTATGTTACTGATGCACTAAAATATAAACAGCTTTTTCATTTTTGGAAATACATAGTGGTCGGTAGTTTATTCGACAGAATGCACATTTTTCAGAATGGTATGTAAAGTACTCAAAGATTCAAGGATGTTTCTTGTCATCACATGTATTCTACACAACAGGATGTAAAGTAACAATCATCCAAGACTACAAAATTTAAAATGTAACATATAGACAATAAAAACAGTATTTGCAATTAAGAAAACAAGTGATGTGTAGTCTATACAGAGATTTCTATGTAATTGTTTTGTGAATTCAAAAAGTGAGAAATCCAGCTGCATACTGTATTCAAAAAGATGTAAGTAAAAGTTAAATATGACTATCTAACAGTCATTATCATTTAATAAGAGTAAGGTATATGAACTAGAGGCCTGGGTATAGAAGTAGTTCGTTGCATTCTTTATTTCTACCAGCAGGTCGTTTCCTGTGAAACTCAACCCACTGGAGCTTTAAATGAGTCGGACCTCCCAGATCTGCTCCTCATAGACCTGACAGGCGGGTCCAGACTCCTCTTATCCCGCCCACTGCTCCACCGCTGTCTTCTCCTCTCCTGAACGCTGATGTGTTACTACTTTCAGCCTCCAAGTCCGCGAAAATGTTCAACTTCGGGTCAAAATTCTTGCTGCTTTTCCTCCTGGCCTTCCCCTGTGGATTAATTTCCATCGGTAAGTCGTACTTTTCTGCGTTTGAAACAGATTGTTTACCTCGTCGCTCGACTTTCTGGACAGTTAAAAAGTTAATAGACTAACGTATTGACGTGGCACAGTCACACAGCTGCACACAGGCAGCTTTACGTCCTCACCACCGTTTCACCAACATGGATGTATGGACGTTTCATCCGTTATTTTATCCCGTGGAGTAAAAGAGCTGTTGCTCGTCGTTTTTGCACTGATATGAATGAGAACGATCGTCGCCTACCAGCTGCTGTCGTTCAAGTACTAAAGAATAGTCTCGGTCATTAAATGTGAAGATAAATGTCATTTTTTGAGCTGTAGACGGTGATTAAAGTTGGATAAAAGTCGTTTGGGGGATGCAGAAACAGTTAACGGCTCCCTCCAGCTGGGACACGTCACCATAGATAAGATGGCAACTCTATGTATGTTTAAGTCTGTAGGTTTCTCTCACACACATTACTGTGGGGATTTTTATTTGTCTGCCTCGGTTCATTTTAAATGAGCAACAAAGTGGCCAGTTTATTGCAGACAGGGAAATAATCTTGGCAACAATGACCGTGTATCAACAGTTGCAGTGTGTGTAAACTAGAGTTATCAATTCATTCATTTTCAATCCTTGAAAACAGATACATTTAAACATTTAAACATTTTGACAAAAATGTAATTCACTCCCTGGTTTGTTTTTGCTTGCTTTGCTTGGCAATGGTTCTTTGTTGAATATTTATATCTGACTGGTGTGTGATGTTCCAAATTGAATTCATATATGAAATATATTAAAATAATGTATTGATATTCTAGGGCTGTCTATTGAAGTTTGCACACTATATTAACCAACAAGGTTTCCAGAAAGAAAATAGTTAGTAATGTGGTAATGATGTCCAAAAAGTAACTGACAAAGTATGCAGGGGGGAAAAACATCCCAGATGATATTTACACTTACATCACATCAGCAACATGACTGCAACCAGCTCATCTTGAAACGGCCATCACTCGTATTATATACTATACCGTTGTGTCTTCTGACCCCTGCAGGCCACGTCTCTGCAGAGCCAGACTCTGCTGAAGATATTGCTGAGGATGCTGATGCTGCAGTGGATGAAGAAGAAGATGATGAAGAGGTCCTTGTTGAGGAGGATCAGATGCAAGCCTCGGTATGTGTCTTTGATCACACAGTACAGCAATATGGCAAAATTTTACACGCAGGTGCTTACGTTGCAACGTCATGTTCGTCCTCAGGAGGGAGATGAGGAAGAGTCAGACGAAGCTGCTGATAAACTGCTGACTTCTCATCCAGACGCTGACACTACCATCATCTTCATGACCGGAGAAGGTTGGTCTAAGTGTAGAAAACAGAAGCACAAAATGAATACAGCACCCTAACCTTCTTTTGTTCTAAGGTCTGACATATCAGGCAACTCAAGGGCTTTGTTAGTTTACACACCTGATAACTGATGTTTTAACTGTATTCGATATTTATTTGTGTCCCATTATAAATATAGAGTTTCCTGCCAATGAAATTGTGAGGTTCCTGGTTGGTTTCACCAACAAAGGAAGTCAGGATTTCAATGTCCAGTCATTGGAGGCCTCCTTCCGTTACCCCCAGGACTTTCAGTTCTACATTCAGAATGTAAGTATCATCTGAAATGAAAATAAAAAACTACGTGCAAACACAACACAAGAGTGTGTTTAGGATGTGGTTTATAACATTCTTAAAATATTTCCCTGAGTAAATATAAAGGGCTTGTAAAAGACATATTTCTGGTAAATTCAAACCACTAAGGCCAAATAAAATCAGTGATTTGTTACAGCTACACACAGATTTGTTCCGTGATTGAATCAAGACAAATAAAATCCACAACATTTCTATGTATTTTTACTTTGCGTATATGTATATGTTTGTACTGAAAAGAAATCAAAACAGGTGCAATATTTGCTGTCTCTCCTATTGCTGAACTCAATAAATACTACTGAAAAGAATTACCATAACATTCACCATGTCGCCATGTAGTTTAATATCTCTGTTTTTTAATGATGTGTGTGTGTGTGTGTGTGTGTGTGTGTGTGTGTGTAGTTCACAGCTTTGCCCTTGAACACCAGAGTGCAGCCTCAGGCTCAGGCCTCCTTCGAGTACTCCTTCATCCCAGCTCAGCCCATGGCTGGTCGTCCATTCGGTCTCGTTATCCTTCTCAACTATCTTGACAATGAGGTAAAAAAATACTAGTTTTTCATTCTTAAAAACAATGTTTGTGCTGCTGTGGGTATGTTCAGGTTGGCTTTTAGTGTCAGACAGTGACTGTCATGAAGAAAGTTTTTCACAGCTCACCACAGATTTTGATGATTCATGAAAATTAAAACTTAAACAAGAAATTGTCAGCAAAGCACTTTCTCTTTATTCACATTTTATATAATTGGGACTACTGGTGGCGCTTTACTGTCATTATTTTCTCCCTGCTGAGCTTTTGCTGTTGTTTCCGCACCATTATAGTGATGTGATAAATGCTGAGTCATACTGCCATTGTGATTTTAAGGAAAAGTTTCAAGAAAGGTCCCTGAAATTTGAAGGTGCTTGTTTACTTGCAGTGTTTGCTCACTGGTTATTTGCAATTTTTCCTCAGGGCAACATGTTCCAGACTGCCATTTACAACCAGACTGTCACCATCACTGAGAGAGAAGAGGGACTGGACGGGGAAACGTAAGGCTTTCCCCTACTGTGTTTATGTTATATTCCAACATCTTGTAAAAGAAAACGTAGATGAAGCTGTTGCTCTTTTAAATTATTTCCCTGCCAAAATGGAAGGAAGAACGTGAATTATATCACCACAGTGACTAAACCAGAGTAGGCAGTAGATGGTCTTATTAAACCAATTTCTATTCATCTCAATTCTGCGTGAATATTGAGTAAATCGAATTACTTTTGCCCAGCTTTTACTCATTTGCCATGTCTCTTGAGGCTACATCCAGCTCCTTAAGGCTTCATAATACCAGCTCTCCCAGAATATTGCAGCACATGTAAGAACCTGTAAAAGGAGGTGTGAAACTGGCACAAAGAAATTAGTTGTCAGAATTGTGCTGCTGGTGCGAGATGCAGGAACTGTCACCAGCAAATTAGCAAGAAAAACAGTTTTCCAGCCTGAAATATCAAATCAGGGCCAGTTTTGTTGTATTAGTCTCTAAAAATTTTACACTAAAAGTTACACATTCATTATCTTTACCACTAATCCTTAAGGGTCATGGGGGGCTGGAACGAATTCCAGCTGACACTGGGCGAGAGGTGGGGTATACCCTGGACAAATCACCAATCTATCGCAGGGCCAACACATATAGAGAAAAACAACCATTCACACTCACATTGACACCTACAGGCAATTTAGAGACTTTGGACAAACTCCACACAGAACAGCGCAAACAAGTGTTCAAACCTGGAACCTTCTTGTTGTGAGGTGACAGTGCTAACCACTGCGCCACCGTGCCGCCCTGGCTTTTTTATATATTGAAATCAAAAGCAAAAGAAAAAACACATTTTGAACATAAATGGCTGCAAATTATGACTGACATCGTAATGGGTTTGTAAGTGAAGCACATTGCACTTACTGTGGTCTGAGGGCCTAGGTCAAGCACTTAAATAACACATGCAATGTGTTATACAAATATACTATTGATTGCTGTCTTCTCGTTACAGAAATAATTGTGTTTTATTTGCAGAATATTCATGTACGTGTTCCTGACTGGACTCGTGGTCCTGATGCTCTTTGGAATGTACCAGGTCCTGGAGTCGAGGACAGTATGTGTTTGTCTTTAATAATGTTGATATATGTGTGTTTGGTCTACACATGAACTTACAAAGCCACTCTGTTCTTTTCATGTGTAAAGCCAGCAGCAGCAAATAGAAGAGAGTGCGAATTAACAAGAGATGTTATCCACCCTCTTTGTAAATATTGTCCTTAAACAGAGGTGAATTGAGACTGAAGCAGGCTAATGGATAAAAACGATTAAGAATAAAAAGTGTTTTCGTGTTTGTTTTTGCAGAAAAAGAGAATCCCAGTGAAAATAGAGAAGGGCACTGGTGGGCTAAGTGATGTGGACATCAGCTGGATTCCTCAGGAGACTCTCAATGCCATGAGTAGGTTCATTTTATTCCCAGCTGTCACAAGTAATAACAGACTCAAATTACTTTACTCTCTGTGAAAATGAAGCAGCACAAATAGCTGATCCTCACCTCCTGTCTTACAGACAAGGCTTCCCCTAAAACGTCTCCACGGAAACGAACTAAGAGGGCAGCTGGAGCAGATCAATAAAACCGTCTGTTTTCCATCCATCATCATACTGTCCATCAGGCTTTCAAAAGCTCATTTCCTTGCCACAGTAACCCGATTCCCGTTCACAATGGATCAACATTTCTGGAATCCAATTTCCAGCCCGACCAGTGTGTTAAAGATGTTTGTATGGATCTCAGCCTCTCGGTCTGACGCTCCTGCCGGTTATCACGAGCAGAGAGCATCCTGGACTCTGCCGCTCTGCTCAGAGCTCAGACACTAACAGGACTGAACTACACTTCATTTTTAAAGCAGGTTTTTTTTTATCTGTGTTTTTGTGTGTGTGAGAGTGAAAGTTGAGAAAAGATAAACCAATTAGTCATTAAAAATAATTATGGAAATAAAAGGGAAGCTGACTACATCCATATGAATGTTATGAAGCCACAATTTATATGGAGATTAATCATCTTAAGTATAAAATAGATTTTATGACTTCAAAACATTCATATCTCTATCATGTAAACACCCATTGTGCCTTACCTGTGCTGTGATGGCGACGCCCTACAAAGACTTAATGTTTCCTGAGGTTTGTGAAGCTTTGACTTTGATGTGATATTTGTTTTACAGTGGGGCGATGGCAGCTGCAAGTACAGCAAACATTAAAACAGTGTTCTCTGGAGGTTTTCTGCAGGTTAATTTATCTGCTTTTATCACCTGGTTGTTGTAAGAGTCTCAGTGGAGCATTTCAAACTCTTACCATGTGCTGATGGTGCAGTCTTTCAGATTGTGTGCCATTATTTGTGATGAAACAATAAAAGGGTGAACAAAGTGGGGCATCTTTTTGTTGCTGTTGGTTTCTCTCCTACAAACTCTAGCTATTTCTTAATCTCTATACTGTTGTCATCTGCATTCTGTCACAGTTTGAGCTTCATGCAGTGATGTTGCTGCAGTCTACCGTACACAGTTTCAGTAAAATGACAGCTGTGGATGGTCTTGCTTGAGAAAATTAGGATGAAAATGATCTAAACCACAGAGATTCTGCAAAGCTTTTGGTAAGGCTTTATGTTTTATGGGTTTGTAAATTGCTAATTCTTGGAAATTATTCAGGGGAGAACTACAAAATCTGGGACTACCTAATTCAGTAACTTATAAGAATAGCTATTGTTCAATTGGCACACTTTAAGTAGTTGAATCCAAGTAAACGGTAAACCAAGGTAACCCAGAGAGTCTTTCAGCCAGTTGCATCACTTGGATGTTGAGACTAGACTGTAGTTGTGACACCAAACATGGTCCAATAAGCAGCCTTCACAAGTGTAACTTGGTAACTTGAAATCTCCAGCACACACACTGAGAAGCAGGAGACATTTTGTGTCCAGCAGTTAAACTTTTTAAATGAACAATATTTCCATATTCACATATCATATTTTCTTTGTTATTTTTTATGAGGGAGCAGCAGTAGTTTTAAGCAGTTAAAAACACATAAGACACAGATGATCATGGTCTTAAAACATGTCAGGAGATCTCTAAACTAAAAACAAATGGAATAGCAGCAGCTTTATGATCCGTGTGTAAATATAACCCTAAGAATAAAATGGAGACCTTACGGTGAGATAACGTGAGACATTTAAATAAATAAATAAATCAATCAACAAAGTAGCTTGAGATAACGTGACTGATCGGTGGCGAGCGGGAACACCTTGTGAGTCCTCCCTGCGTTGTGCGAGCGTTGCGGGAGGGTTGCGCGGCGGTTCCTGCTCGGGGAGGTGAGAGCTGTCCGGTGCTGAGGGGGGGAAGATGAGCTCAGCGCGCGCCGGGGGGCAGGTAACGTCAGCAGTCGGCCGGAGCAGGGAAAGACTGTGCATACACACCCACCAAGTGTTTATCGCCGCTTAATCACTGACACACACATTAAGAATGGGCAGCTAATCAGCCCCGTGTGACTCAGCGCCGCTTTTTTTTTTTTATTAATTCCGATTCACGAGTGCCTCGGCAGCATCCCGCGCCCTCCGCTCGGCTTGAAATGGGATGATATGGGATTTTTCATGTCGACGAAGATCGGAGGGATTCTTGCGTTTGCCTTGGGTAAGATATCTGAGAAAGCTCCTCCGTGGTTTTCATCATCACTTCGGCTGGTCTGACAGAGAAAAACTGTTTCACCTCGTTTTATCTCTTTGCATCAGAAATGTCACTGCTGTAACTGTAATCTTTATTTATCTCCATCAGTTTTGGGTGATGGTTATGAGATCTGTACCGTGGCCAGCTGCTTGAAATATGTCGACCATAGATACTGGGTGTCTATACTTAGGTGATGTTGTGCAAGCTTTTAGACACGCAACATTAAAAAATAAAAACCCACAAATAGATTTTTTTCCCCCCGTTTTTATGTTACTTTACGAATATTTTGTGCTTTAATTGTGTTGATTTTGCATTGTCTTCTTACAAATTTTTATAGCATTTAAATTGCAAACAGCTCTGAGCAGAGCATTGCACTCCATGTGGAGGTAATGTGTGAGCTGCAGTGGTCAGGACAATTCTCTGTGGTAACATCTGCATTCACAACCAGCCGCCCACTGACATCTGTCCACAGCAAAGTCCTTACATTTACAAATGAACAGAGATGTTAAAAAAAAAATACCTGCAAATTACATAAGGTGTATGAAATATTAACAAACAATCAAATCTGAAATCATGGATCAATGGAAGTTTTGTGTAAAAAGTTGCATGAGCAGTGCTTGTGGCTACTGTTGGAAGTGTGGAGATGGTAGAGGAAGAGGAACCAAACTGAAACTATTTCACACATAGGAAAAATACCAAATGGCCTGAAATCCTAAGCGGGATTCTACAAAGTGACTTTTGATAAGTTTGCTCGAGCATTCGTCAGTGACATACTGGTGTTACTGATTCATCTTTCAAACTTGTCCACAGAAAATAGTCTAAGGAGGGCCAGGCATCACACACATACATAACGAATAAGTCGTCACCTGTGTCTGTTTTTGCAGTATTCCTGTCCCTCACGGTGTCAGGAGACTCACCAGATGTGAAGTGTGAGAACATTTATAAGGACTTTTCCGACTGTGTCCTGGAGCTGGGAGAGAGCATGGACAACTATCAGGAGAACGTGACCAGTGAGAGGGGAGTGGCGGCCGTGTGCAGGTGAGAATAAACACTGCCAGTGTGTGTGTGTGTGTGTGTGTGTGTGAAAGGCATGCAGCATCCTTTTGTGCACACTGGATATCTGTGGTATAACCACCAAACTAAGCCTGTTGGTTTTTATTGGATCCAAACTGCTGATTAGTTCACTTTCAACTACCATGACGGGCTGGGAAAAAAAAACATAAAATTCTTCAGTCAGTTCAATGTGTATGAAGCAGTGCATGATTGAGTGGAATAATATAGACAGATATAGTGCGAGATGCGCATCTCCTGACAAAATACTTGAGAGAAAAAGAGAAGATGCCATAATCTCAGAGGGTGAATAGAGAAATGAATGGTGCTGAGACACTGAGCCATTGTACTAAATAATTTATGACTTTGCTGCAGCAGTAATGAAAATCCAGGGACGTTTTTTGTCATTGTTACTGCATGCACTCTACAACCCCAGCACCCAGTATACTGAAGACAAAGATTTACACATAATCCTTCTGTTGAAAATTGCCCGCTCGCAATATCATCTGTGATATTGTTTCACTCTCTGATGCAGTTGCCATGGTAATTAAAGCTCAGTTTGACTTACTTGAAGCCACCATAGCCATCTGAGCAATAGATTATTGGCAAGCAAATTAATCCACAACAGCAAGTGCACGTCTGCATGCCGTAGTCCGGGATGAGTTCTTGTGTGAAATGGCAGACGCAGAGTTGGTCTGATGATCCTTTGTTTGCCACAGCCACTGAAGTCACAAAGTCCCACCTTAGCAGTCAGCTCCATCTGGGAGACGCTGAGGCACTCCAGGAAGATGCGCTTCCAGGGAAGTCTGTTCGACCCGTGTAGCCCCAGCTCCGCTCCCAGCATAAGTTCCCATCTTGTTGCCCTTGCCCTGCCACTGATGCTGATCATGGCTGGGCCCAACTGGTCCTCTGTATAGATGAGGTAGGGTAAATAAAAGAGTATAGGCGAGGTCTTGTATTTCACTGGGGCCCACCCTCCTGAGTTTAAACTAGCCAAGGATTTAAGAGAGACAAATGTTTTAATGAGGATTATTTTGACACAGACAGACACGTGTGCCAATCAATATTTGCTGTGATGAATAATGTTTGAAATCCTCTCAAATACTTCAGCTTGATCTTCCTCATGTTTAGAAACTGTGGAGCAGTGAAGAAATTACATTTCTGCCAGTTTCTCAGTCCAGGCAGACTAAAGAAAACACTCCAAGTATTCTAGGATATCAGATACAATGTGAACAGAGGATCATCGCCGCTTTGGTTCTGTGTTACCACCAGGCTGTGTGGTGGACACACACTGTGAATACCTATATAACATAATGCCAAACAGCTCTGCAACAAACACTATATTTGTATTATAATGTTTTCTCTGAGGTCATTTCCAAAGCAGTGTTTATGGAGGTTTTCATTATAATACAGTAAGATGTTCCTTTATTATTGTGTCCACCTCTGTACAATGAGTGGTGTGGTTTTATAATGATAATCAAAGCAATAGTTCAGCATTTTGGGAGTTAGCTGAGCAGACCAGTCTGTATGCAACATACATCTCCAGCAGTTAGCTTAGTTTACGCATAACTTCCAGAAAACCATAACTCGCTTTTTAAACTTTACAGATTGAACAAATGGGATAGAAAATATTATGTATTAAGCTTTAGAGGAGCTGGTCATGGATTTTGTTACTTTTGGCCAAAGCTAAGTTTAATGTTTGTGTCTGTGCAGAGTTGCTTTTATAACACGCCACTGGCTGTTTCGTATTTAGTACAGACATGAGAACAATATCAACATTCACATCCACCTTCGCAAAGAAGCAAAGAAGATATTTCTAAATTCTTTTTAATCAATTAATGTATGTAAGCACCAAAAATTATTTTAATTCCAACGAGTTTGTATAAATACAGCTGTTTACCTAGATGTAATTAGCTATCACATTACAGGAAAACATTGAAGGGTACCCTAATAACAGTTAACCAATATCTTAGAAAATCTTAGTTCTCTCTGTCCTTACAAACTATTTAAATTTGTTGTCAACTTACCGATCCGTGAAGGACCAAACATAAAAGACCAAACCAAAGTCCTCCTAGGTTTTTATAACGCTCTGACCAAACTAGACATTAACCTGAGAGAATCAACACACCAAAGCTTTCAACTAAACAACATCCATATACACTATTGGTGAAATGCCCCTTTAATCTGTTTCAATTGTGTAATGTTTGTAATGCGGACAATCAAGCCACTTGTATGAAACCTTTGATTCCCTCCTCACAACATTTCAGCCCACTGTGGCTGATGTACCGCTGCCATAAAGACACCAAAAACAGACATCTAACACCTGGCATCAACATCGCTCACTCCTCCAGCTCCTCTCTCGCCTTCTCCGAACCTTTTGCCTTGCCTCACCCCACGCTTTTGGTTCAGTCTAATCACCGATCATCAAACCCCAACCCATTGATGTTTCAGAAAGAAATTGGAGCTTGTTGTTTCACAAATTCTGTTGTGTGACAGTGCTCACCTGTAGTAAACACAATATAACTAGAACTTTACTTCAGATTACTCCCAGTAATTAAAAGAATAGAGTATGTTATACAGTATGCAGACAGACTACACAGGGGTGATTCTATCAAAGAAATTGATTTCAATTTTTCTTATGATAATTCAGACAAAAATATAAATGATAATCCCAAATTATCATATTTTAATACTCATACAATATTTATTTAACTTAAACAGCTATAATTAATGTCCAATGGAAGTCAATTAGTATAGCAACAGTAACAGTTGCTGAAAACAAAACAAAAGCTCTTTTTTAAACATCCACACAGCTGCTTTTTGTATTAAAATATTTATTTAAAGATTTACTAATGAATGTATTGTATAATTATATGCTTCATTTATCTGTTTCATGCCTTTAATTGGTGTGAATCAAGATGCTTGGGCTTGATTTACAACAAACCACAGACTTCAAAAGCAGTAAAGAAAGAAAAGTAGAGAATCACACAGTCGCGTAGCACTATTTGCATCATTCCTACTAATTTGACTTATTTAGCACGAACCATAAAAAAGATGTCATTAGTTGTAATGGTCTTTTTAATCACGCAGCCTAGTATTTAGGTAAAATTTTGTGACATTTTTACTTTTAAGGCAGTAGTCACTGAGATTCAGAGCAAATTTTTTAAAATTAATGAGCAACAGCACCGATTTGTTTTCTGCTTTTTTTCTCATAACTGTGTCACCATTTGCACATTTCTCAATTAGCTCTAACAGGCATCATCAAAACATGGATGACTTAGGTCCTCAATATTTTTCATCATCTAATTTTATCACAAATGCATGACAATTTTTGGCAGTTCTTCAGAAAAAATGGCCAGTCTGTTGATTTTGACGTGGACAAAGCACGCAGTAAGGTGGTATTGATCTGTGCATGGTTAGGGCTATTCTCAGTGTTATCAGCATCCTTTCACTCTAGATCGATTCACTAGCCCTCCCTCCCCTCAAAACCCATAACATTAGCATGTTTGTTCTAGCTGTTTCTATTTATTTCATGTTTCACAAGTAGTAGCATTATGACATCCATTGTGTGTCTGGTAATGAAACAAAATCAATTGTGGTATCCTCCCAGCATGAGCAATAAGGCACGGGTCACTTAAAAAGAGGACTTAACTTTCAGATGCTGTTGAAGAAAGCATGACAATGACTGTGTTATCATGAGCATTAATACCATAAAAATCCTTACCCTGTAGTCAGTTTAAACATGGAAGGAACTTCTGAATGTACAAACAAGTTCAGTATCCATGTGAGTTTTTCAGTTTACTGATAGAAAAGCACATCATTTACAAGACTGTATAAAGCAATATATGCAAAGTGATGTTTGTAATAATAAAAGCACCATGTTTAAAATATACAGTGTGAGCGCATGTTTCAAAAGTGCATCACCTTAAGCAAAATAACAGATAGCAGAGATCTAGAACATAGTGGAGATGAATCATGCAAGTCCTGCTGTACAACTAATTTACTACTGAGTTTCCATTTTTAGGTCCTCCTTACAAAGTGTTGGTAATGAGAATCGCAACCAGTATTTTTTCAATCCGTTAGTGCTCTCCCATCTGCCTCTCTTTCCCACCTGGACACTTGCAGAGGCAGTGGTGGGAGAAAATGAGGGATCAGGTGCCCAGGAGGAAAAACCTAGGAAACTACAAGCAGACATGCTGGTGGTGTACCCTCATTAGCAGATCTATCTTTGACGCCTGAAGCATAATAATGGCCAATTATTTTTTCACCTGCAGTTTCCTGACTGAGCTCTTCATTCTTTTTCAGTCAATCCAACTGTCAGTGTTTTATTAAACAGCATAGCCACACAGTTATTTGCATGGTACCAAAAGTTCTTTTGATCCTAAAACACCATTTAATCTTCAGAGAGAAAAAAATATGTACACATTTTGACTGTGATGTTTCTGCACTAGAAACAAGTCAGAGAATAATTGTATGAATAGGTCCGTTTCAAGTTCTTTAGACAATACATTATAGAAATTAACATGTTAAATAACAAAAGAGAAATGCATGTGAAAAACTCTCAGTGCAGTTATTGTTAGAAGTAGTCAACAATGACATTGGCTTGGAAAGAGAAGTCATGAGTTTGAATATGGCTTAAAGGAATAGTTTCACATTTTGGGATTTAATTTAATTCACCTTCGTTTCCTACAGTTAGAAACAAAGATTGATAGCACTTTAAATTGGAACAGGAAAAACAAAGACACAGCCAAAGGAGATTGAAAAAGTTTAGCTTAGCAATGATCACAATAGGAAACAGTCAGCCTGGCTCTGTGCAAAGGTAACAAAATCCACCTACCAGCACCTCTAAAGCTCATTAATTATCACTTAATATCTTGTCTGTTTGATTAGTACAAAAATCAGCATGTTAGAACAATGAGAAATAACATGTTACACAGTGAGCTTCAGAGGTGCTGTTCACCTTTTAACAGATCCAGGCTACCGGTTTCCCTCTGTTTCCAGTGTTTGAGCTAAGCTAAGCTAACCAGCTTCGTATTTACTGTACAGATGTTAGAGTGGTATCAATCTCAATCTTATCTCATTTAACTTATGGCAACAAAGCACATTTCCCAAAATGTCAACCACTCCTTTAATTATCAACCCCTGCACCATAATGACGTACTTACACTACACTTGAGAAGCCTGATTTCATAACAAGACACTGCATAGTCCACACTATCACCACACAGAATGAAAAGTCATGTGAGCAACTGTTACAGGAGCTGTGATAATTACCTGTTAATTTAACAGAGTTTTAAAAGCTGTCACTAAATAATAAAGCCGACAATGTTCCAGAAACCATCAGTGCTGCATATTTCAGGATTTTTCACGTCACGTCCCCACAAAGAGTGACAGTGTTTTTGGAAACACAGATGCAGCCTGCTGTCAGAACACAGCTGGTGGCTGACAAACTGTCCCCAAAGTGGCCACCTTGTCTGAATAATACATCATGACATAAAGAGAAGGAAACAAACAAACAAGAGCCGTGCAAAATGCTGTACAAGCTTGACAAGGAAGGCCTATAATGAGCAGAATGAGACTGAACGTAGAAACTTTATCCCGAGAGGTAAAAATAAGCCTGATTTTATACTTCTGACTCTCATGTGTTGAGATAATAAAGCAAAGAACTG
Source organism: Lates japonicus (assembly GCA_033238685.1). NCBI lineage: Eukaryota > Metazoa > Chordata > Actinopteri > Centropomidae > Lates > Lates japonicus. Next base: position 421,405 of record BRZM01000069.1, read on the forward strand.
TCTCCCACATTTGGGTCTACACAATGATGGACTACTATGTCTTAGAAAACTACAGTACACCTTTCTGAACACTGAACGTGTTACCCAACGTTTGACTTTTAGATCCAGCCACTGTAAAGAAGAAACAAAAAAAGATTAAAAACTGTGATAGGTAACTTTGCATACTGGCATCACTAAATTGCTGTGTGATGTAACTGAAACATTTTCAATTATCAAACCAAAATATCCATGAACATGATGGTTGTGATGTTTGTTCATCAACCTGGCAACTCAACACGATGCACAGACAAATGTCTGGACTTGACATTTGTTGCACTCCCTGTTTTGATCCTAAGTTTCAATTTGTTATTTCCTATGGGTATAAAAAAGAAAAAATACTGTAAGTCTTAAAATGTTTTAAAATGAGGGAGGGGGATGCTCATGCTAATGTACTGAGTTTTAACAAGAAAAAATTAAATCAATTCTATCTATAGTCGTTAGCTTCAGAGTAAGTTGCAAACTGACGTCTGTTCCCACAAGCATTACAATATGTATCTTAATATGCTACAAAGTTAACACTGTCCAACAATTAAAGGACAGTTATGAATAAATAGATCAGTTCATCTGATATATCACTTTAAGAGGAAATGCATGACAATCCAACATATACGCTGACTGAGGTTCATGTTCATTAACCAACAGTGGAAAAACCTCTTCTAAGCGAGCTCCTTGAGGGTTAACAGTCCGCGGATTTTCAGCGTGGCGTCGGCAGAAATTCACAGGTTAGACTTAGGTCCACTATTGACCGGAATGGCCCTGAGCTCAGTCCGCATGCACAAGTACTCTCCAATTACAGCCATCAAGGCCATGCAGGCTACATTGACGAGCCACCAGGACAGAGCGGCTGGAAGATGAGCGTTGTAGATCCAGCAGCCAATCATGTGGAAGAAGTGCACGGTGACTGTGAAGTCCAGGCACTGTTTTCCTCGACGGATGAAGAACCACAGACCAAGGGCACTGTGGGAACAGTGAGACAGATAAGTTATGTTATCAGCCATTTATGTTTCAGATAAGATTCTTGTGGATACACAGGTGCCTTCCGCAAGACGAAAATGTTAAAGTCATTGACAAACACCAAATCTACAGAAAATATTTTAAATAAATAGCTTTCAACAGCTTTTACTTCTGTTGGACTAAGATGGAAGAAAAGGTTTACCAGGTGAGAGAGTTCAGGATGAATGCCATCATTGACAGCCTCCCTTGCATTGTTGCAAAGCCAAGGGCCTGCCACAGCAGAGCAAAGCTTTAAAAACTGTTTCAGGGTTATACAAATGTGACACAAAAGAACAGGTTCCACAGGTAGACAATCTTGTAACTTACTTCATAGCTGAAGATCTGATCCAGTGACCGACTAGTTTGCACCAGACTGTCCACTCCAGCCAACCACAGGCCCAAGAAGCTGTAGTAGATGCACTGCATCAACACAATCTGGCACACAATGAGGACCGGGTCCCAGATGTAGCTACGGAAGTGACTGGCCATCGCAGACTGATGTTACAAGTACAGGCCCAAAGGATGTTAACAGCTGGCCCCAAATGTTACCAGCCGGCCCATCCAGTGTGACCTGCGTGTAATCTCAAAAGCTGAAACGCAAAAAGTTGAATTTAATTTTAAAAAAAGGAAGGAGCATGACTATCTCTGAGCTGTAATTTCTCGTTACTTATCGGGATTCAGACAATGCTGTGCAAATACTTCAGGCACTTCAAATGTTTACATTCGCATTCATCACACAAAAATGACAGGAAGACGCCTCATCGGTTTCAAATTCATTCCGCAGCATGACAGAAAGAACAAAGAGGCCTGCAGCAGATGATATGGCCCCCACAGAGCCCTGATCTCAACATCAGGGAGTCAGCCTGGGAATGCATGAAGAGGCAGAAGACACTGTGACAGACTAAATAGTTAATACCAGCTGATATATTGACCTGGCTGATGTGTTAGTGCAGCACTATCTACTACACAGTTTCAAGAGAAGGATGTAATGTCTAAAATAATACGAAGATAAGCCACAGAAAAGCTGTTACTGCTACTGCTTTCAGTAATCAATAGCCACAGCTATTCTTAATAAGACAGTTCAGCAACAGCCTGTTCCAACATTGTTATATCAGAAGACAGCTAGTTTAACGTAATTCAATTTAACATCAGGAGCAGACTAACCGAGCACACAGCTAGCTCACTGTCCACCAACACACACTGACCAACTTGCTAAAGCTAACATTAACCAGGTACACCGCGTTAGCATTATTTCATGTGTCATTAAATTACCCAAACATACGGTAACATTCAGTTTAAATAAACATAACATCCGAGTGAATGCGGGCATTTAACCGTGAGTGTAAACAACACATCTTTAGTTAGCGGTACAACACTGATGATGACCAACAGGTTACAGCGTGTTAGCTTGGCTGTTTTCTGTTAGCATACACAACACGGAGACAGCTGATACACACCTGACTACTGGACCACAAAGATTTCAGGACGGTGTATTAACGACAATCCTCTCGTTTGCTCACTGTTTTCAAGGCTACACCGTTATCACACTAGGCCTTGTTGTAATCAACTGGCTGTTAACAACACGGAAGTCACGGTGTTGGCCCCGGAACGAAAATGTAACAAATACCGCTTATTTTCAAAGTAAAATACCCACGGCTGTATTATAACAACTGGATACAGTAATACATTCATGAAAATACCTCGGCAAAATAACTGAGATTATCCGATTGTCCTGCCAAGCCACTTCCCATGTCTCATGTCTCATAACTTATCATACAAAAGATACCTTGATGCGGTCCACGACCCAGTCGTTGTTTTTTCACTTTTTAATTCTTATGAAAAAGCTATTTTTTATTTTGAAATTTTTAACTTTTACCTTCCGGGAGGTTGTAACAGTTGTTTCAAATCGCTTTTACACAGCACAATTTTGTAATAAATAAACAAATCAAGACATGGGATCGATGTCAAATAATTATAAAATAAAAAAATAAATATATAATAATACATAATGTTTCAGGAATGTTTTGCTGACAGGGAGCTTGTCAAGTACGTTATGTAGTTTTTGTAAGAGAGAAAACAAATTTAATCAAAACTATGATCGATAATTAATAACTTACAACAACAGTGAAAATCAGCGTCATCTAGTACAACTGCGGTCAGGCACAGATATATGTGAGGGGTCAGCCCCTCCTTCATCTCCATGATCTAAATCTAACTTCCATATTCTCCAGCGAATGTTTCTCCAGCAGAAACTTTCTCTGTCGTGAAGGAGGGCTCCTAGTGGTAGGATAACTTTGTAAATATGGCCCGCAGTTGATTCACTGAGATCACAAAGACTTTTTAAACCCAGTTTCAGACTTAATGTTAGTTTGAAAGTCGTTTTAGACCGGACGTGTTTGTACAGCTGTGATCGCTAAAACCATCAACACCTCAATGAAAAATCACGCCTTTTTCTTAAATATCGGATTAATTGCATGAAATGAAGATACTTTAACTTTAACTAACCAAAACTACCAAAAGTGAACGTCATATACGGCTGGTGGTCCGTGTTGTCTTTCTAACTGTATTTGTCAGGAGAGTCTGAAGTCCTCTGTACAGAGTGATTCCTGTAATTTACTTTTGGCTTGCACAATAAGGCAACCATTGGCCAGACAGTGTTGGCTTGTTCTATTCACAGCATGTCCATTTTATTTATTTTTGACTGTAATCATAGTCATAGTTGTATAGTAAGTTAACAGAACAACTTTCATTTTAAAAAGTGAATAAGTGATTTTGTTTATTTAGGAAATGTTGAGACATACACTCACCGAGCACTTTATTAGTATTTATTAATAACACATGCACACCTGTTTATTCATGCAGTTAGTTAGCCGGTTATGTGGCAGCAGTGCAGTGCAGAAGCTTCAGTTACTGTTCACATCTAACATCAGAATCTGTGTAATGAAACCATGTCTGGTTCCACTCCTGTCAGCTGAGAACAGAAATCTGAGGCTGCAGTGAGCACCAAAAAGGGACAGTTGAAGACTGAAAAACATAGCCTGGTCCAGTGAAATCTGATTTCTGCTGAGGCATGAATCCCTGGACCCAACCTGCCTTGTGTCAGCAGTTCAGGCTGGTGTTGGTGGTGTTATGGTGTGAGGAATGTTTTCATGGCACACTTTGGGGCCCTTAACACCAATCAATCATCAACTGAATGCCACAGTCTATCTGAGTATTGTTGCTGACCATGTCAATCACCATTATGACCACAATACTTCTAGTGGCATGATAAATAATGCACCATGTCACAAAGCATAAGTCATCTCAAGTTCAGTCTTGTTGAATCCATGGCATGAGGAACTGAGGTGATATGAGAGCAAAGGGAGGAACTACCCAGTGTTAGCATGGTGTCCCTAATAAAGTGCTCTATATTATCCATAGGTATGAATGTGAGTGTGAATGATTGTCTGTCTCTATATGTCAGCCCTGTTATAGACTGGCAACCTGTCCAGGGTCTACCTCACCTCTCACTCACTGTTAGCCGGGATTAGCTCCAGTGGTATAGATAATGGATGGATGATAGATTCTTGTAAATAGATTTTCAAACAGCCCAGCCATTTATAAAACAGTTACCTATGAGACTTTGACACAGTTAAAGCATAATATAATGTGTGTAGTTTTGGTTATGAATGCAGAATCCATATGAAATCCAGATTTTAATTTTGACTAGCATTAGCAGTTTATATTTGACAGGTTCAAACTTGGAGCCTGGAAAAATCCACATTTTTCAGGACGTAGCCAGTCACAAAGCAGCATCTTCGAACTATTTTCTATCCCAATAGTGGAGTTGGCAGTTATGTAGGACAAAGGCCTAAGGTTAATTTCCTACAGAAGAGTTAGTTGTAGCCAGACAGATCTTGCAAACAGAGTGTGCAGTTCACCCTCGGATCAGTTGTAAGGATTAATGTTTAACTGGGGCAGAACAATCTTATTTCACCTAATAGATGAGAATGTCTTTTGTGTTATAATGTTTGATTTTCACTCCTCTGTCTTTACAGGGCAGGCAGAGGCACCATAATGCTGAGAACACATATGAGTGTGACAACAATACGGCAGCTCATGGAAATGAAGATAATACCATGCTTCAGTTTACACAGGAAACTTGCAGGTTTGCATCATGCAGTGGGTAAGAATATTGTTAGTTCTTTGTTGCTTTGACCCAGAGTTAATCTGCTTCTAAACACTGCAGGTTTATTGTTCTAACATGAAGGTCTGATTGTGCGTATGTGATAATCTGAGATATTAGGTGTTATAATAATCACAAAAACGTTTCAGAAATTATGCAAAACGCAGAGTTTGTTTTAAAAGACTGCAGTTTGTGTCCATAAATGTACTCTTGGACTTGTCAATGACTATATAGTTTGTATGCTGTAAAGATTCATACCCCTGTATTATTACAGAAACTGTATTACTTTTGTAGATTGTCATCTCCACCAGGGAGGTTGTGTTTCTTGCAGTATTTCTCTTTGTTTGTAAGTGACCCACTCAAAAAACTGTTGACAGATATCAGTAGCATTTCACACAAAGGTAGGCCACAGGCCAAAGAACAACTGATTAGTTTCAGTTACTAGACCAAGGATTTTTTTTTTTTAGGGAAAATACAAACATTCAAGAGATAGTGTTTTTAAACATTTCAAGGTGGGTGACTGTAGGTCACATGACTATTAAAAAGCAGCAGGTTAGTGATTAGATTCCTCCTGATCCACATGTCAAAGTGTCATTGAGCTAGACAGTGTTACATTTTAATAAGATAATAAGAAAGCAGAATTCAGACACAAGACAGAGAACAGTTTCTGGTAGACTTGGGAGTTGAAGGGTAACTTGTGGCAGAGAAGAGCCCGAGAAGATGGTGGAGGGAAAAGACACAGAAGCTGGGGTGAGGGAGGGGGAAACAGGAGGAAACACGGGGATTGAAGGAGAAATTGAAAGTCAGCTTGCAGCCTCTGCCAAATTTATGCAGTGCAGAAGAAATTCTCCACGGGTTCTATCATTGCTGCCGTGGAGTCACAGTATGTACTCACTGAGTTTGTATCCCATGGGACAGAACTGCCTTTTAAATAATTTAAATATTCATAAATTGAAAGCACCCTACCAGTGTGACAATTTCACACTGCTTTCATCAGCAAATTTCAGCTGGATCTTTCTCAGCCCTCTGAGACTTGATACAAATACTTTTACAGTAAAGATTTGAACAACACTGTCATCTACAATACTACTCACAAGTTCACAAGTATATTTTTCTTCTACCTCCAGGTGCAGTTCGGTGGAGGAGCAGCTATAGACAACCTCCTGTGTTGACAGCTGCTCCCGCTCGTGCCCTCATAGATGAACAGATCAGCATTAAAGGGCGTTTCCTGCCCCCTCACTGTCCGGTTACAGTACGTTCACAAATGCATAGCGAGGATGGTGACCTATGGGAGGCATTTGCCCATTATAATGCAGATGCAGACGGCACTGTCAACTGTGAGTTTTACAGCATAGTGTATATTATATATTATCTCTCTAACCCTTGTAGGTAGTTTAGTCTTGTATTTAACAAAACATACACAGATACTAAAAGGTGATTTGGACCAAATTACAGTTAAATAATGGTTGTAAAAATGTTTGATGAAAGCTACAAGTTAGCATTTAATCTGTTAGGTGTGGATCCAACTTTTAGGAATCAGATTATTTCAGTAGTTAAACCAGTTAACCAGACTTGAATGCAGTGTTGATGATTACTTTCTTGATGATCATCTCCCCTCTCTGTCCCTCCAACAGTGACCAGGGATCACTCAGTCGGGGGTTCATATTCGGGCTGTGAGGCCATGGGACTCTTCTGGGGACTGCAGCCGGCTCCTGGAGCAAGAGAAGGTTTGAGGCAGGTGATAAAAACAAGCTCACTGAGAGCGACAGAAAATACAGTTTGTGGCATCAAACCCAACTGTCTGTGTTCTCATGCACTTATAACAGGATTTTATGCTAACTGTTCAGTGCTGAACCCTGCTACAACCACTACCTGCTTCCTGGAAATGTAACTCCCTCCATCCCCTCAGCCTCCATGCATTTCCCCAGTCAATATTCATGTTCTTTTAATTGTTATGTCTTGTTAAAGTCTGTTTCATGTGCACACAGATTTGCTCTTGAGCATTACAAGAGCAGAGGCACATTGTCAAAACTTAAAATGCTTGTTATTGCTTGTACAAACGGTTAAAGGTTGATGAGAGTTTCCTGTCTAAGTTGTGATCTTTTCCACAGATTGAGGAAAAAAAATGTAGAGACTCCATACGTAGTTCACGTGTCCTTACTGGAGGGCCACGTGTCACCTAGCGAGGAGCAGAGCAATGAGCTGGCTGCTGTAACGACTGAGCGCTGGTACATGGCACCAGGTGTAAGGAGGATAGAGATCCGTAAAGATGGAGTTATAGGGACGTTATTCTTACCCCCTGGTGAGTACGTGATTTGAAGCGTACGTAGAGCCATTTTAAGATAGTCATGGAAAGGTGGCGGGTGGTAACTGTGTTCTCTGAACAGCATTTACTGATTTTTTGCAGGTACGGGCCCGTTTCCAGGCATGTTGGACCTGTGGGGAATGGGTGGAGGACTGGTGGAGTACCGTTCTGCCCTGTTTGCATCCAGAGGCTACGCCAGCCTGTCGGTTGCCTACATAGGGCACAAAGAATTACCTGGCCCACAAAACAAAATCAATGTTGGTGATTCATATTTCAAGGTAGGATGAGACGAAGGCTTTACTTTATCCCATGATATGTTAAATCCATTCTGAATCATGCACAAATCTCATTTTAAAATTACAATTTTTTTGAAAATGATAATGATTTGTCATGTCCTCAAAATGTCCCATTTGTTCTGTTTGGACAGTCAGCTTTCCACCTACTTCAAGATCATCATCAGGTCTGCGCCGACAGAATTGGGATCATCGGTCTGTCGTTTGGAGTCTACCTGACTCTTCGACTTGCCACTAATATTGGTGTCAAAGTATGTTAGAAAGTCTGTTGTCAGTCATCTGTCTCTCAATCCACTGTTCGATCAGTACACAGCTCCATATACATGAAAATGTTTTGTTTTGTTTTTTTGAATTAATGAATGCTACGTTTTTATGAGCTCTTTTCCAGCCATCCTGTTTGATTTGTGTCAATGGGCCAGTAGGAAGTACCATCAAGCTCTCAGATGATGATGGCAGGACGGAAAACTTTGAAGGGTAAATTGTAATCAATGATGGTGTGTAGTATCATACTTTTATGATGAACAATCAACAACAATCACTATAGACCAAAGATTAAAAGACAATGTGAATTGTGGTTTTCTCTGTCAACTTGTCCTTTCAGTGACCAGAAATACTGGATGTATGATGACCAAGGCCATGTCAGCTTCAGAGCAGTCTCCTTACCCGCTAACCTTTCCCCTGAGAGCAAAGTGAAGGTGATGTGAAAGACATAACAGCCTCTCTGCCACTTGATCCCTCAGCACCAAAATACCGAATCACACATGCATCCACGCAATGTGCTCTATTTTGTTTTTACAAACTTAGCTGCAGAGTTATTGTGTTTTTGCAGATAGAGAACCTCACCTGCCCTCTAATGTATATAGTGGGAGAGGACGACCTGAGCAGTTCAAGCATAGAGAATGCAGACCTGGTAGATCATCTTAATTAACTTTTTAAAAAAGAATTAACTGGCTGTTGATTGTTTTATAACGCTGATTTATTGGTCATCAGATCGAGGAGACCCTGAGGGCTGCAGGTAAATCTCAACTGTTCACTCGTCTGTCGTACCCTGGTGCTGGTCACCTGATTGAACCGCCGTACTCACCAAATTCAAGATCGTCCCTGTGGAGCGTCAAACCAAAAAAACGTGAGTCCTATCCCAGAGGTGCATTTTTAATTCAGCCAAATCCTGTTTTATATTTGTTGTTATTACATTTTAATCGGTAGATATAATGTTAAGTATGAGCTGTAAAGTAATGATAACTGTATAACTGTTTTTTTCCTCCTGCAGTGATCACTCTGTGGGGAGGTCACCTAGCGCCCCACGCTGCTGCCCAGGAAGATGCCTGGAAGAAGATCCTGGATTTTATGGAAAACAATCTGAGACGGTGAATTAAATTGACTTCTGGGATGGAAAATATCTCGTCATGCATGTGTTTGTGAAATGCAGCATTTAGCAGAGAGGGCTTCACATGCAGAGAAGTGAGGGAGCAAAAGAAAGTTTGTTGTTTTTCGTCAAAAAGGACCTCTTAGAACTCAATCAAAAACTCTCACTCTCTCTCACATATAGCAGGCTGCAGATTCTCCACAAGGGAGAGCTGTTTGGTCACTGTTAGCTAGCACCTGCCATACCACACCAGAAGGAAAGCCATCTTACTCGCAGCTGTGATCACTCCACATGCACTTTAAGTGTCAAAAAAACTGCTGTACTCCTTGACTATAGATGGGACACAAACAGCAGAACTAAAATGTTGCTCCTGTTACTTTTCTTGGCAAAAGGTGCCGCAGGTCAGAGTGGAACTGTTTGCTCAGAAATGCTTCTCATCAATCTCACCATGTTCTGCAGCAAATGTATAGTTCTTCATGTGCTGTCATTGTTGGACATTTTCCTTTATGCAACAAACCTTTTAAAAAGAAAAGACGTTAACAACAATCTGCCATCATTCAGTCCCTCTTAAAAAATTCAGACACTCTGTTCCTGTGTTCCTCATTTTTTTAATGAATATTTTCATACATCCTGCAATGGACTGGTGATCTGTACAAGGTGTACCCCGCCTCTCGCCCAGTGTCAGCTGGGATAGGCTCAAGCCCCTCCGCAACCCTTAACGGATAAGCGGTATGAATAAAGAATGAATGAATGAATGAATTTTTATACATGCTGAGTAATTAGTAGAGTTCATGACATGCTGAGGTGACCATGGAGATGAGGGCGATGAACTCCTTGAAGTCAATCTCCAGGTCTCCGTTCTGGTCGAGGTCTGCAAAGAGCTCATCTAGAATTTCGTTCTCATGGATTTTCTGTTCAGCAAAAAAACAAAAAAACAACAAAAAAACAATTGAGCTTGTGACATTATGAGGTTGAAATGTTCATTACAAACCAGAAAACAAAATAGTTGGATTGAATGAAAGTTGTGAACTTTGGTCTAAAGGTGGTGACAGAGGAATGGTATTAGTTTATCCTCTGCACATTTGCTTTATTGCAGACCTAGCTTGTCAGCATAGCATTAGTCAAATATGTAACATTTTGTTTACATGTTTACATGTTTGCATGTTTGCCTCTTAAAATTCAGTAAATATGTCATCTAGAGACACTGAATATCAAATCATTGAAGAGCTGTCACAATATTTCCCTGTAGACTGACGACTGAATGACAGATGGATAGAGTATCAGCACAGTCTCTGTCCTGTATCTAATTTGCAACAACATACATTTTCATTGTGGCTATGAAATTTACACATGCTTATTAAGAGTCAGTTATCTTTAAATTGTTGTTATGAGGTAATCCAAGCATCAGACTGTAAAGTGCTGTCAAAAACATGACAATGTTTATATCTCCATAACTTACCATTATGAAATGGTTCATCTCATTGTTGATTAGCGCTTTAAGCTCAGCTTTCCTCAGCTTGCACTTGTGACCTGAGTATTTGTGGAAAACTTGGATAATAGCGACCATGCCAGTCTCCAGATCTGACATATTATTCTCGTTTGAGGCCTGTAACAAACAGTTTAAATCAGTTCCCAAAACACAATCATATATATTTTACTCCCACATGTGGATATTTTAGAGAAGATGATTATTTTTCTGTATGTTTTTTATACATAAAATACATTGTAACATTTGCATCATTGATGATAGGAATAGCTCTCAGCTGTATGAAAATAAACTGTTTATCTCAAGCATTTAGTCTTTCTTACCTCCATCTGAAGAAACTCTTCCTTTTGTAAGGATCTTAAGTGCGACTGATGGCTTCCACAGCAGTGTGTTGACTGCCTCACCCACTCTAATGTGGACACTGGACGCTATTGATCAACCATTTCCACTTTCATCTGCCATGCACTACATAATGTATGACTAATGGATATTAGTGGTCAGAGATTTGACCAGAAAGCACTTGCTCTGAAAATGTGTCACTTGTCTATGACCAAGTTTCTCCATTTCACCTAGTGTGTGTCTGTGTGTGTGTGTGTGTGTGCGCACGTGTAAGTCTGAATATTAACCAGAAAGGATGCATTTATTTACACTTTTTCATTTTTGCTCATGCATCTTCTGTTCATGCCACAAACAGTGCATCTAGAGTCCAAACTGGATTCTGGATTTGTTCCAGATAATGTCCAGAATATCAGTGTGCAGTTTGTTATCAGTAACAGCTATGATTATAGGGAACTGAAAAGCAACAAGTGGCTGAAAAGATGCGAAATGCCTACAGAATGAAATGTTTGCATTTGATACTTCTATGGGCTAAGCTAAGGGTTAGTAATATCTGAGCTTGTGAAATAATGTCAAAGCCTATGGCTGAATATCACCCCCTCTATTAAACAAATCTGCATAACAAAGTAATGTTTGTGAAAGCATAGACAAGATAGTAATTATATCAAAAGGTAAGTTTATACTGAGACACTGAGAAAAAGGAAATGAAGAATGAATGAATATGATTTTTTTTCCCTTTTTGGCAGTGAAACAATTACAGACCAATTATTCCGTGAATTGAATTGAATTGAAATTAAATGTTACAGAGGACATACTGTATAGCTTCTGTAATATTCCTCTAAAATTGCCAAGAGCTCTCAACAGTGTGTTTGTGGTCCACAGTTTTACTGGCAGAGATCCTGGGGATGGCTTTTGCTGAGCTGTGATTTCACTGTGAAAGAGCTCTAAAGAGTTAAAACACTGATACATTTAAAGCATCACAGTAAAAATGTGGTTATAATAAAGCATCAGCCAAAGCAGGATGCTCTCTCACTACCAGCCTTTAAATGTCTAATGCACACTGTACATCTACATAACAGAGAGAGAACTGTTCCTTCTTTTTTTAAATTTCAAGATATGATTACAGGGGCTTAATTGCTAAAGCTAGTTATTACATTTGTGGTCAATATGGGTTGGAAATGTCTTTCCTGAGAGCAAGTACCCACCCTTCTTGTTCCTGGGAACCTCTGGGAGTATGATATTACTGAGAGATAAAAGCCATAGTAACTCTTCACATATATGGAGGTTTATTTACCATATTCACATGGAATATATACACAGACTAAGATAACTAGCTGCAATTGTAAATTGATTATTTAAAAACATTTTTGTAAAGCACAGTAGCAGTTGAAAGTTAGGTGCTGTTCAAAGGCACTGATGTAGTCCTACGTCATACAATGTTACACTGAAAATGTTTGACTGGTATATTATTTTCATGGGTAAATTCCTGTTACTCAAAGGTGTTAAACCAATAGCAGATTTAGAGATGTGGTAGTTGTATTACATGTGAAAGGCAGAGGATTGGGGTTGTTAAAAATCTGGGAATAGTTAGGTGACAGACAACCAGTAAAGATGCACTGTTCCCCATGAAGCAAATATTGGGAGATTTTGATTTACAAATCTATTGTGCAGCCCTATGATGCATATGAGGACATAACAATAGATTACGTTATGCTAAATCTGCACTCATAAATCTATGGGTAGCCTGGTTAAGAAAAAGAAACTAGAAAACATATCATAATCCTATGATGGCAAAATACTATATACATAAACCTAATTTATGAAAATCCCACCCAAATGCGCAGGACAAACTGCAGAGATGTGTAGATGTGCAAATTAATAAAACCTGAATGTGTTAATGTATTAATTTGTTTTGTTTATTATTTAATATCTACAATTTATTTACTTTCATTTATTTTTTCTTTTTTAAATTCATTTTATACGTTTTTTCTTACTACTCGGGCACATTTTAATACCATGGTTTGTCTGACTTGTTTTGTTTTGTTTTTTCAATAAAGCACAGTAGAATAATTACACTAAAAAATCCATGAGTGGGAAGCTCAAATTTCGAATTTGCACTGGAACGCACCGCGGCTCCGTTTCCTGTTGTCTATACCTTGTAAAACAAACCGTGCTCGCTCCGTTTGCGCTCCGGTCTGGACCTTGTACTTTTCGCCCTAGATGTGAGGGCACCGTCCGCCCTTCCTCTCGATAGGAAACTCGTACTGACGTAAGGAAACCATAGCGGACAGATCCCAGGGTTAATTAAGAGCCTTAATACCACTGTTTTACTGAAACTGCACTCCCTGTGTCATTCCTGTCACACTAAAATATCCGCGTTTGGTGACTGTGGGGCGGACAGGAAAAATACAGCGACCGAGAGGGACAGACGAGAGGAAAATAAGCAGTGTTTGGTAAGGTTTCAGTCATTTCACCGTAGTGTTTTTTTTCTCTGACGTGTAAATTCCTTCGCTAACATTATCTATCCTCATAAATGCTAAGCTAAACATTTGCAACAGGGTCGACTGGGGCGTTATGAGCAGTAGTATCGCTGGTTCGTCTAAAGTTTACTACAACTGCAAGTCAAAACAACTAAATTGACATTATTTAGATGTCATAGAGGCCTGTGTTTCCATCCCCAGAGAAGATATAGATACAGTAATATTCCTCTGACATAATTCAGCACTGAGCAGTGTGTGGGTGGCACTCTAGAGTCACTCCCTACTCACCTTATTGTGCTTTGCTGTTTGTTCTAAGTTATTATATGATAATATATGATAATAAAGACATTCATAATAAAGACATATTTTTATACTTTCAAAATAATAATTTGGAAAGTGATATCACTGAAGTGTTTTGGAGAGGATTGTGAGATGCAAAGTTCAACAGGCATTTGACTTCAGCAGAGACACTGGTGTGGTTCAAATGCAAAGACCTGAAACCACATCCTTCCCTCCCTTCCTCTCGCTCTTGTCTTTTTTCAGAAATGCCCTGTTTTCATTCTGAGGCTATAATTAACTCAGTATGTGTGAGTTTAACCTGCCTCATCTCTTTTTCTTTCTCTCTCTCTCTCTCTCTCTCTCTCTCTCTCTCTCCTCCACACGCGCAGTTTCCATCTCTTTGTTGACTAAAACCCGTTCTTCCTCTGTCCTGTTCAGGCATGGCTGATCTGCTGAGGCTGCTGCTGCGGGTGGCTGAGAAAGCGGCTAACGTGGCTCGGGTCTGCAGGCAGGAGGCTCCCCTCTTTCAGCTCCTCGTGCAAGAGAAGACCGGAGATGACAAGAACAAGAAGTTTGTCCAGGACTTCAAGACGCTCGCTGACGTGGTGATCCAGGAGATGATCCGGCATGATGTTGGTGCTCAGGTAGGAGAAGTCTAAGTATCATCTGAGTATGAACTGTATAAATGTGCTGAAAGTGGACTGTGTGTTGCATTTTAATGACATCCTGTCTGTTCTTTTGTGCAGTTCCCTGAAATGGCTGGCTTCATTCATGGAGAGGAGTCCAACAAGTTTGAAAATGGGCTTGGTAATTACTTTGCATCTCACTCATCAGTTATTTGCACAACCAGTTGCCAGTTTGCAGCCGGATATTTGAGTCGTGCTCTGGATAACTTTTGGCTGAAGCCGCCATTTGAATGAGCCGTGTGTTTAGGATTATTATAAGTCTGCCACTGCATCCCTGTGCTCCTGCAAAAGCTAACATTCAGATTTGCAGCTTAAGCTGTTTATCTGCTTTTAGGAATGTAAGATGGAAGTTAGTGGGGTCTGCTGTACATGTCAGTTGGTGTTTGATATTTTTTCATTAGAGAAGCTGGAACCAGAGAATATTTGGTATTTTTAGCCTGTAAATAACTAATCAGATATCAGAATGTTTAATGATAATTACTTTTCTGACAATAAACCAGTCCTTGTAGGTCTTGTTGATATTGGGGTCACATGGTACATATGCCGAAATTAAGTTGTGTTTGTGTGAGTGGGGAGGTTTCTAATAGTAATCACTAAGAAGCCAGAGGGGCTAAAAATACACTTGACCTAATAATCAGCACTTGAGCCGCTCTGTGATTGAGTCATCTGTCATATAAAATAATCAGATCATAAAACCAACATATCAGTGTGTCACTGTCCAAATATTTATGCGCGGTGCATGTTGCACTGTGTAAATATTTAGAGTCATTTAGTTGTGGTAATGTAATCAAATGAAGCCTCACTGGCTGTCTGTGTGTCAACAGGAGAGAGCGTGACGGTCACAGTGTGCGGCACAGAGGAGGAGACCGCTGTGCTGCTGGCCACGGTGCTGGACGGTGACCACACGGCGGCATCTCTGCTGGCTCGAGCCATCCATCAAAACCCAGCGACCATCGACGCTAGCACGGACGGTCTGACGGTGCCCCTCAGCCCCTCAGAGCTCGGAATCTGGATCGACCCCATAGGTGAAAGGCTCAGCATTTTCCTCTGAATTTTTTAGAGAGCTGAGGTGAACGTCTTATCTCAGACCCCAGTTGAGAACTGATCATCTCTGTTGTTTGGTTTCTTGTAAATTAAGATGCCACCAGCCAGTACATAGAGGGCCGAGAGGAGGTGCTAGAGGAGGGTCACCTGTTTCCTTCAGGTCTGCACTGTGCTTTGGTTCTGATCGGGGTTTACCGCCGCAGCACAGGCGAGCCCGTCATGGGCGTCATCAACCAGCCGTTCCACCACAAAGATCCCTCAGGTGGAGGGTGAGTTAAAAAACCACACGCTGTGGCAAGTACAAGTACAAGTTTTACTTGTAAAGTCTCAAAACTTCACCAAATCGTTAGGACCTGTAGAGCAGGTCAGGAAGTCTCATCAGGGATTGTCAGCTGATGATATTTCCAGATTTGATAAATACTCTGACTCTTCAAACCTTGTGGTAACACTCGACAACCATGGGCTCCCCTAAGCTAATTGATGCCTACAGAGCAGAAGAGGTCATAAAAAGATATCAAAGTGCTACCAGGTTGAAATTCCCACTTTCCAAAATATCATTAAGAAATGGCAGTTAAAAACTCTGGAAGACTGGGCACTGCAGGAGGGTTTACCTGACACTGCACTGCTCCACTGATGGACAAACATGGTCTACATGGAAGAGTCGTCAGAAAGAAACTTTACATCTGAACATCTGATTCATGCAAAGCAACATCAGCATTATCTGAATCTGATTATTCATTTATATCTATGTCTTTTGTTTGTCCACACTGTGTGTAAATACTGTCCACTCTCTTTCTCTTCACCTCACACAGCCAGAACTCATCTTGTAAGCTCAGGTTTTTTTTCACCTTTAAGATTCTGGAAACATGCAATGAGAAACATTCAGTGATGAGTCTGACCAGATACCCTACATGTTGATGTTGGAGTGATTGAATGAACTGTCGGTCATCTTTGGTATCTGCAATTGAAATATTCTCACCTTTCCACTTCTTGGCATTCACAGCTGGAGGGGGAAGCACTTCTGGGGAGTGTCCTGCGGCGACGTCAACGTCTGCTCGCTGTCTCGGCCCAAAGGTGGATCCGAAGGCCTCTCTGCGGTGCTGAGCTCCAGTGAGAAGCAGGTGGTAAAGGAATCCCTGACTTCACTGTGCGGCCCCGAGAAGCTGATGTACGCCTCTGGAGCCGGCTACAAGATCCTGTGCGTCATCCAGGGCCTCGCCGACGTCTACGTCCTCTCAGAGGGCAGCACCTTTAAGTGGGACTCCTGCGCTCCTCACGCCCTGCTCCGGGCCCTCGGAGGGGGGGTGGTGGACCTGACTAAGAGTCTACAGTCCGGCTCTGGAGCACAGGATCAGCAGACAGAACTGACATATCACCAGCCTTACACCGAGTGTAAAGGAGCCGACCGCTGGGCCAACCACGGAGGCCTGGTGGCTTATCGAGACTGTTCTCAGCTCCGAAGCATCATCGGGGCTCTGAAAGGCAAGTTGTAGTTGAAAACACAGTGGATGTAATCAGCACACCTTGTTGCATAAATGATCATATTCATTCTTTTTCTGTATAAGAGGAGAGAAAGCTGGCAGTGTTGGATGGAATATTTTAATTATGATTGATACTGTCTTATTTTTAACCAGACATATATGCAAGTGTATATTTTACAAGGTAAACTTCAGGTCAGGGCCAAATAATATTTGCAAATATGCAAATGTTTCATTTTTAGTCTTTATCAGTTGTTCCCAAACTGGAGGTCAGTCTCTGTTTGACCAGGAGGAAAAACATTTAGCAAAAGAATACGTGAATGAATCTAATTCATGGGTGAACAGTAAGAAAACACAGAGCGCTCCTTTGCTGGCAAGGCATTCAAGAGTCAGGTTAGAAAGATTTGTTCAAAAAGCAAAATGACATGTAAAGTACAGGATTTCTTATGGTGATGCTCAGTTAAATCCAAAATATGATAAAGGGAGTTTTTCTTTTGAGTTAATGGTTAATACACTGTACCCTTAGAGCCATGCAGGAAAAGAAGCATGCAGTTCATGTTCCCAGTACTGTCATCAGTTAATAAAATTCAATGAATTTACACATTGGGAAGTCAGGGCCAAAAGTCTTTTTGGCATCCAGACAGGAAAATGAGAAAAGTTTGGGAACCTCTGATTTCTACATCTCACCAAACCTCCCACACAGGACAGTGCAGTGGACAGCAGAAAGTTTAGACAATCAGAGAACGTTTTTGAGTCAGTTTTACTCCCATGAGTGACAAGTTATCAACCGGCTGCAACAAACTGAACATTGTTTGTGGATTCTGTTTAGTTCAGACCTGATATACATTTAGTAAACATCTGCTAGGCTTTGTAACCGTTAGTCTCCATGTCGCATGAAGAGAAGTTGTCAGTCAGAGATGAACTATTAGTGCTCACTGCTGGACAGCTGAGGAACACTTCACTGCCGGAGGAAAGGTAAAGTGGCATCGCAGGACTGCTTCTGACTGAAGGATTTTTTTAATTTATTTTTTGGATTTAAAGAGTCTGAATTGCAGTTATGAAATGTGATATTGCAAATTTCTCCACTCTGTCTAACCTGTAAGAGGCTATAATAAGTCAAGGGGATTGAGGCTCAAAATCAGGCATTGTGCAGGAATCTGCACCTCTCAGAAACAGCTCCTTGTAAGGAGCAGAGGGATACACATGCCCTGCCCTCTTTCCATGGCCATAGCACCATTAGTTAATAAGGTCAGAGAGTGGAAAAGCCATATGAGGTAAAACAGTGACACAGAGAGCCCCTTCAGTGTGGGTTTACAGTAAAATGAAATATTAGGCCAATTTGAATGATGAGACCTCTTCAGGCTAACCGGCTGCTCTGAGGAGACACGTGTAACCTTACTTTGACGGTCACTGTGTACGGTTGAAATGTTCTGTAACTTCGACATGCATTGCTAAGTGACTGATATATCATGTGTTATGTATACTGAGCATATAACAGAGCAAACATTGTGCATATAGGAAATCATCTTTATTTTGAAAACCAGAGAAAGCGGGGGAACGAAACCCAACAGCGATATTTTAAAACTGTTTGCCAGCCAGGGAACTCGCCACATAATTCCCTACAAAAAACCCTGATGATTGTCAGATATTTTTTGCAATACTTCTGCATATTCTGTTAAAAACATGAAAACAAAAAAAAGGAAAAAAAAAAAACTCTGAAGTGTTGGCTCTTCCTTTGACTTCTTGGACTTTGAACTGCTACCTTTAACATACAGCACTGTACATTCTCAAGTCAAGGTGGACGTGGAAAACAACGCGCTCTTTTTAACATGGGTCCGGTTTCCTAAACAGGGACTGAAGCAGATATTTGACACTGTATGGAGATCTAAAAACCAGGTTTCCGAAAGCATGGATAAGAAGAAAAAGTGCACATTGTTGGCAAAGAAGATGTGGAACAGATGTGCCAAATTTGTGAAAGAAATATTACTGTCATTTTTGATCAGTAACAACCTGAATTTAACCTTGACATCTCTAATCTTCAAGCTATCAAATTGTTTTTGCCCAGAATAAAGTTAATCCAGGACTATTTTTACTGTCTCAATGTGTGAGAGATACTCTCACTTAGAACGAAAGACCGCTCTAGTTTATAATAACTCAGTCCATGTCTGGGAAACGGGCCAAATATAAAAGAGAAAAACAATGTGACACATGAAGAGAGATGTGGTAAACTTAACGTCCTGCTTCATTGAACTCAAACAATACTTGCAACAAAGGTTCATCTTTTAAGGCGACCACACAGACCCTCATTATGCATTACAATGCCATAAAATAGTTCTGATATTTGGGTTTCTCCAGAGTGGTAAGTGGAGTGTAATGGTCGTGCAAGATGTCATTTTTCAAAAAAATTTGTCACTCATTTAACATTCATCTTCTAACAACAACAAAAAAATATATCAAGCTTAGCGAGCTACACCTCCCACACAGCTGCAGCTGGAGGAGTCTGGTTAAATCACCGATGACTGTTGAAAACCCTGTGATGTTACAACAGGGGTGGGTGTGCAAATTAACACAAAAGAAAAATAAAACAATTAACATGGCATTTCTCATCATCAACCATCAATATAAAAAATAGCTTTTCTCAAATGCCATATATCACTATAGTCTCACAATCATCACATATCAGGTGTAAACAACAACAGCTCTGGTTTCTTAAATTAACCTACAATGAAGATTAAGGTGTAATTTTTAATGCAAGAATCATTTCCACAAACCAAACCCAAAATACAACTGCTTATTGTTTTTGTGAACTGTTAACGTTATTACATACTGTAACACTGGGGAGATTAAAAGGAAATCAGATTAGAGTTTCAGTGAATCAGTGACCTTGACATTTTGAAAGCTGGACCACATCCAGGTGGAGGTTTTTACCTGTGTTCAGGAGACTGCACCAACTGACACATCACTGCAAAACATAACAAGTCAGAATGTTAATGTTGTTAATTACAAAGCTGCCAGGAACCACTGAGATTACAGCTGCATGGAAACAAATCAAAGCTCTTCGCTCTCAGGGTTAGACACAAATCTTGGCTTATAACGTACAGCCAAAGCATCACATCTGGCATAAAATGGCACGTAAGAGGAAGGAAATGGTGAGAAATTTAGATAACTGGAATATCAAGTTATTTCAGGAACAGTTTGAATGACATGTTTTCAAACTGTTGACTTTGTACCGTGAGGCCAGTAATGAAGTTGACAGGTCAGGTTTGCTTCAGTAAATCAGCACAATGTCTGATTTTAAATTCTGACAATACTTTTAAGACTTGGGTAGCTGTTAACTGCTATATGTTGTACTTGTCTGTGATTTCAATATGCCTACATGAAACATCAGGTCAGTGGTGTGGTTGCACACTGGATCAACAGGGGGCAGTCTAAATCTACTATATGTGGTGCTTTGGACTGAAAATACATCAACATTTCAAAATGTCAAGGTGTCACCTACAAAGTTTTGAAACACTGAATTCACTTTGAATCTCAAAGCAAATAAAGTAAGAATGATAAAAGGGTTGTATCAGATCCAGATTTTACAGCATCACAGTCTCTGGTTGAGATGTTCAAATGTTGACAATGCTGAGAAACAAACCTAGCTTTAATGTGAGTGGAATCTCATGCAGGATGTGATCCTCTGGTATTGGCCAAACAAATAACAACCCTAACTTTAAACATAACTAATTCTGAATGAGTGGATGTAGTATGTGATTGTGTTACATTTCATAAAGCAATAACAGGATTGTTTTATGAAATGCAACCACTGAAACTGAACCCCTGGTGAGCACAAATTTGTCATTTCAGCAAACGGCAAACAAACCAAAGATCCAAGTCATATTTTATAAAGTGTTTACTCAATTTTTAAGAGGAAATTTTCCTGTTTGAAATAATGATACAAAAAACTAGGGACAAATATGTGTGAATGCTTGTTGTCTCAGTGGATGCAGGAGGATGACTGCATGCGAATTCCATTAAGTCCTGCATACCAAGAATGTTTTTGCTTTCACTTGCCATCTGTTTGCCCACCACCAGAGAACCACAACATGCCCCAATTTAACTGCAAAAACCTGCCACTCTCAGGTCGGGTCACCCATAAAAGAGTGGCTCCTGCAAACACATTTTCAAAATTTTTTAATTTAGTTCAGATGTTTTGGGTTTGACTGGTTAAGATTCATTCTTGAAATACAGTGGCCAAGGTGCCGATCCAGAGGTAGATCCACACGCCACTAACGTGAGAAACACTGACACAGTGATGTTGCTCAGATCTTTATCTTCTTCATGTGGATTATAGTTATCCATAATTCACAGTCTAACTGACTGCAACCCTCTTCAACAGTCTGAAGTCAATGTCTTAAACTAACCTTATACAAAACATTAACAAAAGTGAGAGAACTGAAGTGTTAAAATGCAGGTGAAGAAATCATGCATTGCAGGATTTGGCAGGAAATTATGAAAGGAAAGTGTTTCATTACAGCATCCTGATGAGGATTTCAATGCCAAGGCTACAGTCGTCTTAAAGACCAACAAACAATAAGGTGAAATGAGAGGTAAAGCACCATCACTGTCACCTCTTCAGCCCTCCTTCAATACTTGTATTCAGTCCACAGGCTCCTCTTCATGATCCAGTCTCGCTCTCCTCTGGCTGATCTGAGCGAAGCCTTACCCTCGTGAATCTTCTCCAGTTCAGATCTTGGCATGCCAACAGGCAGGCGAGAGACAAACATGGCCATTATTTATTGTGTCCCTGTGTTGCTTTGTCGATACACTGAGAAGTCCACAGACTTCACCTCTGAAAGGGCTTCCGGACCTTCTTCCTCCTCCTGGGGGGTTTGCCGCTTTCAGCCCAAGTCTCGCTGGACTCTGGCCGTTGAGCCCCCGGCATGTGGAATCCTGTCTGGCCTGGAGGAGGGGAGAACGGGGGTGCTCCAGCACCAGGTGGGTGATGAGGCGGACCTGAGGGGAAGAAGCCCCCGTTGGCAGCCATGTCATTAGGAGGCCCTCCTTTGAAGATACGGTTGAAGAAGTCCTGTAAATCAGCAGGGTTGGTTGGACCTGTGGCATGCTCTGAGGGCGTCCTGAAAGGAAAAGTTAGAAGTTTTCGATGTTTTGGACTCAGTGGTCATGTTGTAACCACTTGTGAGCACAATAAATTATTGCCATTTGTAAAGGCGTTAGGTGTGGGATGGTAATCTATGTGTCACAGTGAAGAGATACTTTGTCGACAGAGACCAAAAAACAGATGGTAATGAGATAACGTATTTACATGTTTGCATACTTTCATGTCTTTTTAAAGAAAATAAATTTCTCACAACAGAGTTGTAATGTTTTTTCTCATTAAAGGTGCTATGTGTATGTTTTTGCTATCGCCATGTAGCCAACATTAGCATTAACAGCTGTTTAACAGTCTACAGGAGATGTTGCAAGTTCAGCATCAAACTGTTCCTTTACTCGCCAAGACCTGTCTCCAGTGAGGGAAAGCAACGGCAACGTTAAGTCTTGTTTTGCTTCTATTTATATCACCTCTTTTCCTCTACTGAAGTTAGTGTGCTAACCAGCTAGCCCCGTCCTGTCTTGTGATACCACTGTGATAGCAAGTCACTGTAGCCTCCAGTCTGTCCTCAGTCCAACATCAGAGGATGAAGAATTAGCGCTGCCCAGAGGGTGCATCTTAACCTCTTGTCTTATACACACAATGATGGTTGAAGCTCTTGGTAAGTAAACAGCTGTTAAAGCTAACACTGGCTATGTAGAAATGGCAAACACTCATATATAGCACCTTCACAATTTGTCCCAATTTTATTTTCAGTAATTTATATTTGACATATTGCAAAAATGTTTTACTAAAAATTTGTCCACTGAAATTTTCATGTCACCACTTGCTTTGTGTTGTCGGAGAGAAAAAACACAGAAGACATTTCAGCAAAGTCAAATTCTCCAAAACTATCCACTAGAATCAGTTTATGAAGCAAAATGTTATGTTTATGCTCCCATGGAGCCACTGCAACAACCCCAATATGAAGAAGCTAACAGGAGCTCCTCTGGGGTCCCCGACAATCCATGTAATGTTCAGTTTTAAACACCTGTTTCACCTGAGGGGACGTACCTGTGTCGTGTGGCATTGCTGTTGTTCTTTGAACCAAAGGAGATGTGATAGGGCACACGGTGTGTGTCAGGAGAAATGCCTATTCTTTGGCAGCCTGCCCACTCTGAAACATGACAGTGTCACAAAAGGTCACAGAAACAGTACAGCGACACTCTTTTCTTAAACTTGCAGAGGGGCAGATACTGACAATATATGACCTCATGCAAACCTCATGATACTGATCAGTTACTAGTGAGCAGAACCAATCATCTTTAAATAAAATCTAGCTGTTTACCTGTAATATCATAGACCTTGCCATCCATACAGGCAAAGTATGTGATGCGCAGGCCCAACATGCTGGACTCGGCCCACAGGTCCCCCTCCTCAGCACTATGGCAACGGTTGCATTCAGCACAGAACCGGGCCTCAGCGGGTTCACGATCCATCTCGAACCGCCTGCACACACACACACACACAGGTCACAAAGGAAACACGACTGTGGTGAAAAGTCTGCTGCACAAGACATGATTCAGCTGTGTGTAATACACAATGTTTAAGTTCAGACTGAGGAGATGACTCATACGCTGATACAGATATGTGATGATGTTGGGTGTGCAGTGACATACTTGTGTTTGCCTTCACACTTAGTGCACATCATGGTGTTCATGGCTTCCTTCAGGTCATCCTGCAGTTTAGTGAGAAACTCATTCATGGACTTTGAGAGCTCAGTTGCTGCCATGCGTTTCCTGCGTGGGAACGAAACGGACTGGTTGGTGCTTTGCTACAACATTACAGGCCTGCAAGGCTTTGCCTAAATTGAAAGTGCATGAAGCATTACATTTTTTTTTGAAGTAGAGAACACTGCAAATAATGCAAGGTCAGTGTCCACTGAGAGGCTCATTCACTCTACAACAAAAAGAGGATAATATTCGATTCTACCAAACTGATATTATATATCTGTATTATGTCACTGTAATTGACAAAAGATGATAAAACGGATTACTAAATGCAGTAAATGTTTTAGTTTTATTACCACTTTTTCTGAGTACTCACAACTCATACTCTCGTCGTGTCTCTGGGTTACTGACAATATCCCAGGCAGCCCTCAGTACTTTGAACGCCTCTCCAGCTCGTGGGTGTTTATTCTTGTCTGGATGGACCTGAAAGAGAAAGGAGAGAGGAAAAGGTTGCATGAGTAAAAGAGAATAATTCAGCCTCAGATGCCAGTGGTGCCATTTTAAATACACAGTACTTTTCACTCAGACACAGGCAATTAACACACACACACACACACATACCTGGACAGCAAGCTGTCTGTAGGCCTTCTTCAGTTCAGCCTCAGTGGCGTGCACCTCCACACCGAGCACTGTAAAGGGGTCGAGTTCATCCTCTGGTACCGCAGCCAAGGCAAGCAGTCTCTCGAGCTCCTGGCCTGACTGGCCCCTCCCTGCTCTGCCGGGTGACTCAGGCGTGGAGGGCGGGACTTGGCCACCTCTCCTAAATCGGCTTCGAACTCTCTCCAGCAGGGACGCCACCCTCTTCCAAAACCTTGACTCCTGAAAAGCCGCCCAGTAGCGTTTTCCCCGCTCTCCGCCAAGTCGCACCAGCACACCCTTTGCCCACTGGGACCCGAGAATAACAAAAGCGCAGAAAAGTCTGAAACAAGATAAGGCAGCTGTCTTTAACCACTTCACTGACCTCACAATTTTATCCACCATGTCCGCTCCTGTGCATTTAGTCCATTTCAGAATCCGACTGGCATCCGCCTTCATCCCAGGTATATCTGTGATCTTAGCAAGGAGCTGCTGCCCAAAGTTGTAAAGTTTTGCCCCTCCGGTCTCCACACCGACACCGCAGTTGTGAGTTAATGTGACAATAATCTCAATCATCATGTGGACGCAGGAGATGCACCAGAAGCTGAGAGACTCTGACAGCATATCCTTGAAAGCCAAGACGAGTTGGTTGCCTGTCCGCCTGCGGCCCCGATTCTGCTGATGGTGGTGGTGGTTACGCCTGCGGGCCTGCTTGTGCCGGCCCCCGCTGGACATAACATTTCCTTTTTGAATGGAGGCAAAAGCACTTTGACTGCTCTGCTCTGAAAACGAACCGCTGCTCTTCAGTTTGCACTTGCGTCCACTTCCCACATTCCTCCAACCAGACTCTCCATTCATGTGCTGCTCCTTCACACTTTCATCCTCCTCT
Organism: Lates japonicus; assembly: GCA_033238685.1. NCBI lineage: Eukaryota > Metazoa > Chordata > Actinopteri > Centropomidae > Lates > Lates japonicus. The sequence continues at coordinate 446,684 of BRZM01000069.1, forward strand.
TGATTGATAACCTGCGAGTTCTCCTGATCTGCAGCGCTGTCATGCTCGAACCCATCTGAAGCCTCCTCAGTATCCTCTTTGGCCTCTGTAGAACCACAATACTCTGCTTCACCAATTCCAGAGTCTTGTGGAGTGGCTGGGTTTGGGGTGTCCTGAGATTTGAGATAGGCTGTTTTGTTCTCCAGCTCGCAGTCATCGTCAGTCTCTCGGGCCTCACACTGACTAGATTTGGTCGCTAAGGTGGGATCACCGTCAGGGATCTCCACGTCAGTGTCTGTAACACCATCCATCTCCTTTTCAGCTGCTTCCCTCTCCATGTTCCTTACAGCTGTTTGATTGAAGCACTGTGAAACTGGAAACTCATGGAAGATGATATCCTAGATCCATAATCTGTGGTAACATTTTCCCCAGACTCTCATAAAAAAGTGAGACTGGGGGCTCCTGAGAGTCAGCCTCAGGTCCACCATATCAGCAGCCACTTCCAGGTGTCAAAAGGCCTCACAGCTCACATCATGCATCAGGCTGATTCCTGAAAGGCAACAGAATGAGATTTAATCAGAAGTTGTTTATATCACAGTACACTTTTACACCTTTCAAAAAAACTGAAATGATACATAAATTTAACTGAAAAGTAAGAGCAGTAGTCCACACTGTTTACACCATGGTAGCTATTCCTAATGTATCTGGTTGTATTAGGCCACTCTGGAAAATGTTTGGGGAAAAAATGAACAGCAGGGAAGTTTTATGGCAATACTGTGTACTTGAGATATTCTGTACACTGGTTTAGCCAAAAACAGACACTCTCGAGTCATTGTGTCTATCAACATCAAAAGTTATACAAACCATGACAGATTTAATCCATATCGCTCACACCTAAAGAGTAGTGAAACTGAAATTACCAGTCAGTCCCTCAGCTGATTGACAGAAAATTAAGTTTACGATTATGGATAGTTTAAGTAAATTACAGAGCAAAAATGTCAAACAGTCTCCCACACCAGCTTCTCCAATGTGAGAATTTGCTGCTTTTCTCTGTTTAATACCACTGAAAACTATTCCTGGGTTTTGGACTGTGGAGCAAGACATCTGAAGACATCATACAGGGCTCTGGCAAATGTTTCACTACTTTCTGGCATTTTATAGACAAAACAATTTAATAAAAAGAAGTAATCTGTCATCAAAATAATCGTTAGTAACAGCACAATGAGCAATGGTTTAGCTTTACTACAGCAAACTAGGCTCCTGGAGACATGTCATCATGAGGAAACCTGTAGTGTGTATTCAATGCATTTGTATGATATTAAGGCAGGATTATTACTGTTGCTGCTATAACCATGAAATACTATTAACGATTCCAGTTCACCATGACTGTGTAACATGAAGGCTCCTCCTCACATAACATGCTTTTAGGTTTTGAAGGAGCTGTTTTTGAAGTAAGGACGAATGAGTTATGCCATACACTGACTTACATGACATGTAGCTACGCGACCTCATCTGTCCGCCCGTTGCAAAGGTGATTGAGTTGATTGCCATGTCCATACATCACAGATTACATTAAATTACACTGCTTTGTTTTTAGCTAATTCAGTTAGCCGAAGGGGAACACGGTGTATCTAAAAAACGAGCCACAGCAATAAACGTTTGACCTTTCAGAAGCGGAAAAGCGAAATAAAACTCGGGTTAATTTAACTCTGTGACAACAGCAGTTGTTTTACAGGCGGCTAGTGTTAGCAGGTAACCAAGCTCTTAGCATAAGGAAGCAGCCGGCCAGCTGGACGACAGACAGGCGCTACTGGGGCTAAAATTAGCTCGCCTCTGGCTGAATAACCTGGCTATATTTCGACTAAATAAGGTCTCAAACGAGGATAAAAAAGACAGCACAGCAGCTAACTGTCAACGCATTCAGCTAACAAGCAGCAAACCGAGCAGCTAACTGTTAGCTCCTAACAGTACTACGAGCCGGGCTAGCTAATATTGACGACTGTCGACTCCTTTGGGGTCTGACGAGTAACATAAGGCATGTTTAGGACATCAGGCGAGTCCAATAAGTAGGCACGTCAGTTTTCATTTTGCATTCAAACAAACTAGATGTCATATATACCTCTCAGATAACTGTGTAACCTTGTTTGTTAACAGACAGCCAGGTGTCCGTGTTGTTTTTTTTTTTTTTAGCCACTTCTTCTTCTCCTGCTCCTTTTCCTACTTTCTTCCTATTTCTTCCTCCTCCTCCCCTTCTCCTTCTTCTTCGATCATTTCTGACCGTCAACAAACACAGAGGGGCACTACTGCCATCTGTTGAACAGTTCTCACAATTCTTATTTTAGTCTAACCGACCGGTTAAATATCGTACATATGGTAATACAACTCATTATTGTTTTACATTGACATTTTATGAGAAAACGCCCCCCCCCCAACGGTCTGAACTGTTGTTGTGTCTCTTCATAGTTGTTTGACCTTCCAGCAAGAAATGTGAACAGTTACTTTATAAAGATGATCTGGCCCTGGGGCCCCTGAGCCCTTTGAGCCCATTGGTGCCTAGGCCTGACCCATTCAATAAAGCATACTTTAAATGAAACTTTAAATGTCACTTGCTAAATGTCAGTGATATCCCCTCAGCATGATACAACCCAGTAGATTATAAGATGTATGACCAAAGGTCAGGGGTGTCCACATACTTTGAGCCACTTGGTTCCAGTGAAGGAGTTTTTCAAAGGGTTAATCCAGCTATTTGGTATTGCACTTCCATAAAGTTGGGGGGCTCACAAGAGACAGATTTATTTAATGGATTGTCAAAAACAAAGCAGTCAAGGCGGAGATAACCTACTGTTTAGTTCCTAGTAGCCTATGAGTCAAGCTCCAAAAACACATTTCCCATAATACAACCAATAGCATTTTTTTTGTTAGATCCTCCTTTCCTGGCAAAGGCCCAGACCCGATAACTCTTTTTTTTCTCTGACTTTAGTAAGCTCCATATTAATGCTCATAGTAATCACATATACAGTAGGTGCATTGACCATTGTCCACATATTTCTGGCCATGTAGTGTATCACAGTCTCTTGATCTTGTTTCAGGGCATAGATTTTTACAGATTCTCCAAATTATTAACTGGACTCTCCTTTCACTCTGCCCTATCAACCAGTCAATTTGTTTCAAAGGAGAATGGTTTTCCAAGTGTAAAAAAAACACAGAGACACCACAAAACAACTACTGCTGCCCCTCCCCCATGTCTTAATGAAATACACAGTGCACCATGCTCAAAGTATAGTCCATGTTTAGGATATTCTGTGTTAAACAGGTTATGAACAGGTGGCTTTTATTGGAAAACCTGGCAGACCTAAAACTGCCAATGAAGTATAGGTGAACAATAAAAACCATACTACATACCAACACTGTAATAAAAACAAGTGTGCCTGTCCACTCAAGAGAATATAATTTAGGAGATATATAAATTAAAGGGGCTGTGATGTGATTTGGGTGTTGTAGCAGTGCAATAAAAAGCACATGGGTCTCTGAGGAGTACATTGAAAGCAGTGAGTTTGTAGATGCTGATCCTGGACACACATGGGAAACGATTTTGAGATGATAAAGAGTTTGAGCTTGATGCACTAATAACAGGTGACATTTATTGACATTGTTTGCTATTTTGTGAGTTTATTGTGTGAACTGACCCTTTAAATTTGTAACTATAATACCAGCGTTTTTTAAAACGTACTGGGGTTTCACCTGTACTTTCAGAATAATTTACCCACCTCCCACATAAAAAAAAGAAACAGAAACACAGTTCAGTAAAATCCACATCTGTCACATCTGGTCATTGTTCAGTGAATAAGCCTTAAGGCCTGGTGTTGATGGTGTGCTGACAACTTGCTCAGGGGGTCTTTGACACGGCAAAACTCTGGGAACCCCCCAAAGCTTCTGCATAATAGGCAAATCTTGAAGACGCAGAGGGTTAATTTCAAGCCCCCACCACCACCACCCACATCTCCAATTTGAAAGCCGCCTCTCTACCGGGAGAGGAAGGCTCTTTTTCGGTCAGATGGCGTGCTGCAGTCCGCCCCCGTCATTCTCCAGCCCACACAGACAGCAAAAAGGCAGCCAGCAACCAATACGGTGCGCCGGAGGAGGATTTCTGCCAGTGATTTCAGACGAGGTACGATACGCAAAGGGGATTTACTACGCCAATCTGAGCCGGGGAAGCTTTCGGCAATAGGTAACAGGGTAAGAAACGAATAGGATAATAACTGCGATGTGTCTTTGAGCGGAGTGCTTTCTGCTAACATCTGGCTCAGGGATATACTTGCCACCAATCGATGGGTTTTTTATTTGAACTGGAGCCAACAATTTAGTGTTTAGTCTTAGTGTAGCCCAGTGTAAATGTGACGTGTTTTGTCTAATTGATCAAGCGACAGTAGTTTCCTTCTCTTTATGTTGATCAGTTTCGCTCCGGCAGCACGGACCTGTGACATCGGTGGTTAGAGAGACACCTTTGCGTAATTACGCCGGTCTCCTCTCTGCACATCCGTCTACCTGACCTGAAGAAGGTAAGAGAGGTTTATACTCAACCAGTTAGTCATGGGGCTGAAATGAAAAACGTGTTTAATAAGGTGAAAACAGTTTGTATGTGGGGATTCTATTCTGCTCCAAAGCATGCATAAACTTCCTGTATTCATCTGTTTTTAACAATGCTTCATCAAGAGAGAAGAAATTTGAAATATGTACAGTAGGTGTAGTCCAGACGACAAAGTCTTTATCTCAATAAATAACTTGTGCAGGATTTCTACACTTGCAGGTTTCATGTGTTTCATTTCTCCTGCCTAAACTTTCCAGTGCCCAGTGCCATGTCTCTGCCACGCACACTTGGGGAGTTGCAGCTCTATCGGGTGCTGCAGAGGGCCAACCTGCTGGCTTATTATGAAACCTTCATCCAGCAGGGTGGTGACGACGTGCAGCAGCTCTGTGAGGCAGCAGAGGAGGAGTTCCTGGAGATCATGGCACTAGTTGGCATGGCCACCAAGCCACTGCATGTGCGTAGGCTGCAAAAGGCCCTCCGAGACTGGGCGGCGAACCCTGCCCTGTTCAGCCAGCCCGTCTCCAATGTCCCTCTTGGGGGCATCCCGCTGTTCAAAGTCGACGGGACAGGCACGAGCGGATCAGCAGGCGGGCCCAGGAAGTCCGTGAGCAACGGGCAGCCGGGGTCACCCTGTGAAAGGGAGGATCGGGCATGTCTCACTCCGATGCACAGTGGGAGTCCAAGAAGCCCCTGCTCCCAGGCCTCCCCACAGCCACCAGACATGCACTACAGAGAAAAACTCTCACCCATGGACCCACACTGGCTGAGCTCAGAACAAGATGGCAACTCCACTTTGGCTTCTGCACCTGGAATAGAAGAGGAGCCGCCCAGCCCGCCTCTGCTGTCAACGTGTCCTCCTGGCCCCTCCACATCCCCGAGCCCCTCTGCCTCTTTTGCCCCTGCAGCCCTGTCAGCCTGGCCCGGGGGTCAGCTGGACGGGGAAACAGCGAGGGCGGTGGTGGAGAGCGTGGAGAGGCTCCTCAGGACCCTGCCCAGGTCTGATCCAGCAGAGGTGAAGACCCTGCTGAGGATGAACAAGAAGATGGCAAAGACTGTGGGGCACATCTTCAAAATGGGGTCCCAGGACGTGAACAAGGAAGAGGAGATCCGCAAGTACAGTCTTATTTACGGACGCTTTGACTCTAAGAGGAGAGAAGGCAAGCAGCTCACACATCATGAGGTAATAACCATCAAAGACAAGAGCTGAGATGAAGCGTTTTGAATGCATCACATCATGTTTCATACCTACATACAAAAATCTGGTAAAGAAAATTTTACATTATAAACCAGGGAGGGAGCTCAAGAGAGATGAGTAATTCTTTGTCTGAATATCATTTTCAGTGTCCATCCCTCCTTCACCCAGTGTTTTTCATCCTCAGTTGATCATCAATGAAGCTGCAGCCCAGTTCTGTATGCGCGACAATGCCCTTCTGCTGAGACGGGTGGAGCTCTTTTCTTTGGCTCGGCAGGTGGCGAGAAAATGTGCCTACACCTCCACACTAAAGCATGCAAGGTAAGGGCGCTGCCTGTAGAGAGGAGTGATCTGTTCACCAGCAACAATCGATGATCAGCATACCTCACACCAGCTGTGTATCGATGGCTCCTCGGTCTCAAGAAAACTGTTAGAGAATCTGAAATATAGCTCCGTCATCGTAGATAAAAGCAAAATACAGACCTTCATAATGTATTCAAAGCAGAGTAGCATCACGTAAGCCACATGTCAATAAATGTGAATGAAGCTGAAAAAAACAGATATTGTATTTAGCATATTCTACATGAACCAGGTGGTTTACATGAGTCATCTTCCCACCAGTGTATTCATTTTCAGAATGAACCTGGTTCAGATCACAGTGGGAATTAAACTCCAACCTCTGTAGTGTTAGTTTAATTACCGCCATGCAGGAATACACAAACCCTATGTGTATGTTAATGTTCACATATCTTTATGAAAGTGAATGCCAGCACAAACAAACAAATATATTCATTGCAACAAACAACAACAGAGCATAGACTAAATAAATCTGAACTAAATAAAAGACACTTTTATTTTTTGATCATCATATTTGTAATTATTAGAGCATGTCAGATTTAAGATTTCTCTTTTCATGTAGATATAATTTATTAAGATTATTTTGTATGTTTAATAGTTGCTGAATTTAAGCGAAACTAGTACTTGGCATTCAAATATCAACCACATACAGCCTTATCAAACATGTCTATTTGCTAATTATTATGGTTAATGCAGCACATAGTTAAACTGCTAAATTATGCTTCATAACACAAGTTGAATAAAAGTGAGATAAAGGTAAAAGTGACTTCTAGTCTTTTGTGCAAGAACACTTTCTTGATTTTACCAAACATTCTTCTTTAGTCTGCTCACTATCTTTCTCTGGGTCTTCCTAAATAAATGGAGGAAGACCCAGAGGACCGAGGACGAGAATGAGCTTTCACATTCAAATGGCTTGATTGTTTTCCTCCTGCAGGACAAATGCAGATGAGAACAATGTGGTGCCTCAGAAGAGAGCGAGACATGAGGTGAGTCTCCAGGGCAGCGCCGCTGCCAGTTAACAATGTTCAGTGTTCTGTTTATTAGATAATTAGATTTATGTGTGATTCTAACATGTGGCACTTTACGTAAACGCTGCCAAGGGCCAGGTCACTTGTCAGCCATTTGAAGTGGTTCATTGGCACCGAATTGACAGTGTTGTGTTTTAGGTAATTGTGCCAGAGTGCGTGTCGTCACTTATCGGAGTGGAGGCCTCAGAAGGCTTGACCCAGAGGGCAGACGATGACAGCCTATCTGCAGAAAGCCTCGACAGTGTATCACATGGTAAAGACCTCAGATATATGTCATTAAAAATATGTTTTTAGCTCTGAGCTCTGAAAGCATCTTTCAGTAGATCACCATCTTCTATTCCAGACATTCTTCCTCTTTCTGTAAAAACTTAAAGTGTTTGAAGACAGCATTTACACCCAGATCTGTCTGTCCTGTTAGACATTGGCTCACAGTGCAACCAGTCTCCCTCCCCTCGTCCCCACACCGACACCTCCAACCCTGCCAGCTGGAGTCGCCATCTCATACAGCAAACGCTAATGGACGAAGGGCTGAGATTGGCTCGGATGGTGTCACATGATCGGGCTGGCAAGATCAGCCTAGGGTCAGAGGGAACTCACTCCACAGGTGACTTTTCAAATAATGACTTAACAATATCATGTGCGTAATAATGGACACAGAATAAAAGTCTGTTTTGCAATGTTTGCTCATCTTTTTGCAAGATAAAGGAATAGCTTGACATTTTGGGAAACATTGAACACTCATTCACTTTCTGGCAGAGTGTTAGCTGAGAAAATTAATACCATTCTCAAGTCTGTATATAAAACACAAAGCTACTGCCAGCAGGCAGTTAGCTTAGCTTAGCAGGAACACTGGGAGAAGGGGGAAATAGCTAGCCAAGCCTGTCCAAAAGTAACAAAATTCAGCACCTCTAAAGCTTACTTGTGTGAGGTTGTTTGTTTAATTCTTACAAAAACCAAAGTGTAGAAATGACAATTTGCTGTTTTACAGAGGGGTACGTGTTGGACTATTTCTTGGCTGGGAGCAGTTTTAAACAAGAGAAAATGTGTTAGTGAGCTTTAGAAGTGCTGGTAGGCGGATTTTGTTACCTTCGAGCAGAGCCAGGTTAACTGGGCCCTCCTGCTTCCAGTCCTTATGCTAAGCTAAGCTAACTGTCTGCTGGTGGTAGCCTCACATTAACCATATAGCCACTAGAGTGGTATCAATCTTTTCGCCGAACTCTCCGCAAGAAAGCAAAGAGGAACATTTCCCAAAATGTCAAACTATTTCTTTAAGTCTGAATTGGAGGGCGAATTAAAAGTTGATGTTGGGGTTGAATTGAAAATGACACACAGAGACTCCCTAACCTCTCCTAACAATGAATATTTTATAGCTCTACAGCTTGAACTCTAGTGAGTCACAATCTCTCTGAGGTGACGCCTCCCACCATGCACAGCTGAACTTCACCAGACTGTAAATTAGAGAGGATAAAAGTTAGAAGGGGAAACAGAAGGAGGTGGAGAGCGATATATAGAGAGGAAAAGAGTGAGAGAAAGAGGGTAGGGACGGGGGGGTTGGGGGGTGGGGTGTTACACTGTTATAGCACTTCTGTAATACACTGTTACTGTAGCATTTTTCTGTTGCATCACAGCTTCTCACAAGAAAGAAAAAAAGAAGCAAGTGATCTGGGCAAGTTAGTCGTTCTGGGCTGTGATAGCCAGTCGAAGAGATGAAGCGAGGAGAAGGAAGACATGAGGGGGCGGGGGAGGGAGGGGGGATGGGAAGGGGAGGGGGGGTAGGAAGTACTCTGTGGGCGGCAGAATCGGACCCCCCCCCCCTCCTAGCAGTGACTGACGTCAGAGTGTGTTAGGTGCGTGGGCTGAAGGGCGGGATGGATGGGGCGTGGGGGCGAAGGAGTGGGAGGTAATTGGAGGGGCGTTGCATTGACTCACCAAGCGACAGTGTACAAAAATAAAACCTGTGGGCAGGGAAATGGCACAGTCTTTTTTATACATCTTCTCCCTCTACCAAAAGGACTGCGGAAATAACAAAAAATGACATATGTTTCATCTCTGACGTCGATCTCCTTCACATTGTCTTTGTTTGTTTTTTTCTCTCTCGTTCTCTGTCTCACTCATCCAAGTTTCCTACTTCTATCTCTCATTAATCAGAACTTTCTCTCACTTCCTTTCAACGTCACCGTTCTCTACCATAACCTATCTTCCGCTGTTGGTTCATCTAGTTAGGATACCATTTCTCATATGTCATGTTAACATTTAAATCATTTAATCTACTAAATCAAACCATTTGTACCTTTATTTGTATGTTACTGAAAATGTGCTATTAAATTTTTGTGGTATTACAAATAAACAAACATTGTTCATATATTATTATATTACCATATGCTGTTAAAACACATGGACACTGAGGGTTTTCTTAAGGAGCAAATAAATGCATTAATAGTCAACAAATGAATATTGTTTGACTCATAAACAAAAGAGAGAAACACTTGGGTGATATTAAAACCTCAAATATTAAGATACTGTAGTTGTGCGCAGAGGTGGCAAGAGTATACAGAGTCATAGCACTTCTTTGAAAGCTAATGAATACACTTCAGAAGTGATTTTTCAAATAAGAATATAGAATGAAAATCAAGTTGTGTTTTATTTATTTCCTCTTCTTTCTAACTGGATTTATTGGCTCCATCACTACGTTATCACCAGCCACAAAATCATTAAACTCTGTAATACTGGAGACTTCATGTTACTCAACAGCTTGGGTTGGTCATATGAACCACGATGACTTCACTCCACGTGGGAGACTTTCTTGCTGAATTCCCCAAACTGTTATTCAAAGATCTTAAAATGCTGGTTGCATATCAATTACTGTGACTTCTAACTGATATTTATCCTTAGCTGTCTATCGTGTCATTCCGATGATGTGTGCTGTTCACTTTGTATTCAGTGCCTCAAACAACAGCATCAAATGAAAAACGGGATAACTCACAGTAAATTTTAGGGTGTTGCAGACTTTTAAGTCGATCTAGTCATGACCCAAAAAACACTTGCTTCAGTCTGATATTTAGTGCTCAGTGCTTCTTAAACACCATTCAGTATTTGTTCTTTAAGCAGCTCCTAAGCTCATCCTAAACTTTATATCTCTCTGCAGACCACGACAGTAAAGTGGAGAGGCGGAGCTCGATAACAGCGTGCAGGAGCAGTAGCCCTTGCATCACCAAAGACGACTCCAACCACCGGGGGAAATGAAAACGCTCTGAGGTTATCAGGGAACTCGATGCGCTCAGGCCTGCCGCTGAACTCTACTAAGAGTCTGCTGTACAGGCTGCCACTGAGCAGCTTTTTCCACGTGTACTTCACTGACATTGCGAGCATCTGATTGTGAGAAGACCACTGCAAAATCATCACAGCAGATGTCAGATTTTCTGTTTTGACTTTATATTCAGTAAATATGTAGGGGAGATACTTTTTTGTTTCACGCATGGACCACATGTCCTGCAAATTTTAGCTGATAGAAAAAAAAAAGAAAAAACATTTTATCAGGAAAAACCTGATATTTTTGTTAAATGAATCGAAATGTTGTGAGCAGTATCATGTGTTGAAAAAAAAAACATCATTCACATGAAATGGGTTTGACACAGCAGGGGGCACTGCAACTTTGGAAATTGACTCTCTTAATTTAATCCAGCCTGAGTAACGAACTAGTTATGGAGGGGGAATTTGTTTTTAGTACGAAGACTTTTATCAACATTTTCAGTAAGATAACCTTCTCTGCAGTTCATCACCCTCAGGAAACAAACAGATGTTCTGGTTTTTGACAGAAGTCAGTGTGGTAGTCAGATTAAGTCAGACATAAACGATATTCCTTGATATTCAAAGAAGATGGAGAAGGAAAACAGTGAACGCTTGTGGCATAAGTTGATCTACATTTCCCAGAGCATAAACACCAACGCCGCCGTCAGGCTCAGAGGCCTTTTGTCCTTTGCTGCATAATCTAGACAGATCTGAACAGGCATGCTTAGAGGTCTATGAGATATGAAGCCACCAGTCTGCATCATTCACTCCCTCACATCTGTCTTTAATAATATTTTGCACAGATGGCTGATATGGTGTTTGTAAGAGATAACGCTTCAGGCTTTTGTTTGAGGCGTTTCATTGTTTTTAATTATGTGAAAACGCACTCAGAACACATTTTCTAATCTCAGTGGCATGAAATAAGAATACCGACATTTTATTGATTTCCAGTCGAGAGCCGATTTTTCAGTGGCCTCTTTCTACACTGAAATCAGGTTTCAGACACACAGAGCAGCAGGCTTCAGTGTCTTGCTCGAGGGCACCTCAGCAGGGAGGATGCTTTCTTATTTTGGAGCTCTGAGCTCAGCTCCTCTTCCCTCTCATCTACACCTTCAAGTTGTGCCTGGAAGGCGCCATTGTACAGCCTTTTTGATTAAACTGCATTCAGAACTATGTTGCAAGATTTAGAGAATTAAAAAAATGAACATTTATTTACCACAGCATTTTCAAAAAAAAAAAAAGTGATTAGTGTAGATTTTTTATGCGATTTTTCTTATAGGTGTAGCGGAAACTTGTGGGCTGTAGCGGTGTCTTTGGGATGATTTCTGTAGTCTTAGATATTAACAAGGTGAGCCTTATGGTAGTCTCCTTTTAAAAACAGTGCTTTTGATCTTTGAGACTAAACTCACTTTACTTTCTAAGCTTAAGGAAAAAAAAGAAAACACATGCATAGTTTAACAGAAAGAAATCTCATGGTGCTTGATTTTTGATACAGCAGCTCCTGTAATTTATTTCAAACAAATGGCCCTTAGAAGGAATTGTTGAAATGTGTTCAAAGTTCATATAATGACAAGGCTCATGTTGATAATCAATGAAAACATTTAGATTTTTGTACCCTTAATCAGAGTATGTCAGTGAGGTAGCTTGCTGTGCATCAGTTACACCTGCCTGTCTCTTGAGCATTAGTAACCTCCTCAGTTTATTATGTTGCAAAACAGATTATTTATTTTGTTACATCTCAATAAATGTTATTTTATTGCTTAAAGACATCGAGTGTTGCATTGGTTTCCACAAAGAATCATCTTTTTTCTTTTTCTTGGGTGTTGGAAGAGGCTGCAGGAGCTGCGTCACTCAGCCAGCAACACCTCTGCTGTCGTCTTATTTGTTGCACTGACGCTCTGCATCGAGCCTCGGCGCTGGTATGACTCACCTGTACCAGTGATATCATCAGGGCTCATTCACACACACACAAACACACACTCCCTCACTCACTCCATTTTCAGACAAACACCATGAACATGAAGGCACACAAACCAAACCTCAGATAACCTGAAGCAATTCAGCTTTAGGATCTCAAAACCACAAATGATTTTTAGTTTATTTGACTGTAGTTACTGTGTGTGTAACAGCAAATCATAAAGATCAGCATATAATGTGTTTGAATATTAAAGGTTTAAATTAAGCATTGCTATTATGAGCCAAGGCTCTGTAGACAGCAACACCTATCATTTTAATAAATTGCCATTGCCATTTTGCAAAGACATTCATGGTCCCCAGAGGATGAATCCCACTGACTTCAGTGATCCCGATTTTTCCTCTAGCGCCACCATGAGGTTGATATTTTTGTTTTTATTATTGATATATTTATACTATTAGATGGACTGTGATGAAATTAGTTACACACTTTCATGGTGCCCAGAGGATGATTTCTGACCAAATACTAGTCAAAGTGGGACTGTCCACTTTGTAAACATTTTACCTATAAAACATCACCATGCTAGTCACTAGTCACTATGAGCATGTTTGCATGCTGGCATTAGTCATGACGTATTACTGAATTACATGTCCTCCTCCACTGAACCAAAATCCAAAGAAACCTGGTCAAGTGTTAATGGTGATGTTTATGTTTTTGAAAATCCTTGAGCTTTTTAATTTTATGCGAGTAATTATGCCCAAGTTGGTTTTCTTTACTGTGATTATGAGAGCAACAGTCAATGAGGCCAGAGATGAAAGGAGGCGCCATCATCAATCAGCTGTCAGCACCACTAATTAGGGAGCTAAATGTTTGAGTCTATTCTTAGTCCAGGCTCTTTCTTCAGTACCACAGACAGCTGATTGGTTTAATGCTCGACTGCAAACATTTACAAAGCACTATACTGGCTGTTCATGAAATCAGAAGAACTGGAATTAGTAGAATTTGCACAACAAGCACCATGCCCACTGCATAAGATAAATATTAAAGATAAAGAAGAGTCCATCTCATTAATAAGCTGATCTGATTAAATAAATCAAAGTTTGTAGAATATTTGACAATATCATTCAAAAGGTGCCAGATCAGCCAAGACTCCCACAATCGTATTAAGCACTACGTCGAATGAAAATGTTGGTTGGATAAATCATTATAAAAAAACATAGGCAATCAAAGTTACAGCTAATTAAAAAAGGTTCTATATTCACTGGTAAGAGACAACTGAACCCATTTCAACCATTTCATTACAGGATACCAACAACAACAAAATGAGACAGGGTGAAGAAACAAGAATTCTTTCAAGCAGTTGCTTCAGATCATAAACAAGACATTATCTCACCGTCCATAACTGGCATTATTGCATTATCTTATTAACTGATCAATAGCACAAATATACACTGCAGAGGATTTGTGTCCCTCTAAACCCCTGGACTACACTGCAGTCACTTTCACACTGAGAGGGAGAATAGTAGTCCAGTTGTGCCTGAATGCGATAAATGACCCTCTTTATATTTTATTTATTCCCTCAAACATACTTTTATATGTTTATCTACATACAAGACAGCATGATCCGAGTGTTCAAACACTTGTAATCTCTATTAATCTCATACTGTAGAGCAGTGTTTTTGTTGCCTAGGCATTACAGTCCACAAAGCAGAAAGTTTGCATTTTCTGGCATTGGCTACATTAAAACATCTGGGGGTGGATCACAATCAGTGTCCATTAAGTATAGATGCCTTTTATAATCTCTCAGGAAATATGTAGTGGCAGCAAATTTAAATTATAATAATGTCTATGGACAATAGTTAATGCTATCATGGGCCTTTGTTCTGTGAGACACCTTTACTAAATGAAGGTTCTAAACAGTTTGTTCTAGTGGTATCTAGTTGCTAAGATAGCTTTGGGTAATGTGCCCAAGTCCGATTGGTGTTAGTTAATATTACTTTCACAGAGGGAAACACACTCAATAAAAAACTGTGTATAGTAAGGTCTCAGAGGTCCAGATTAACAGAATAACCACTAATACCACCACAAAGAGATGCTGTGAATTTTCTATGATGCTGTGATCGCTACAAATGAAAATCTATTCACCCTTGTGGGTATTAGGGTGTGAGACATATAACCCAGTGAGGGATATCCTCAAAACCCAGATGAATAAAACCATGGCTACACACCAGCACTGTGGATGTAAAAGAAATCTGTAATTTGGGTGAACTAAGCCTTTAAAAACAATATTTGCATCTGTGCACAGTCCATCCGGTCAAACCACAGGCATAGGTGCAAGTTTGTATTTAGAGTAGGATCCATTTCAATGTTAAGCTACAGGATATCGGGTTAACTGAGCTTTATCCACTTACCACAGTATATCATAAGGAACACAATCCATATGCTAGGAGGAGAAGTTGGTGATCAGGCTCTGTCTAGGTGATGGGTGTGGAGATGTCGGTGAACTCTCCTCTGGCGGTTGTGTCTCCAGGAAACTGCTCCGTAGAAGTCACAACGTGAGATCAGAAAAGCATGTCTGACATCAGCACCCACCGAATTGACCCCAGGAAGCCGCCAGAGCAGGGAGGGACAGTCTGACATTGGCATCTGACACAAAACACAGAATACAGGACAGGAGTTTATGAGGACTTACAGAAAATGGACAGGTTGGGAAAACCCGCACAGGTTGGGATTGTTTCACAGACACCTACTGGTATGTGCCGGGTCCTCTCTACTAGGATGATCTGCTGGGCCCCTCGGATTTTTTCTAATTGCTGAGGAGGCTCCCCACACCTCGAGGAGTCCAGTGTTAACAGGGTGCAACATTCTGCTCCAACCTCCCATCCTCCTTTTCCGGCTGGTGGTCCACAGAGCCTGGACATATCTTCAGCGTAGGGAGATCAGAAAGTCCCCACATTGCTGGAGAGGCAGTCGGCCACACCGCGCTGCAGGGTTTTGTGTTAGTGGTTTTTTCTGAGGTTTTCATGAAATACACAGGGATCGGTACACTGGACGGGATGGACACTTATCACTCAGCTCCATTAGGAACAGCGGCACCTGCAGAGAGGGGAGTTCTAGATGTGTTTAATGATCTGCGACAGACATGTTTATGAGTACTAGAATGAGGTTTTACTATGTGCACTTTGTCAGTTTCCTGCAGTGACTGCTGTGAGTTGATGTAACAGAGCTGCCTGTCCTAGGCAAAAGTGACCTCAGGCGAAGAAACTGCTGGGGTGTTGTGTTCACTGTACGCTCTCCATCTCACCAGCTCAGGGATCTGCAGCTCGCAAACAGCACGGAGGAGTTTACACTACCTGTATAGTACAGTTTTTAAATATAGTTGCAGCATATAGACATGTGACAAACTGGGAAGTGTGTGTAGTCATGCTAGCAGCTCCGTGAGGCTTTACTTCAACATAGCAGTGCTTGAGCTAAACACCGACATCAACATGCTAACATGTCGTGATAAGCAATGCCAATAGTTGACAGTCAGCAGGTAATCTGCCAATTCACCTATCACCTATTCTTCAGGGGTCTTTAACGAAAATTTCACAGGAATTTGTAATGTTTTACTAATACACAAATACCCCTGACACCTATAGCACCTGCATTTGGTGTGATTTCGCCCATTCTTCCCAATATTTATCACCAAGCTGTTCAAAAACTATTACTATAACACATGAGGGTGGGGCAGATGATATGAATGAGAATTAATTCTTTATAATGGTAATAGTAGTATGTGCAGAAAATGTCAATTTGTGCAGGTTATTCAGGTTAAAGGGGGCTTTTCATATATCGATGTGTTGAAGAAAGCTACATTTTCGGCTGTATGGCAAGTGCTCCTTCAGCAAGACTTAGGGCCTTTTTTTTTTTTGGCACCAGATGCCTTGTATCCAACCACGAGGCCACCAAGACGTCTGACCTCGCGTCTTTTAAAAACATATCCAACCACCAAGACATCCATCTGAGGTGATTAATACAATTAGAAAATCTACCACACTCTGCATCTTGAGCATCAGTAATGGGATCACTTCACCCTCGTTAGTCTGTCTGTATTACCCGGCTGCAAGGATCTGTGACCTTGTCATTCCTTATAACGGCTAGATTCAGAGCTTCTCCCTGAGCCCCTCCATTTCAAACAGGCTTCCTGTTATTGCTGAACTAGACACAGTGCATTTAAATCCAGGACCCAGCCCACTGATCTAAGCACAGCCTACAGCAAATTTGTTACTGTGAAATCCATCCTGAGATGGAGCTCCTTACCAACCACAGCTATGACTAGTCTCTTCTTCCTTGTTGAGCTAATGGAAATTATGCTTTACTAATCTAACACTGGGGACTGTTAGACATAAGAAGTAGCTTGTAAAACAGGGGAAGTGAAACGCCTTAGTAATAGAAAAGGAACCTACTTCATCTGTCAGCTAGACCCACAGAGCAGAGTATTTTAGCCCAACCTGTAAGAGAAAAGAGCCACACTGTTTTTAATATAAAGGAGCACAAACATAGTAAGTAAAGATGATTGTTTGTCTCTGTAACTGTAGAGATGCCAAGAAATATTCTGAGGAAAATACTATTGTTGTGGAGGAAAACAACTGTGATATGTGATAATGCAGGTTTTAAGGACAATGAAGTGTCCTGTAGGCTTTAAGACCACTGCTATAATCATATGCACCACAACAAATAGAGATCATTTGTTAAATACTAGAGGCCAGCCACCACAGGCGTAATTTTCTACTGCGCATCCTTGAGCAGACATAATGCTAAAGTTACTTAAAAGACAAGACAAACAGCAACACTCTGTGTAAGTTAGGTAATGGTTTAGTAGTTGCACCATGTTACTTGCATTTCATATGTACAAAATTAACTCTACCTGTCCCAGAAAGATTGATTATGTAACACAGTTACTGACAATCCTGATAAGGTTGTTACAGGTCAAATCCAGAAAGTCAAACATGTCTTCTCCTCTAACACACAAGTTACGAAAGTATGGGGTGCTAGGAAAGGCTATATAAACCATGAAGGACTCTGCCCCAAACAATTTTGTTTCACTTAACAGTTTATTCTGATTGTCACATTAGAAATGATTCCTGCTTTCCTTGAACACATCCATCAAATCAAACTTGGATAATCTCTTGCCCCATGAGATCTGTTTAAGTAGCAGCTTCTTCCAGTAATACTTTATAAAGTGGCCTGCATGGAGATGTCTCTTCAATTAATGAGTCCTTCTGCCTCATTTCTTTCATTCCTTCCTTTTTCCACCATTGAAGAGAGAGTAACATTCCCGTTATTTTCTGCGACTTATTTGTCTGGTTATTTTGAACAGTAGAGGATCAGCTTTCAAACGTTTAGTTACAGCCTCTATCCCACTTTTTACCATGAGTCACAACTGTGATTTTGTTTGTAATGTGGGAACTAAGACCTACGCTTTACTTTTGTTTGCTCAGTTTCATGAAATCTATCTTTGGTTCTTGGCGTCTTTTACATGTGTGAGACATCGATCATGGAGAAATGGTCGTCTCCTGTGATTCATGAATAAAATTAAAGTTTACTTCCACAGTAAACTGATCGATCATTCCCAGCAGGAAGTAAGTGGGTGACATGTTTTCGGCATTGGCCACCGACAGAGTTGATGTTAGTAAATCCCTCCCTGACCAAAACCACACGAGATCCAGCATTTTAATATGATGACGTACCTCTACCCGACCTAACAAACGCGAATTCATCATGTCAATCCTAGGTAAACCCTGCCAAAAGAACACTTCCTTTGTTTTGACAAGGCTGCCTTTCAAATAAAAGTCACGACCTTTGGTGGAGATATGATCTTGGTCGGGGAGACCTTTAGTTTGTAAATTGCTCTCCTGATAGTATGTGGATAAACTACCAAAAGAAACCTAGTATCACTTCAGCTTTTGCTTACGCTGATATTCTGAGATTAGACATACAACTCCTTTAAATACAAACTTCGGTGTTTGACCAGATTGCTAATAATTTGGATCATGTATATTTTATTTCCCTTGGTGAATTTCTAATGTTGCTTCCAAAGCCTCAGCCTCAGAAATACAGTTTTGTTGCTTTGTTTTGTTTTGTTTTAGCCAGGGCTTACTGTTCTCAGTTTCAAACATGCTGGGAGTTACACATACTGGAACCCGCTCAGAAATCCAAATGTAAGTTTCACTTACATAATGTAACACCCCCACCCCTATGACTACAAAACCCCAAAAGTCCCTGAAAAATACAGATGACATGACCCCAGTGTTCAATGGTTGCTTGAACAGGAGTTATATGGCCAGAGACCAGTTTTCAGAGCAGTAACAGCAATTAATCGCTGTTTAGAACAAAATTTGAATATATTTCTGCTTCCTTGGAGGCAGAGTAACAAATCAGGAAACACAACACTGACAACCACCCACAGTGTCAGTGTGGCATCATGAAAATATATTACACATTGTTGGCTTATTTTAACATCCAGTACATACAGAGCAATTCATTACATTCATTTGAAATGTGTGTAAGTATCTACCTTCTTCTACCTCTGCTTTCTTCTTCACCAGCTCAGAAGGATCTGCTCTTCAGTCACTATGGTCACCAGCTGGTCACTACTTCTGTCTGCGCTCACGTTTGGTGCCAAGCAGGTTTAGTGTAACAGTGGGTTTTAGAGTTTTTTCTCCGAAACCAGCTGTCATATCTGAAAACAAATTCTGCTGAGAGTGACTGGGAGGAACTAAACACGAGCTGAGACACTGGAAATGCTTTTGTAGAGCTGAGGAGAACTGTAGTGCAGCTCTCGCTGGTTCATGTACACAAAGCTTTTATTGTTTACTGTTGCATTATTCTGAATATTGGCTTAGCAGTGCTTTGAGCTAAACTCAATTCCAATTTTAGCATGCTGATGTTGTTTAGCAGTGTGTGATTAGCCTGATAATTAATTCAATATGTTAGTACGTTATTTGCCAACTGGCGCTAAACAGAAGTGCACCCAAAGCTGATGTGGGAAAAGCATAGTTTATTGATATTTGCTTATGTGTTCAGATTTCATGACAATTGTCCAATATTTCATGTTGAGATATTTATTGTGCCACAAATATTAAATCCATAGCTGCTAGAGGAAACTAGCAAAGTTTACAATGATGGTGCTATATTCATCATCTAGGAACCATAAGCATCTGACAAAATTGAACAGCAAATCCATCCAATATTTACTCAGTCTGGACCTGTTGGTGTTAGACGGACCCACAGAGTGACACTGGACACAGAGCCACACCAAGGCATGTATTAAAAAACATTGATTATAAACTATACTAGGTTCAAATAAGTTTGTCTAACCAGTAAAATAAGCAAGATCATCAGCAGTTGGACTAAAGGTATTACACTGTTTAAACAGGGTAGAGGATGGTATGTTGAGCTAGAGCTTGTGAACCTAGCCCTCATGAAAACGCTTTAGTCATGTTTAGTCCCTCAGAGAATATTCATGTGTTTGTGTGGTCAGACAAATCAGTGTTGAGTATTCGCACCAATGTGGTTGATAACGACGAAAAATAGGCCAACATTAAGGGAAGCGGAGTCCCGGGTGAAGAATACCGCCTGGTGCCATCCATCCACTTAGGGAGGAGCAGTGTTTGCCTCAATGTCAATCCCTCACAGCTGAGTTCACAGGCCCACCTTGTGATCACAGCGGGGTGCCAGGGTCCCTTCTGTTTGACTGTTATGTAACCTTCTGTGTTCAGGATGACAGCCTTCATCTCCCCGATACTGGGAAAGCTTTGCTTGTTGGCAATAATTCCCATCCGGAGGATCCATTTTTAGTTGTCACCTGACCCTGTAGTCGAGCTGTACTGATTTTACATCTGCAGTGTAGACGCGAGTTTTTTCATAATAGCATATTTAATAGCCTTATTAGTAGTTATCTTGAGGCTCGTATATACCCCAGTATTGGCAGGGGAAAAAAATCAGCAGTTAATGAAGTAAATTGACTAGAAAGGGTTGGAACATTGTGGTAAGACCAGCAAAAAACAAAGTTGAAACTGACATCAGTACCTAATATATGCTATTTGCTGCAAACACTGAACAACAGTAAAGAAGCCACACACTCTGTCTTTACACCAAAAGTCTATATGTTAATTCCTATTTTTAACAGCTCCTCAAGTATCCACACAAGTGTTTGCGATGCAAAGTGTTCAAAACTTACCCAATTTTTCATATATCGAGCAAATCTGGTACAAATATAATACACAGTTATCAGCTTGAAGAGTGTGTATACATTTGTAGCAGAGCAAATTGTCGATGATGCAGTTATTTATATGTATATTGTGCCTTATACCACCCATCTGTGCGTGTGTTTGCTGGTTTGCACCATGTGCTTGCTCTGACCTTGAACCCCTTCCTGCACACACACCACACCCTGTCCACACCAGCCCCTCTTCTACCGCCACCCCTTAGCACTTGATCCCTGTGTTGGGGCTCTCTGAAGTGAGTGTATGTATGTGTGTGTGTGTGTGTGTGGGGTGTAGGGGTGAGGGGGGGGGGGGGTGTGCTATGAATAACTTCCGGGCATGCAGCCAGGGGACTGTCATCTGCCAGTGCAACACTATCCATCCTGTCAATCTTGTTTTATAATTGTGACATTCTCATATTCTCCGGCTGAGCAGAGAGAAGTTTCCAACATAGACACACGCACATACACACACACACACACATGAACGCACATGCACACATCGAACACAGGATATCATGTTTTTATTGCTAACTGTGCTTTTCTAGCAGCATCTTTACATTTTATTACAGTAATCAGGTTTTAAAGCAGCAGATTTATAACTATGCCTTCAGTTTATGGTGTGTATGATGATCTCTTTGTATTTCTTCCTTCTTTTCACCTGTGTTGCTCCAAACACATTTTATTTACTTGTTCTATATTGAACAGGTGTGCAGAGGTGAAAGGATTTCAGGCACAAACATGCATAATGTGAATTCATTAAATGTGCACCAATAAAAAGTAGTAGTAGTTCACTGTATTCCCTTATGGAAGACCACAAATAAAAGATAGACTTAAATTCTTTGTACATATTCTGCACAAAACATAACAAAATACATTATATTATAAAACTACTTTTAGGCAAAAAAACAAACTGTAAACTTAACTGGTGTGATCATAACTCTTTCTTCCAATTTGTCTGTTTAAATAGAGGTTAATAAGCTTAATAATTTCAAGCTTTGAAATGTGATATCAGTGGTTCAAATGCAAAATATAAATTAATACCCAAGGGGACATCAGCCATTAAATGTCCACAGAGCACAGTGGTTTCCACCATCCCTTCCTCTCACACACTCCAGAATGATAATTCAGCAGGCTCACCATTCACTTATGAATTTAATCCTGCGGGGACTAAGAGCTCAAGACAGTGATGTGGGGCGTACAGTTATCACATGGATGGCATGAGCAATGACGTCTGCCAACTCATTTATCACCGGACTCTCTCTTAGTGAGTGAGACCAGATCCAATTACAGAGGTTTCTATGGGCTCAACAATGGCCAGCTATAAATACACTCATAGAGGGTTTTCCACACTAGACAACACACCCACACACATACTAGTGGTGTTGCACAAATATACAGTACGTCTACAAACGAATGTGTGTTTGGATGAACATGAGACTTTCACCTTTAAATACCACGCCAACTGCTCTTAGACACATTGATTTTTGCCTTTATCTGAGGCATACTGTGGGATTCTGCACTGAGCTGCAGAAAATGAGCAAGATGAATATCTGCAGGAGAGTGTGAGCACCTGTGTGTAGGTGTGTGTACGTAACAACATATAGAGGAGATTGGAGAGTGGAGAAAGAAACACAGAAGCCCCCACAGAGCATTAAACAGCTTCACAGTTATTTACAGCTCAGTCCATCAATAAACGACAGGTGCAGCATCCTCACAAACAAACCTATTAGCTTTCCTCCCGCTGGAACAATATCCTCTCCAGCAATCAGCTGCTCCCTCTCTCTCTCTCTCTGACACACACAATCAAGTTTAGACAGCTATACTTCTTAGGACATTGCACTGACTTCCATTTATTGTGGACAGCCTAACCCTAACCTTAACCTTAGTTCAATTCACACCTTACCCCTAAACCTGAATACCTCAGAAATTACATTTTGCCTCATCACGACCCAGCTTTGGTCCCCATGAGGACTACTGGTCCAGACAAGGTTGGTGTTTACATCGGAAAAGGTCCTAAAGAGGTAATAAAAACTTGTACACACATATCTTTCTAACAGACCAGTATGCATAGCTGTTCTGCAACCCATGACTTAATTGCTGAATTGAAATTCTGCTATGGAATGGTCTTCTCTGATCTATTGATCTTTGTCTTTCAATGTGCTTAATTCATTTCTCATTATGCCACACATTATGACATTAGTTTTTATTAGTTATAAACAGTTTTTTGAGTAAAAGTAGCTTAGCATTAACAGCAAAATACACTTTAAGTATATATATTTTTAGCCATGCAGGTGGCTAAACTGAAATAACAACAACTACTAGATTTATTACCATTAAAATTTTGTTCACACATTCATCGTCCTCAGAGAATAAAGCCTAATGACTGGTGACTTTTCCCCTAGCCATGAGCTTCATCATCATATTAGCAGCATATAAGCACTCTGGCATTAGCATTTAGTTCTAAGCACATCTCATGTTTCAGCCTCAAAGAGCTGCTAGCATGGCTGAAGACTTTCAGTCTTGTTACTGATGCATTAACAATGAAAACGAATCAGCCTTGAAATCTTGTAGCTGGTCATTTTGACCACATTATGTACTGATGGGTGAATTAATTTATGAAAGCACATCCCTGGTTTTATGAATTGTTATTCTGCATTATAACCAGTGTATAGTTGTCTAATGAATTAAATCTTAACTGTAGTGAAGTACAAGTACTTGATTAGATGTAGTGAGTTACAAGAAAATTTCTTCTTCAGAGGCAAAAGCTGCAGAAGGTGCAGAAGCAAAGTGTAAAACATGGAGCTTGGCATGTTTGTGCAACAAATCTCGATGACAAGTGAGCCACATATTACTGGTCAGAACATAATGTCTGCAGGGTGTAAGGCTACACTTTGTTCCTGAATGCTGAGTGTTGCATGTCAGGGCACAGGTCAGAAGTTAAGGGGCCAATGGCAGCTCCAGATGGTAGCTTTCCACTTTTGGAAAAAGATGGTGCCATGAACACAGCGAGTTCAAATATGAAATATATTGACAGGGGGATGTATTTTGAGTTTGGGGTTTGGGCAATGTGAACGGGCAAAGTGTCTATATATGTGACCATAAAGAATGAAAAGTCACACTGAAAGACAAAAAGGATTAACACAGTGGATAGTTCTGCAGCCAGATGAAAAAAAAAAAAACAGTTTTAGTTACATCCTAAGGAACTCTCTGAGCTGCTGCATTCATCTAAATCCTCCTTATGAAACTGTAGTCGTCTGCTGTTCCCATTACATCTGACTTGGGCAGCACTCCTGCCATCTTGTAACATAATGAACACCTCAATGCAAGCTAGCTTTCATATTGCCTCCTCCTCTTTTCTCCCCTTGTCCCTTTTTTCCACTCTGTCTGCCAACACCAAAATCCAGATGACCGGTACGTGGTGTACAGTAGGATCGGGTGTCGAGCGGATGAATGCAGTCGTTGCTGCAGCAGTCTGCTGCGGCTGAGAGTGGGACGGTGTCATCTTCCTCTGGTCCAGGATGTTGCCAACATTAACGCCATGTGTGACAAAAGAACACAGACTCAGTGAAAAGGAGATGAGGGACTACTTTTGGTCACTTTTCATCACATCATTAATATGTAACAAGCTGTAGCACAGTAGGTCCTGTGTTAAATAAAGACAAGCTTTGTTTCCTGCACTGTATTAGCTGACGGGGAAACAATTTCTAGACTTTTCTTAAGTCTGGTGATATTCTATATTTTTCCTATATGAAAACCAACAATGAATTGATCCCACTATCAAGTTTTTCCTGTGTAGCCAAACCCTGAAATATCTTATTCTGTATCAGGGCCTGTGAGGCTGTGCTTAAGGCCAGAGATGCTTTGAATAAAAAGCTGCTGGAAAAAAAGGGCCTGCTGATGGCAGTGCAGTTATTACAAGTCGTCCTGAGGGGAACATGAGTATCTGTACAAAACATGACAGTTTAACAGTTGACTTGATACACTTCACTAAATAACACAAATGTAAGCCTCAGGCTGGTACTGTAGGAAAAGTCAGGGGATCACCAAAGTCTTTAGGATTCCCCCTAACCATAATGACTGTGAATCTAGCCATGCTATGACATGTTTTGATTTTACGATAAACATGGGTTCTGTAGCTTATTTCAAGTCTGAGTCTCATGTACGTTGTCCTGCTGCCCTACATACTCATTAGTGCAACAATCTGCAGCTGAAAATAGTTCCAACAAATGTACAGTTTATTCCTGTCTGAGTAACTTGCTAAAAACTAGGAAATGTTTTTAAGGATAGAATACAAATTATACAACCTATGAAATTTGAAATATTTAGATATTATTTCATATTTAATTGCCTATCATCTCGTGAATTTCAAACAGTAATAATGACAGAATGAAAACTAAAAAACGTGACAAAGAAATTAAACTCGTGGAGAAACTGAATATTAATCTTTGATAGCTGAAACCAGACAATACTAAAGATATATTTGAATAGACAGTAGAGAAACTCTAATCTGAGAAAAGACACATGACTTACAGGAAATATCATCACTCAAATTCCAGACATTTAAATGAGGGCAGTGGTGTGCTTTTACAAACATTTATTATGAAATGTTCTCTGTCTCTCAATACTTTTGCATGATTTTACAAAAGCCCTGGCAGTCCAGTATATAAGCCCACACACATGTCCCAAACAAAACTCATACGGTAGGAGAAAGAAGTACTTTCTTCATTCTGTTTGAACACTGTTTGAAGTGCTCGTAGCTGCTCATCTTTTCATCACATTTTATTGTGATTTCTTAAGATACTGTATTTCTTTAGTTCATTTTGAGATGAAAAAAAAAACAACATATAAAAAAACTGCACAATTCAGAATAATGTGGAAGACAGTAGGAGAGACTTTTACAAACACAGAGAGTTGAGGTTCAAATGCATGAAGGGTGAAGTATCTGCATGTAACAGCCAAACGATGTCAAACATTAAACGTATGTATACTCAAGAATTTTCAAGCATAGTGGGGGGGGTTCCATGTATTAACATAATAGAAATTGTATTTTCTAATGGAGGATACAAAGAGACTCTGAAATGTCCTCTGACATGATTTAATCTCAAGCTGGACAGCCCTACTGTAGTTATAACTTCCACTGCCTCAGGAACATGTGAATAGGATTTAATACTTGTAGATCCTAAACCACCTGTCATCACTTGATGTCCTTCCAGTTTAGCAGAGTGAAGTGTGTGTTCAAGTATTGTACGCTCTTTGTCAGACTGTACTGACACTGGCATGCCTCAGGCACTTCGTATCAAAAGCTGGTACAGGCCTGAAATCATATTTATCAGTGATGGGTTCTATATGAATTCTGATGGTGAGATATTTTGTAACAAACAGGGCTCACTACGTGTGATATTTGGAATGAAAATTCACTTAGTGTCACTTAATGTGGTTCGCAGACTGAGGCTTTATAAAAGGCACTTTGCAATTTCATTCAACGAGTCCATTTTTGTTCTAAAAAGCCCAAACGGTATGCTATTACAGGGACATGTGGTTATAACAGGAGCTCTGCCAGCATCAGCCTTTAAAAGGCGTTGTTATGGCGGAACATTTTGTTTAGCTTAAGGCAATAAGGTTTGTAACTGGTAGTATCAAAATAAGAGTAAACTTTGGTCCGAGACCTTCCACAGGAGCACGATTATGACTAGAACTATCTTTTGTGATACAAAGAAATGAGTAAATATTTCCCTTTTGAAAAACAGGACTCCACAGTTCTTGTGACAGGACTTGTGATTCTGTCTGCCTTTTTCAACTAAGTAATCTACAACCTCAGCTTCTTAGTGGGGTCAAAAAAGCTATTTTTAAAAAACATGCTCTTTAAGAAATTAGTGTGTTTCTGAGTATGTAACACTGCATTGCATCTACCCAAATACCCACACCTTTTTAGCTGCATAGCAACATTCACACATCTAGCAGGGCAAAGTCATTTTACAAATGCACACAAAAATATATATATAAACTGTGTCCTGAACTGTTTATGCCATTTCAGTTCTGTCAATGGCAGTTTCATGGAACTGAAATAAATCTTTATGTAGTACTCACACATGAACCATATTCAGCTTTAAAACTTAATGTTAGAAAAATAATGGTCTCTTGAACAATGTCAGACGTCTGTCAGCACACAGGTCAGTGCAATAAAAGGAGGTTCATCAGTAGAGTTCAGTGATAAAACCTCACATTAGGTGCTTTCCACCTCCTGTGTGTATAATCTTTTTTTTCTTCTTTTTTTTTTCAAATTACACAATTGTGTTGGTGGGTTTCTTTTTAGAACGGCAGAGTATCCATAAAGATTTTCTCCACAATCGGTGGAGGGGGGACAAGGTCCTCCAGTTTCAGGTAGAAGATACGCTGCAGGCCTTGTGTGCACAGAGTTCTCAGCTCTGGGAGTTTGCCCAGAAGACGCGAGAGATAGTTGGGCTGGGTCTTGTTCGGTTCCGATCCGTTTCCACTCACGTGTTCCCTCAAACAAGTGATGAGATGATTCTGAAAGTCCTCGACCCGTTTGGGCTCTTTGAGGCCGTGGCGATCTATGTGTAAAAGATGTTTTTTCATGAGAAACACAGCCCTGAGTGTAAATATAATATTCAAATGCAGTGAGATTCTCGAGAACACGAAAAGCAAACAAAGGCCCTCACCAGTGATGATGACAAGTGCCGCAAGGCAGGCAAACAAGGAAACGTCCAAGTTCATGCGATGAAGGCTGTGGGAGAAATCCATGATAGAGTCGATCCAGTCGCCGAAACTGCGGACGCACTGCAGTCGGTGGAGGACGACACCGTTGCAGAAGATTAATTTGTTCTTCTCTGGATTTGACCTGCACAGTTTCAAGCCATTAGTACAGAGAGCACTGAAACATCAGTCCAGTGAGATAATTATTTAATTTATCTCTAAAAAAAAAAAAAAAAAACAGAAAGTGAGCCAACCTGTATGCTAGACGGAGGATGAAGAGCTCAACAAAGGCAGATTCAAGAAGGAGCTCCTGGTCCTCTGTGCAGAAGTCTGTGAATCCTGGGATGGTTTCAGCCCAGTTTCTGATCACATCCAAGGCACCTGTCAGCAGGTCATAAAACTGCTGGATGTCACCGGCATCCTCCTTTTCTTTCAGGTTGTCCACTGTCTCCTGGTACTGAGGAGGGAGGGGGAGGAGGGGTCAATGCAAAGATTATTTATTATTATACTACATCATGTAACCAATCTGATGAGTACAGAGGAGGACTGGGCAGGCTGCAGGTGTTGAGATTTACCTTGGAGTAGTCCAGCTTTCCAATGGTTGGGTTTGAGTCTAGATGTGCCCTGACAAGAGAGGATATGATGTTGATACTGGGGGTCGTGGACGAAGCCTCAGCCACGGTCTTGGGTTTGGAGGGCAGGCGACCCCGGCGACCTTTGAGGCTGTCTGTGCGAACAACTGAGAGAGGGACAGAAAAGAAGAGATGAACACTTAAAACACATGTTTGTGACTCTCACATGACCGTCGCTGCACCCCAACATTTTAAAAAACAACTGCTGTATCAGTTTCAGTTTCCCTTTTTCTGCAGCTGGCACCATAAAGCTCTGGTTACGTATGACTGTCATTCCTGGCTTTGGTTTCACTTTGGTGTCATTACAAACCCCAGTTTCTGGTCATCATACATTAGTCACTGAAAGTTTTAAGAGAGTCTGACATCGCAATACCTTCTTTGACCATTCCCACTGCAAGACATTTCTGGAAACGACAGAACTGGCAACGGTTTCTCCTCCTCTTGTCCACAGGACAGTCTTTATTGGCAAGGCACACGTACTTTGCATTTTTCTGTACAGTTCTCTGTCAAACAGGGAAAAAAAATACATTACCATGGCTTTATATTACTGCTCACATATAATAAATATATATCATTATAAGAATGCACCAGTAAATCTTGTGTTAAATAAGCAACAGATCTTTTTTTATCCAGTCAATTTCATCACTATTGGCATGATCAGCCAATAAACACTGGTGCATTACAAGTAAATGCTCAATATGTCCTACTGAATTGGATTACGTTTTGTGAAGCTGAGACCAATATCAATATCAATCTTTTTTTAAGGATACCCTTAACTTGTTTTTTATTTGAAAATTTGAAATTTGAGAAATAAGTGTGTTTTTATTCTATTCAGAATAATAATGAACCTCAGTGATTGCAAAATGCTGCCCATCTGTTTACCTTGAAGAAGCCTTTGCAGCCCTCACAGGTGCGAACTCCATAGTGCTGACAAGATGCATTGTCGCCACAAACTGCACAGCGGCCCTCACTGGACCCTGGGTTGTGGGTTTTAGGAGACATCATGGCCCCCTCTGCTATCCTGGGGCTTTCCAGAGGCCCATGCTCCAGGGATATGGGGGGACAGTGAAGTGGAGAGACATGCTGCTGGTGAGGCAAGAAGAATGGGTCTTCCTGGCCTGGCTGAGCATCCTGATGATGCGCCAGGGGAGAGTGCTGCTCTGGTGTGGGGCTGAAGGTGAAAAAGGAGAGCTGCTGAGCCATGGCGGCCTTATCGGCCACAGAGGAGGGAGGGGCCGAGGGGTAGGGGCTGAAAGGGGAATCCCAGACAGGTGCAGACTGGGCCTGAAAGCCTGGCGTCGGAGGAGAAGCAGCAGCGTAAACTGGGCTGCCGTAGTAGTCTGAGCCACATGATGACAGTGTTTCATCGAGGCAGCTGAGCGCAAAGGAGCCTGGGTAACAGCCATACACCTGGAGATCATCCAGCCTGAAGGCCTGGTTCTGCATCTGAGGGCCGGAGCTTTCAGCTACTGCGGTGTGATTGAATGAAACTGTAGAGGTGGGAGGAGAGGTGGTAATCTTGCAGGAATAAGCATCAAACTCCCCCACATAGCCATTTCCCACCAAAGTGTTGATGCTGGGCAATGAAGATGTAGACAGCTGGTCCTTTTGGCCACTGATGTCCATCACCAGTTTGGCACTGAGGTCAGGATTCAAAAACTCAGAGCTGAAGTAGGTGTCATGGGGCAGGGATGCATACTGGGTTTGTACACAGGGCATTGCTAGGACAGAGGACAGCAACAGTTACTACAAATGAAAATAAACCCCAATATTTGTCCATGTAAAATAAATATGTTTTACATTTATATATACTACATATGCATTATTAAATCAAAGCACATGTCTTAATTATTCCAAAAACATTCTATGCGAGTTAAATCAGTGGTGATAACTGGAACTAATAAGGGGTTGACTGTTTAAACGTGTCAGAAAAATCCAAACATCCAAACAGTAGCCTACATTAACACCAGGAACGGACACTGTCTCATTTCCCCTACATGCCATTTTGCCAGCCTCAGGGCGTATCATCCATCTTTAGAAAATGCAAAGGGTGGTCCAGTAGAGCAATCAGATATTGTCAGATATTGTGTTACTGGCTGTTAATGCTCTGAAAACTTCCTTCAGTGGAGGGCAACCCTCTTTCACAGAGACTGCGCCAGGGAGCGTTGCAGATTGTATTTCAGGGTGGGCTGTGTGCCAAACGAAATGGGAAAGGTGGCAAAGCCTGTTTATGTGTGTGTGTGTGTGTGTGTGTGTGTGCATGTCTGGGTGAATGGGCGTGTATCCACAAGTGCAAACTTCCTCGCTGTGTGTGCTTTTCAGTACAAAATGTACTTCACATCTCACAAGAGCACCTGAGTGTTCCTCGAATATTGTTAACACTTGAGCAAAATTGTTGAGTTATTTTCCTAAACTCACAATCAAGCTTGACTCTTGTGGAGATCACACTACTGAAGTGTCCAACATGTGTTTTATATCCTATAAATACACCCTACCCTACACGTCTTCTCATATAACATTTATAGACCCCCCAAATAAAACATGCAACATGTAAAATTATGAAAGTCATTGAGATAGAAACATACAGATGCAAGCTCTGTACTATCTACATGAGAATGTAGACCAGACGGCAGCTAAAACTTTTTGAGATTTTCAGCAAAGTGCTTGTGATACAGTTGCAGCAGCAGTATCATTACTAGCTGTGGTCACTCAATCAGTTACACTCTGGGACATTTCCACACTAATAACAAAATACACTAAGTTTTCACAACTTTTTAACATAGAAAAAGAATAAGTGTTTCCACAATAATTTAGTTTTATTAGGCATACCTAGCTAAAGCAAGTGGTCAGGCAGAGGTGTTCAACTTTATGCTCTGTTTGGAGGCTGTATGTTGCTCTGTTGGTGTGGTGTTGTTTGTAATATTTATTCCACCCCCAGTTATGTTACTGGGGATAGGTTATTTAAACCACCACCTTTCTAAAATATTTCTACCTTTATTTAAAGTAGGATTTATTGCAGAGCTGTTGTATTAGACTGCATTAGTTATAGCTAGGTGTAACCAATAAACTTACAACTAGGTGTACAGCTGGCTGCTGCCCATGTATGACATCTTTTCAAATTATTTCCCAACAAACTATCAAATTAATTTGAGCATAAAGCTGCAAATGTTAAACTGAAGAAATAGCAGTCCAGTCACTCTGGTACTGTGAGCTTAAATTCTTAATAAAGTAGTTCAAAAGAAACATGAAGGCATGTACCTGCAGTAAATCTAACATCAGCTTTAATGTGAACTCTCCAATAAGTAAACAAACAGTCCACTTTCACTCACCTGGTTCATGTAAATATCCGGATTCTGAAGCTTCTCATTTATTCCAAACCAGTGAAACAGATGAATGTCACCTCTGCCAGCTGCCTTCAGCACATACACTCATTCAAACACACTCACACACACACACTGGGTCGGACCAACGCTGAGGGTTTCATACACTCTTGTTTTATTTTGGCTGCGTCGACAAAAAGGCGGGTCCTTGCCCATTGATGGTAAACGGGGCGGTGGAACGTTCCGGGACGCCGGCCAATCAACGTCGCGTCCTAAACAGACGTTCTTCCGTGTGACGCACGCTCGGGATTCCATTGACGCAAGAGCCGGGGGAGTGTGCGTTCTAAATATAAACCGACAACGACAGCGGCGCTCACGTGGGGCTATTACAGGATGAAAATAGCTAAAAATAACCTCAGTTTGGAGGTGCAGACGTTTTCTGACTGGAAATATAGAGATTATAAACGTTTACGACAAGGAGGCATGTTATCAGAGGACTACCCAGGAAACACCTGTAGGGTTTCTTCATAAAAAAGGAGTTTTGTTTTGACTGAAGCGGTACAAATACCTATTTCAGTGAATCTCATGGAGGAAAAAGTAGGAGCACACACATATCTGCTCAGCATCTAAACTTGTAAACACAGAAATAATGTACTTTGCATTTCAAAATCAAAACTACTGGAGTTGGCCTACATAAAAAAATTACCTACATCAAACGATTTAAAAAGAATAATGAAAATTCATAATAATAAGCTCAGTTAAAAAAAGTTTTTTTTACATAATAAGTTTTTTAAAGGGCCATTTTTGACCCTGGAAACAACTATTAACAGGGCAGTCTCACCTTTAGGCCAATTTAGCAACTGTTGCAGAGCTTTTATTCATATCACATGATCTAAAAAGATGAAATCATCAGTCAAATGAAAACAGGAATTTAAACACTTATATCATGTGGTAACTGAATGCTTCAAACCAGCAATTAAAATGTGAAAATTTGTACTTTTACGACTCCAAATTCTGACCTTCACTAATGTGTAAATTTCACAATAGACTATTGTCATAAAAGAAATTCCCTCTGCTCGAGGCATGCTGCACACTCTCTGTCTTTTAACATAATTAATCCTCACTTAGAGCAAAGATCTTCATTCTAACCTCTTAAATATTACAACAGTTTACGCTTAGAATTCAAGAGATGTGAAATCACACACCATTTCATACTATAATATCATCATCAGGCAATTTGCACTATGCATGTGACAGCCACAGCTGTAGACATCCATTTGTCAGCATCAATTTAAGCATCACCTAATACCCCCTATGTCGTAACTTCTCCACAACAACCAGAAAAACCAACACACACTAACACTTGAGCCCTCTCAGGGGACCTTTGGGTGTGATCTTGGTTCTTTTTTAAGTATGAAGAAAGTGAGAAGGATCATTCAGGGTGAGAAGCGATGAAGATTTTCTCTGAGGAGGGGAGAACCTGCAGCTAATGAGGCTGCTCAGACTGGCCGGGAGTTAATGGAGGTAATTATAGGGGGTTTGAGTATGATGCTGCGCTGTGTGTGAACATTATCCAGACCAGACTGTACATAAAGTCATGCAAGGACTTAAGTACAATTTTGATGTACATGTACTTTGAGTATTTACATTTTACGCTTTTTACTACACATATTTGAAAGCTTTGTATCAGATTTGTACAAAACTATGACAAAACAAATAGATGATGATGTATTATTATAGCTTAATCGACCCAGCAGCATACAGAGCAATTAAAATCAGCCCCACCTTAACCAGCTGTAACATTAAAATTATGCTTACACATTACTGCAACAATAATTGTAATCCAATAATATATAATTATTCTGCATAATACATACAAAGCAGTATTTCAGAACTGTTGCATTGCTATTTCTACTGAAATGTTGTTGTTTAGAAGAAAGGTGTTTTTGAGAGAGAGTGCTCTGCAGCCCCATTTTGTGATTTAGGCAGATTAGAAGCTCAACCACTGTCTAGTTTTTTAAAGTTTGTATTGAAAACAGCTTCACATATGTTAGGTAAAAGGCAAATTGACAAATTTTGACAGACATGCCTCATGTGTCAACTTGTAAACAACTGAAACAAAAAACAAAACAAAACAACAAAAAAAAACCTCTGACCCAGATGAGGTGTGTGACTTTTACCACAATGAATTCATTTGCTGTGTCAGCACTAGATAATCCTTTTATACTCAAAACAAGTCCTGCTAGATTTCACATCTAAATGTAAGATTAAGTCAAGTCAGGTCAGATTAATTTATATAATGCCAAAATGAGGTTATCTCAGGGCACTTTTCATGTAGAGCAGGTCTAGACTGCACTCTTTATAATATTAATTACAGAGACCCAACATTCCCCCATGAGCAAACACTTGGCGACAGTGGCAAGGAAAAACTTCCTTTCAATGGGAAGAAACCTTGAGCAGAGCAAGGTTGGGTTAAGAGAGAGAGTGAGGGAGAAGGGGAGGGAGGGAGGGAGAGAGAAAGAGTGAGAGAGCGAGCAGGAGGAAAGAGAACACAGCACAACACAAGTTCAAAATAAAAATCGTATTATAATAATAATAATAATATGTAGCAGTGGGTGTTGAGCTGGGTCATGGGGGCAGTAGGCGTAATAGATTTGCATTTTGATTTTCATTTGCAGTGTTTGCATATGAAAATATATTTGTTTCATCTTTCATTTCCGCCACCTTCCCTCTCAGACCCCCTATGCTGTGTGTCAGTGACTCCCTGATGTCTCATGCTTCCTCCAAAAGTGTGCAAGCATGTCTCTCTCTCTCTCTCTCTCTCTCACACACACACACACGCACCATTTACACTGAACTAAGCCTCGGCTGCTGCTGCCACTTTTCTTCACCACCTCTGGATTAGTCCTCCTGCTTTCCCTCCCACATTGATCCAAAGCCTGCCTTACTGTATGCTGTCATGCTTTAGGTATTAGGAAGATTTGAGCATTACTTAGAATTTCAAGAAGTGGGCTGCATGCAGAGTAATACTGCATAAAAATCCCACTTTAAATAAATATACAAATCACTATAAAATATGAGCACTGTTGAGAGCTGACACAGATCTTTATGATACATAAACATGGGAATATGTAACATTGTGTTGTAGATATTTTTACATGCAAATGGCCTCTTTTTCTGTTTTGCTTAAAGTGGTGTAAGTCACATGATACAGGGGATACATCTGTAATTTAGTATTTTTTAAGTATGCATCAAGATTTTGACTATTTTCTTGATCTGCCCTTTCACCAGGTAATCACTCTGAGGACACTTAAGCATATGTTGTCAGTGTGATGCTGCATGACTGATCGCTGAAAATGAGAATACAGTATTATCAAGACACACATGCAAATGACAGCTACACAATTTGATATTAAGACCATAAATGAACATACAAGCGTGTTACATGTATACAAGTACAGTGAAAAGTCAACACAAGACTGACTCACAAAATAGATTATTTTGTTCAAGGTCAAACACATTTTAGCGTGATTTCATTACATTTAATCAAAGATTTCCCAAGGCTTCTGTTCATTTTGTGACTGAAGCCCAATCACTGGGGAAAACTTGTTTCAAAGTTTCAAAGACATCATATGTCTGCAAAGTTACAGGACAACAACACTGAAGCTAATGTTACTCATTTCCAATACACCTTAATGTATTAAATACAACAGAATGCTGTTTTTTATACGCAACTTGGTAAATCTCGGAGAGAACCAAACTCGCCAGCACTTTCAGGACTCAGTTATAACTGCGTAAAACAAATCTTTATAAAACCACATTCAGTCACATTCAATCAAGTGTTTCTCACATTTTTTCATCAAAACCTATTGAAGAAAGAGTAAAAAAAAACAACAAAAAAACCCAAAACACACACAAATACATACATTATATATAGTTTTTCAGTTGGATAAACACTGACAGTGAAATATATCTGAACAGACAGGTAGGATAGTGTTGGGGGGAGCTGCTGTGAGCTTATGAAGGCCCACACAAAGCCAGTCCATCGCCAGCTGCATTAGGTGAAACTCAACGAGACCCTGCTTTAAATTTGATCAACCACAGAAAAAGCTATTACGATTTAAAATAAGTAAATTTATATTCCCTATTCATATGAATGCGTTCTGCTCTTTTATTTACAAACACAAAAAACGGATGCGATACATTTATATTGGCACACAATAGCAGTGAGCAGACTGAGTGGTGAAATTTGCACTTTTGAGTCAAACTGTCAGTGTGGTCGCTACATTAAGTGCAAGCTGTCTGTACTTTGAAACAGTTCAGAAATATATCAGGGATTACATGCGAAGGACACACACATTAATGCTTAACAATACAAACACACAGTTACACACTCAGCAATGGGCATTCTCTTTTAAATACTCATCCTGCATCATTTTCAGGTGGTCCACTTTGACCCTCTGCAGACTGGAGGATGCAGAGGAATCGTTACTCTACTTGAGGTGAAAGAAGCTGGAGGGTTTGGTCGGTGTAGCCATGAGCATGCTAGCTTGGTTCTTGTGAGTTATGTGGATCTATAATAAATCAAAGACAGAATTTTGGTGATCTCCAATTTTGCATTTATATTCCTTTAAAGGTGCTATATGTAAGTTTTTGCTATGGCTACATAGCCAACATTAGCATTAACAGCTGTTTACAGCATGCAACTAAACAACTGTTAACATTGGCTATGTAGCCATAGCAAAAACTTACATAGCACCTAAACTGATGCACATCTGATAAGCACAGAGTCCTTTGTGAGTTACTGGTATGTGACACTAATGGACACATTGCTGCTTGTATCTGTGCTGTAGTAGTAATGTGTCTCTGCCACAGTAATCAAAATAAATCTATGATTAAGTTTAACTACTGAGCTCAAGATGTGGCACACTGCAATGCTGTTACCACTGTCTTCAATGAACTTAAAACACAATGTCTGAGTCTTCACCATTAGCACTGGATTTAAATGGTTAATAACACTTACAGTACAAGCAGGTTGCATCCAAGGTTCCCCGTCAATCTGCATGGGCAGGGCTTTGATTGTCCTGCACACAGGGAGGAGTGAGAATTAATTACACTGTATCACTTGTATGTGAAAATCATGTCCAAATATGTCCCTGTTTACACCTGCCCTGATGAGGGATACAATAACAGGAATGCATTGTTGGGTATTCTTGTTATTTCCATCATCCACCTGTAGGTAAAAGTACACAACCTGATGGTAATTTGAGAGGTCTGTGCCAGTCTGTGACCGGCGCTCTTCAGTCCCGTGTAGATTTGTCCCATCTCTATGACTCCTTCCAGCCCCACCACCTCTAAACGCTTATCGCTCATGTCTGAACAGTGATGAGACACACACACACACACACACACACAGAGGAAGTAAAAGATTAAACCAGCACTAACTTCAACAGGGTTGATCGAATCTGCATGTAAGTAGGCAGGGACAGCCCACTGATATTTGGACCACAAATAAGGTGATTTAGGAGAGTGCAAGCCTCACCCTGTGAAATTGTTTTAAGAAGTTCAGGGTCAGTGATAACCTCACTGTGCTCCACCTCTGCTACACCATCAGGTTTCTTGGACTCGCCCCAGAGGTTGGAGCCTCCATGCATGCTGGGTATGTTGAGGACAGCTATGCCTTCCAGAGACTTGCTGCTCAGGTCCAGTTGTCTCCCACAGCACTGGTGATGGAGGTACAACAACAGTTTTTTTAAATACACAATTAAACAAAAGCAAGACTTAAAGCATAAGCCATTATGCAAATTACAAATTATTAGTTTTGGTGAGAGGAACAGCAGCAGAATGACAAGAGAAAGTTTCACCTCAATCGTGAGACACTCCTTCAGCCTCTTGCAAGAGGCAGAGATGGTCTCAGAGGTGGCAAACTCAAAATACCAAAGTTTGTTCTTCATTCTTAAAAACAAGAGAGAAAAACAAGAACTTCACCATCTCCGATTTAAAAAAAAAAAAAAAAAGGAATCTCTGTTACACTTTTTGTTGGAAAACACTCATGCTGTTAATGTGAATCCTCACCTGCTATTGAACCTCTGCGGGTGTTTCTCTCTCATGGAGTGGAAACGATGAGCAATAGAGGCATCCTGCTCACATGGACACAAACATGATCATATTAAGTCATATCTTAGGCACTATATTCCACTTTCTGTTTATGTCAAGAAGAAACTGGGAGGGTTGAACTGAAGAAATCAATCAATAATCATTCCTCCCTGCTGAGGTAATGACTCACCACTCCAATAGAGAAGTAGTTGTTGATGATTTCGTAGGGTACGGGGTCTCCTGCCTCTTGAGGGTCGTCTGGTATCACCTGGATGCTCCAGCGGTCCATGGGAACCAACTCGCTGGCTTCGATCTCCTTCAGGATCTCTCTCAAGTCGGACCCCTCGTAGCCTTCCGTGGAATTACAAAAGAAGTCGGACGAGTAAATAACACATGGCGCCAGTGTCAGTGCCAATACCTGTTTGGTTTAGAGGTGCGTTTATGGTTTATGATGCTTATGAAGCCTTTATGGTTTTACCTCCTCCCCAGCGAAGGCAGCGAGCCAGGTCATTCCCAGTACCCAGAGGCAGGACAGCCACTGGAGGATGTACCTGGAGATCTGCTTTGTCTGAAATCACAGGTACATCATTCAGCCTTAGAGGCCTGCTGTCTCAGTCAGCTCACTGAAACACCAGAGCGACCTGCAGTACCTATAGCATCCAGGAGCCACCCGACTGTGCCGTCTCCTCCACACGCCAAGATCCTGTATTCACGCAGACTGCGGAAGAAGTGCAGCCTGAAAGATAAAGTCAAAAATGAATGTGAAGGAAAGTGGACAGACAAACAGTGAGTCCCATGTCAGTGAAAGTGTACGGTACCCTGGTGCGGGACCTCCGTTGGACAGGTTGTACACCTGACGTGGGTTTAGCAGGTACTGAAACTTCCTGAGCACTCTGTGGAAAACACACAGAAACAAAGCAAATGAGAGGGAACATAATCTTAGTGTAAAACTTATTAGATTACCTTTATACTGTCTGTGGAAACGATAGGGGACCTATTAATAATATACTATCACAATAAATTGCCTATGACAGTAGACAATATTGTCAACAACACTTCATAATATCTGCGTAAGTTAAAGAGAGAAAAACCTTTATGGACAGATTATTTTGTAGCAATACTGCAACTGAAGCCTGTGTATTGATAACACATTGTATAAAAAATGATGTTATACTGCTGTACTGATCCTTTCTCCCACCCATACTTTACCCATATCAAGACTTTGTGCTGCTTACCTTTCACCCTGTTTCCCTCCACTCTTTGGGTTTACAAACACCAACAGAGGATGGGTGTCTGGAATTGGAACAATCTGAGGAAAAATGTGCAACTGAATTAGATCCAGTGAATCGTTTAAATCTGTGTTTCAGTGTGTGGACAGATGGACACATGCTGCCATTCCAGATACTGCACAGATATTTTTAGATTTTGCAAATGTTCATCTGAAAACTGCTGCCAGTGAGTGTTCAGAAATGTACTTTAAGATAGGTCCATAAGCAAACGAAGAAGTGTATTTAGCCATGTATTAAATATTAGTGTTTGGGACGTAGTGAGCACATGGGCAGACAGCAGCAAAGTGGATAATGCTGCAAGGGTGTTTCTCTGTGAAGAAGGAAACAACCAGCGGCCACCTTTCGAGCTTAAAGAAGGTGAGTGTGTGATACTAAAAATATATATATTTTAGATTGTCACAGTTGTCCATGACTGAGCTGAACCAATCAGACTACAAAGATGCTAGTAGAAGAATCTTTTCAAACATGAAATCTCCTAAAAATAATAACATGACGAATCACTAAAACTGGAGATTCTCCTAAAAGCGATGGTATGCAGATGGTAGTTTGAGTAGAC
This sequence comes from Lates japonicus, assembly GCA_033238685.1. NCBI lineage: Eukaryota > Metazoa > Chordata > Actinopteri > Centropomidae > Lates > Lates japonicus. The sequence continues at coordinate 485,889 of BRZM01000069.1, forward strand.
AACTTGAAAGAGACCTCGCAGAGAAAACACATGAGTGTACAGTTGGAAAAGGAATTAAAGCATGTAGGAAGATTTGATTAAGGCAGACCTGCAGGTTGTGGCCATCAGGGGTAACATTTAACAGGTTGGTATCCTCCTCCTGAAGGAAACAAAGGACGATTAACCAACAAACAGACAATTACCTAACAAGCCAAATTCAGTGTCTTTTTTTTCTTTTTCTTTTTTTAAAGGTTAAACTGCTCATTGTACCTTTGAGACAGCGTATATGGCCCAAGGAGGCAGTATATGATCTCTCAGCGGCCCACACTCACAGGTTGATAAGCCAGAGAGCAGACACTCCTCATGACGCTTAAAAAAGAAACAAAACTCAGTGAAAATACAAAGAAGGAATCCTCTCTAATTTATGTATTAATGTGCATAAACACACACACAGTCCTCACCATCTCCTGGCACCACACACAGCGCCTCCCTGCTAAAGTTTTAATCTTCTTGTGGCAGACCTGACACTTGGCAGCGTTACAGTCGGCTCTGATCCAGTCATGAGCTGCTACCTGAGACGCACAGGATAAAGAGGAAAAGAGGTGTTGTCCCACTTCTGTAACCTGTTTTTATCTCACATACTCTTCTACTCGACTGCTGATGTCTAGACAAGTCCTAAGGTGCCAATCAAATTCAGCTGCAGGAACAACGTTCATTTTCGCCACTTTGGTGCCAATGAAACAATCCCGCCATGCAGGAATGACAGCAGGAAAAATTACGTCATTATTGACTTTAAAAGAATCAGCACAGGCTGCACTTTCCTCCAGAACAGCTGTTGAGGTCAAGACGGCTTTCGATTTATGACTTTTTGGATAAGCACTGACTTGGCAGACGTACATCACCGGATCAAGTATCCTTAAAGCACACCAGAACCTCAAATGTACCAAAACAGCTGAAACATTTTGGGCACTGTTTCACTGATGTGATCAGTTACAGATATTGTGAATCAGTGGGTTGCGGCTGTGACACAGAACTGGAAAAAGACAGTGAACAGATCATTGTCTGCGCTTGTGCAACATTAGGACAGTCAACAGATGTACGCAGCAGACTGTGCTGGCTGTAATCTGCCATTTAAAAAAAAAAAAAAAAAAACAACCTGATGGGTTGCACCTATTACTGACTAATGCACCCTAATGTCCCCTGTTGTTAATGTGTTTCCGGTCTCTGCTGTTTGGTTCTTGGTCAGGGGAAAGAGGTCTGACGTGAACATATTCTCTTAAAAACATGGTAGATATAATTTAACTTAAAACTCAAAGGCTTAAACCAATTGAAGGAACCAGGAGGAGAAAGGGATTGTTGTGCTCTCTTACACTAATCTCCTTTTTAGATTTGACAAAGGTACGAGCACAGGATTCAGGATTCTTGTTGGCACACTGGCTGTGGACAGTGTACTTGCAACCTGTGGGAAGAAAAATGGACCCATGTTACAGAAGTGACTGCATTCAAGACAAGGTTTTCTCAACTACATTCTGTAGCTACATTACATGTGTTCTTATTTATAGAAAACTGCAGCAACCCTGACAAATATCAGACAATAAAAGTAAGCTAGCAAATCTTTGACTCCTTCAGTTAGGCGTATGAGGTACATGTTTGCCCCCTGGTGGCAGCTGTGAACTCTTACAGGTGCAGCAGAGTCCCTGCTTCCCGAGGCCGAGCAGCATGCCCTGACACACGCTGCAGTAGGTGGGCTTGTTAAAGTGCTTCATCCTCCAAATATGCTGCCCGTCCCTCTCTGTCATCTGTGAGCAAAGGGGAGAGAAAAAGGGACATTAAAAAGGAACAGAGAACAAAAAGTGGTGCAGTGTCCTCAAAGTGTCGTATTAAGCAACATTAACAGGACAACTGTGGTTCTAATGAAACTGATTAGTGTTGTATGTGCAGTACAAATGTTTGTTTTTCACCTTTAGTCCGAGCAGAACAAGTAAAGGTACATTGTTCATGCCTCCCTTCACCCATTCTTCCAGGGTGACGGTCCCACTGTCGTCCACATCGATTGCTGTCATCATGTCTTTAAGCACCTGCAATATCACGAAACATCTACTGATTATTTGTCATCTTGATCAGTTTACTGAATATCAAGTGGCAGAACAGTGAACAGAATCCTTTTTACAAATTCAACTTTTTCTGGGATTTGACAGAATTAAAAATTAAAAATCATCCAGGTTTTATGACAAAGAAAACAGGAAATAAAAGGCAGACTCGTACTGGTCTGAGCTCAGTCACGTCCCAGCCCAGGTAATCAGCAGCTCGCATCATCTGGGTGATTATACGATCCACTTCCTGGTGGAGAGACAACAGAGTTTACATTCACAGTGGACCTAGGTGCGTAGCCTTATCCATCTTACATCAGAATGGAAAATACTGTCTGACCGACGGTCGCTCTGTGTGCTGTGCTTCCAAAACCAACCACTCAATTTAAATAGGTGTACATTTTTTAAACACGTTTACAAATGTGAGGAAACTATCTGCCAACTGCAGCTGGGTCTTATCTAACTATCTCCTGATTGTTTAGTGATTGTTGGCTTGGTTGGTTTTATTTTTTCTGTTGGACAAATAAAGACTTGTTCTGCATAATAAGCTGGTTTATGTTTGTTGGACTGTAAAAACTTAAACAAATCTCAAATCTGTGGCAGGACCATGACATAAAATATTTTAAGTAGCTTCCTGTTCACTGTCAGAAGCATTCTCTGTGTGAACCTTTACTATTTTACTTAGACAATAAATTTAACAGATCTGACTTTTTCGAGACACCCAATAATTTTACTTTTCAGGGGATCCTATGTGTTCGTTAGGCATATAATTTCTAGGCAGTAATATTAACTTTATGTACATTAATGACGAAAATATTCTCTGGAAACCACGTCACTGAAACTTGCGCTTTGCAGAACTAATTGCAAATAACAAATGCAATATAAATGCATGTATGAAAGCATCCCAACTATTTTTGTGTGTGTGTGTGTGAATTTGCGAGACACTGACTCTGAGTGACTTACAGAGCTGTCCAGGAGTCCGTTTCCATCTTTGTCATAAAGTTTGAAAGTAACTAGAAACACAACACATAAAATCAGTGATCCCACCATCGTTTCTTCACTTTCTCAGACCTTGCAAATGATCAATCTTAATTATTCAGTCGTGAATGTATCTAAAGGCAGCTGCATCATGATAAACGTGTCACATAAATGTTTAAAACGTAGCTGAAACCAACATTCAAGCTTCTCTCGTGGCTGTCCTTCCTCCAGCACTGAGAAGTAGCAGGACACATCACGAAGAAAGACTCCTCCTGAAAGTAAAGAAATATACTGAACCTTTTGACCAAACTGGAAACCTTTATTACATTATTGAAGTTTTCTTAGCTGCTGATGTAACTGTAGTAAAGCAGTATAAAAGCAAATATTTTATCAAAGGTTGGTTATTGGAACAGGTGCACTAATCTCCAGAGCTACGCCTACAGACTCATTCCTGTGACGCAGCACTACAAGGAAAAAAAAAAAAAAAACACCAGACAAACAAACAGGTGGGTGTTGGACAAAGTGTCCAACAGGAAATACTGTTGGTAGCATTTTTCTTGATCAGTTTAAAGAGGTTCTATGGTGCATTCCCAACCTTCATCTGAGCTGAAAGTGACCGTAGAGCTCAAAGCATTTCCTCAAAACACCTGCTCAGACACGCAGAACGATTTACTACCTTTGGACTGTGAGCACTTCATGTTCCCGTCCTGATCCACACGTTGAAAATAGCGAAAAAGGCGTTGGCCGAAATCTGCAGGGAAGTCATCCACCTCTAGGTAGGTCTTGAGAAATAGACAGAAACCCACCGCGTCGACACACTGAGGAGAGAGATCAAAAATAACATGTTAGTGTATCTTAGTTAGTGTACTTGACAAGGACTGTAATTCCTGCATAATTTCCAAGGACGTTCACTAAAAGAATAATGAAATATGGAGCTATTTATCTAAAGTCAAACATACAGTTCAAGATAAATACAGTTTTCAATATTAAATGAACAATTATTTAATATTTCCTTGGGCTTAAAAGGTGATTTTTGCAGGGAAAATTCCTATTTTTGTTTGTCCACATGTATCAATGTGCAGAAAAGATCTGTTTCCATAGATACTGTGACAGTGACCGACCTCTCCAAAGCTGTGCTGGGCCAGACGACCTCCGGGGTGAAACTCTTTAATCACATCTTTCACCCTCAAAGTGCTGTCTGCAGGGAGAACAGGTGACACGAAACAACATGAAATTTGCCCCCATTAACACTTTTCTGATATGAATCTGTGCCATCTGTCTGCTCTGAACATGACTGATGAAAAAAAAAAAACCTACAGTACAAGTGAGAACAGAGAAGCTCAGTGACTAATTCAGTTCTTTGTCTATTCGCCATTTGTCCCACACATTGATTACATGGCCCTTGAGTGCTAAAACAGGAGACATGGACGTACTGTGTGTATCCAACACTAAATCTGGGTTTTGGGCCCTGCTGCCGGAGGTGACACACAGCTGTGATTTTCTCAGGTCCAGAGAGGAGCAGGTGTAATTATCCATTCATCCATTATCCAACAGTACAAATACCCCACCGCCACCCCTCCTCTACCCCGAAACTAAAAGCCTACAGACTCATTTCATTTCTTTCAAAGCCTCTGAGTGGAGGGCAGCATATTTTTAGCCCTTGTGCCATTTTTTGTTTCCTGTCAACAGGTCTATCAAATTCTGCATTAGCTCAAACCCCACTGGCGCAAGAGCACGCACTTACATTTTGAAATTGTTGTTTGTGTTTTTGTGTTGATGGAGAATGATCCTCCTCCAGAGAACACTGTGAAGTGTTTTTGTGCCGATGGTGTGTGAATAAGAGGAACTTCCTCAGCCGTTTACTTTATAATGTTGATGTCCGGCACTTAGCCGCAACTATTGCTTTAACTTTTTGTGTAATATAGATCTCCTGGAGTTCAGATTCTTGGCAAGTGGAAGAAAAGTTTGAAGTGTTTCAACATTTTTACTTCCCCTCATACATCTGTGCTGAACATTTATACTGAATGAATACATTTAAAAGAGGGTTCTGGTTGATTTAGATGAGTGAACTTCTTCTTGCTGGACTTTGACTACAGTCACATTCATCCCACCTCTCTTCTTCTGTTTGTTACTTTCTGACAACTTCCAATTAAAAGTCATGCATTTCAAATCTTTCAGAGGTAAAAGTACAGACATATTATCTGCTAAATATATTTAAAGTATCAAAAGCAAAAGTGTCTTATGTTATACACTATATTCTAAGACAATTGTTACAGATGCATAAATGTGGAAGTAGTATTTTACTGTAGGCTGATTTTAGCTACATTACATATAGCAGGGTTGTTTAATCTGTAACAGTGCGTCATATTTTATGAATTAATTATGTGTTTTGTATGGAAAATGTTGATTAGCAAGGTAATTAGTAACTGGAGTTGAGCTGCAAATATATGTGGGGGACTAAGAACTACAATATTTCCCTCAGAAATGTAGTGGAATTAAAGTATAAAGTGACATAAAATGAAAGCACTCAAGTTAAGTACTTCAAAACTGTATTCAAGTATAGCACCAAGTGCGATAAATACACTTGGTGTTATATTCTACAATGCAAATTGTTACATACAACTACATGCACTTATTCAGACCTAACTAGTGTATATAAACCTGGCTGTACACATAAATACAAATTTTGAGAGAGACTGTCTTTTTGCTTGCCCCCCTCCATAGCAAGTACAGAATAAAGCCTGAGCTACAATAAAGCACGTTATGTGTTACATGCAGTGTCAAAACGCCAGTAACACCAATCAATAATGTTAAAATACTGTAAAGTGAGAAGGTGAAACTTACACTCCATGTACTGCTGCAGCTGGATGAAATCCACAGGAGTCAGAGACCCTTCTGTATCATCGGAGGAGGCCATGCTGATCAGCTGAGTGAGCAAAGAGAAAACACACTGACAGCAGTCATGGGGGAAGACGGGGACGAAAACAATCGCAGGCTGAAGCGCTAATTTCAAGAAAGGTTGCAGAAAGAAGGAGGTACTCTTTCGTATAACAGGTCTTAGGCCATCCACTGCTTTCGCAGTGACTCGTGAACTGGTTTGCCTCCATTCCTTCGATGGCACACACCAGTAGTACACTCAGTAAGTCACTCCCTGTCAATGAACTCTGATCATCCACAGCGTCTGGTTTCACAGTGTCTGATAACTGAGGAATCCCAGGATTCACCAGTGAGTATTTGACATACTGTAATTGATATGAATATTGCAAACATTATCATGCAGATAATTGTTCATACCTCAAAAACATGGGTCAAAGGTTTTTATCAAGCTGTGACAACATCCACAGTCTACCCAGAGGGAGCTGTAAGTAATATCATAACAAGCTCTATGTTGCAAAGCTTCAGTCTCCTAGCTTGGACTATTAACTGTCACCAGCAGAAAAAAAGGAGTAATTTACCACCAGCTTGTAGATATATTCATTATGCCCGTAAACGTGACCAGCTCTGTTCTGTACACAAGTCTCCCTGCCCCTAAAAACAACTATTGTAATATCCCATCAGCTTAATCAGCACCGTACTGTCCCACTCAGAGTCCGGCAAAGCAATTCAGAAATCAACAATTAAGATTAAAAGGGGGCAGCCATCAGACGGGATTATAATTTGGAGCCGGAGTGACTGACAGGCACGACTTTTTAAATTCATCCTGCTGTCTGAGTGCTGCACAGGTGTTCAATCAACCGGGCAGGAAGACGACGGAAGCCGAACCCTCCCAAGACTCCTTACCTTCTCTCTCTCTCTTCAGACTTCAGCAGAGGTCAATAAAACTGTCCCAAACACGGAGCTCCACCACAAGGAACTTTGATATGCTGGTTGACGCCAGCTGGAACTTGTGAGTCAATGTGTGTAGCAGTATTAGCGGATATAAGGGATTAAGAATGGGGCGGAGGAGGAGCTTTCAGCCACATAATTACTGTTAGTGGCACCGCCTCGCGCGTGCACGCACGCACACACTCACGCAATAGGGATACGCACGCACTCCTGTCTGATCTATTGTACCCTTCCAACAAGTCAACGCATTTTCTAAATACTGAGGCTTTAAGCCTAAAAAAATCAGAATGAGGTTCAGGCTCTCTGGTCTCCAGCTTTAGCAGAGTGAACGAGCAGATGTGAATGAATGGAATGCTAAAGATGAATTCATGAAATGTCTCTACAGAACAGCTGGCTTGATTGTGTAATAAACTTTATTTTGAAGTTTACAAGTGACAGTAAATTTGTCCCTTCACCTAATCAAGACATGTCTGACAAAATCAAAATAAAAGTGAAAAGTGGCAAAAAGTGGTGCAAAGTGGTTCTTCTATTGTAGATAATGGTTTGCTATTATGTAAGAGAGCAAATAGATAATAATGACAATAATAATAATAATAATAATAATAATAATAATGAAACCTTTACTGTCCATTATTATTACTCTGCTCACAAAGTTTCTTAGACGATTAATCAACTAATCATTGCAGCTGTAAAACAGATCTCCATGACAACTGAATCAACCCCAAGAAGACAGTTAAAACAGTCAAAAGCTCTGGAAAAAGCTAGTAAGTGGAACTATTTTTGTCGAACCATTAACGACACTAAACTTCTAAACACAATCACAACAGTCTACCGTTGTATTATTTGTTATTAAAGAAAACATGTTACTGCCTCTTTGCTGGCAACAGGTGGCGGTAATGCCCCTCAGTTCCTCAGTTACAGATTACAGTCGCAATTAATGAGTAGAAGAAGAAGCCGTTTACGCAGATGTTTACGTTTTCCTTCTTCCGCAGCTTCCTAAAGCGGAGTAATATCTACACATCTGACGTTGAATCCAGACTTTAAGAAGAAACTCGCGGTCATGTTTCTTATTTTTACCTTAAGTATTAAAAATGCTTAGCCGATGAATCCGCTTAAGGCCGTCTGCCGTCCATTGTAGGCGCTGTATCGCGAGTTTTCCCTCATCATTTATCGCAGGAAAAGCTAAAGCTAGCGGTGCGTTAGCAGCTGCTCAACGGCCGTGGACATAATTTAATAGATCATCGCCTGATCCGCACTTTGTCCAGAATTAACTTAGATATCAAACAAGGCAGTCATGGCCACTAGGCGTCTGACCGATGCCTTCTTGTTAATGCGGAACAATGCAATCCAAAACCGGCAGATATTGGCTGAGCAAGTGAGTACATACGACCCCCGTCTGAGTACACGTAGCAATGCTGCGGTGAGTGGTCTGCATCGTTTTGACATTTTACTGTGTGTGTTTGCATGTAGCCAGTCATTGAGACCTCGTAGCTAGGTTCAGTTGTGTGCCCGTAGCTGCTAGTTATTCGTCAGGAGGGTTTTCACCACTGTTTGTGTGCCCCGTCATGTCACCTCAGGACTGACGGGGCTGATGGAGGTGATGGAGGGGGAGGAGGGGTTTGCAGCCATAGTTTCAGTGTCTACATCTCATGTAAATAGTGGGAATAAAACTTGTTCAGCATTAGCCTGCACCGCTGTCATTTCTTAGAAAAACAGATAAGTAATAAGAATAAAGGGGTCAGTGTATATTATGTGGGGTTTTGTGAAAGTTAAAGCATGTTTTGTCATGAGATTTTTTCAATGATCACATAATGACTAGTTAAAAAGTGTGTCGTAGTCTCCATTGTGTTTTGATCTAGTGTAGATCAAATTGTGGCTGTGACTTGTATTTAATTGTTCCACTAGAGAAGTCGGCAATATGGATAACATTTCCTATCACAATATGTGCAATTATATATTGTGATATTTTTATTCGTGGTCATATAGTAAATGTGGAAATCATTTATAGATAAGTTTTGTTGACAGGAATGTCTGGTTTTGGATAATTGAATGCCTGAAAATTTGCATCACTTCACTACATCATACAAGAAACATAAAGCATATAAATCCAGTATTTCCATTTCCAGTCCTGCTTATTGACAGTGGTTTCAGAGGAACTCCAGCAAAGCCTGCCCAATTCACCCAGAGACATTAAAGGGAGAGTCACTTTGCTTAAAACAGTATGGCAAAATCTGTCATGGTTGACAGTTTGTCTCATGGCATATAGTATTGTCATACTGCCCAACCCTACACTAGAATGTAGCTGGTTAGCTTCTCTAATTCTATGAATGTGTGACACATGTCAAGGCAAGGAGAGTGGAAATAGGCAGAATTAGACTCCCGAATAATCTTGATACTGGGTGTTTTTCTCTAATGGTGCCATTAGAGAAAAACAAGAAGGCTCCTCATCACTTTCTGGGAAAACATCTTGTCTTACACTGTAATCCGTTTTCAAGAACAGCCTTAATTTTCCCTGACTTCCCATTTTTTTCTGTGGCAAAAATGTGTCACTGTACTCTACCTATTATTCACATTTATTCCTGTCATTATCGACTTGCCCAAGGTCAAGTAAAACTCCATTCAGTTCTGTTTTGTGAAACTACCAAACACAAGTCAACCAGCACAGTTTCTTTTCCGGTTTCTTTTTGACTGAGCCTTTGTAGCTCTCCACCAGAAGTGTTTGCACAAGAGTGCACCTGCGGAGTACAGCAGGCAGGTGTAGGGTGTGTGTGACCATTCACATTCAGCTGTGAACATTTTAACCAGTTACCTGCTTACAGAGGTGGATCAATTCCTACCAGCTTGTACACCCTGATCATTTTTTCCTCTGATAAACTTCTCTGCTGTTCATGATGGCACAGAAAGGCTGATTTTTCAGAGTCAAACCTACAGACTAGTGGAGATGTTTAAATGGTTGTGGTTCCTGGACAACACTGTCTGTTAATGCTGTGTATGACAGAGCATACTAGAGTGTTGTGCTGAGGTTTACCTCAGGACCATTAGGAATATCAACAAGTAGGCTCAGAGTAAGAGAAACAGGTAGTGATGACACTGTGGCCTGGTACTTCAGAGCTGGGAACATTTTGTGAGGTGTGATTCATATCCAACAGGGCAGTTGCTGTGTTCTGGCAGATGAACTGATTGTACACCGTCTGTCTTTCCTCCTACTGAGAAAATATTAACCGTTCATCACTCAGTCAGTCAGAACAGAACAACACCAGCCATCATGGACCAGCCCAACAATTTGGCTTTTAATAGTTAGACTCCCTTCGCTCCAGTTCCAAGCAAATGATGTGTATAGCCTAACATCTTTTTGTCTTGTAGTGTTCAGTGTATGTTTGGCCCCATTGTTCTTGTATTAGGCTTCATCCATATATGTTGCAGAACACTGTTTACATGTCTCTGCATTCTCCACCAGCGTCACAGAGGAAATCACTGGTACATTAATTAACGACAAATTGTTTGTATTTTTAGATTAGTCAACCACAGTGAAGCTATCAGAGTAAAAACTTAAATAATATTTGACATATCTTCTTTTGCTCAAAGTCACTTTGTTGTCCATCAGTATGCCACTTTGATTTCATTGTACAGTAGTGTTGTTAAAAAGGTTTAAACGGCAATGACACACCTAATACTACTTTGTTTTTGCCGTTAGAAGATGCACATTCAGCTCACTGACGCTGCTGTTTACTCAGGTTTAAAATAACCGTCTTTGCCAGAAGGCAGCAGGGTTTTTTTTGCCTGATAAAACAAGACACACAATCAAGTCAGATCTGTAAGGTTTTAGTGAGAAATCAGTTACAATTTTCTATTACACATGAACTTCTCACTCATTTTTTATTTTCTTTATAATGTCCTTTTCTTTTTATCACTCAAACAAAGCCACCTCAGATGATAAGCCATTTCTGCTCTGTTTTTATTCTTGCAGTTTCCTACTTCTAATGATTTGTTTAAAGTGGGATTATTTTGTAACTACTTTCTGGATGATTTATGATTTAATTTTGCGTTCACACCCTGTTAACATTCACTCGTAAATGAAAATGGCTAAAATGAATTTATCTGCCATTTGTAGTAATCATCATTCTTATCTCAAAGTAATTAAACTGTTGGTGGGAGTGGATGCAAATATACTTTATTGGTATTCACTGCTGATTTCCCAGGGCTCACTCTCTGTTACTTCTGTCTTTCTCTCCTTTTCCTTGTTCTGTATTGGATGGGATGCTCCACTCTGCTCTCTGCCAATCACATTAGGAGCTTGATGAGGTACAGTTGTTTCCCTTCATGGTAGAATTTAGACTCGCAAAATGGTACACCATCGTCATCGTGTTGAATTATTAGTATGTAAAATGTTTTAATTGGATTATTTGTTTGTGTTTTTAAGTTGGCTGATGATCGAATGGCACTGGTGTCAGGAATTAGTCTGGACCCTGAAGCTGCCATTGGAGTCACCAAGAAACTGCCCCCCAAATGGGTAGAGGGAGTTGATGAGGTAAAATTGAAACTGGGAATTAGATATATCAAGATACATCTGTGTGCATTGTGCAGTATTATAATATTTTTGAAATGAAATATGCAGTGAATAAATAAATACACGTAGACAGTAGAAGTCCTCAAATTAAACCAGTAGATTGTGTACAAAATAAAGTCTTTACCTGGTTTTGAATTGTGAATCGTTTCCTCTCAGATCCAATATCAAATCACACGGGTTCGGCAGAAGATGAAGGAACTGGCGTTGCTTCATGACAAGCATATGAATCGTCCCACGCTGGACGACAGTAGTGAAGAAGAGCATGCCATAGAAATCACTACCCAGGAGATCACACAGGTAAATTCATTTTACATTGCACATTTGTCAGACTTTAAAAGTACATACGTTTTTTTCATCTTTTCTCAATTGGAAACCCCATTTTCAGTCATTTTTAATCGGCAGAAGTTTCTACTTGAGCACAATCTCATAAAAACATGACATAGAATTGATCCTCTATCCTCTGATACAGGATACACAGCGACATCTGACTGATTTAATGTCTAATTCTACTTGCTCACTAAGTTTGTGTTCACTGCAGATGTTTCACCGATGCCAGCGAGCTGTGACGGGTTTGCAGTCTCGTTGTGGCCACTGCACCGAGCAGGAGGAGAGACTATTGAGAAACGTGGTGTCGTCTCTGGCGCAGAGTCTGCAGGAGCTGTCCACCAATTTCAGACACACACAGTCCAGCTACCTAAAACGTAAGAACGACACTGGAAACTGGTCTTGGTCTTCTTAAATCTTCATTCCTTACTGTCTCTGCCCACATATTTAGTCTGGGTTGTATCTCATATCATTTCTCTCCCAAGCTTTGAGTCATTGTTTTGTCTACCAGGTATGAAGAATCGTGAGGAGAGATCAAAGCACTTTTTTGACTCAGGACCCTTAATGGAGGAGGATGAAGATTTAGCTCTGTATGACAAGGTGAGTGGCTTTTTTCCCCATTTGTCCCCCGTGTACACAGTACAATAAAAGGACAAATATTACCTATTGTTATAATTATGAGTACAAACAAGATCTGAAAGATGCATAAACATCCATTCAGAACCTGGGCACACATTCACTCAATGATTCTACTATTTCCCACTGCGTGCAAATTTAAATTTATTTAGCATTTGTACTTATCTGTCACACTGGTTTTATCACTGTTTACTAATTCCACTGAAAGACAGAAAATGGCCTCAATCTTTATTTTCTTAATTCTAATGCTCAGGCTGTGACTACGCATGGTGTTGCATTTGGAATATTAATTGCGTTACTGTAAACTCACCTAATTTAATTTTTTCCTCAGGGGTTCACAGACGACCAGCTGATGCTGGTGGAGCAGAACACAGTCATGGTTGAAGAGCGAGAGCGGGAGATCCGACAGATAGTGCAGTCCATCTCAGACCTGAATGAGATTTTCCGGGATTTAGCTGGAATGGTGGTTGAACAGGTATTTGAAGCAACAATGAGATTCTGACACAGAATCAAATAATGTTCCATTCACCACAATATACCAGAGAAAAAGTCTTTGTCCTCCCAGATAAAAGTGTGTAGTTGTTAGTGAGATGTCCACATAACTTCTGAAATGGAAAGCATCCAACATATTAACATATTACATATTATAACATATACGTATTAACTTGAGTGAGAATCATAATTATTTAAGTAGCTGTGAAGGGAAATAAATAATCTACAACTAGTATAATTAATGGAAAACATCCTCCATTAATAACACACCCCCCCCCCCCCCCATTTCTCTTTAAGGGCACCGTTCTTGACCGAATCGACTTCAATGTGGAGCAGGCTTGTGTTAAAACAGAAGATGGATTGAAACAGTTACAAAAGGTGAACACAAAATCTTTATGCCTACATGTAATTATGTATTTTGGCTGCCAGTTTTACCTTTTTGATTAGGTTAGTTCAGCCATTTGTATTACAATTGAAAAATGCAAGTTGCTGTTAAAGTTTAGATGTTTAATGAGTAATTTTAGATGTGATAATGAATGTTATGAACCACAGGGGAAATCAAAAAAGCAACTTTCAGCAGGCTCAACTGTTATTTCCTATCAGTGTATAATTTACTATATCTACAAACCTTTGTGGTTCATATTTTGATTGTTGCATACTGGTAATCCGTACATGAAATTGAAAGCAGCTGATTTACAGTATTTGACTTTTTTTTTTTTTCCCCATTTCCTTTGCAGGCGGAACAGTATCAGAAGAAAAACAGAAAGATGCTGGTCATTTTGATCCTATTCATCATAGTCATTGTTCTAATTATTATTCTTTTCGGAACAAAGTTTTAATCATGCATTCCTCTGGCTTGTGTTTTTCTGTGTGGGTGTTTGTTGTGCATCTGTGTGGACATGGACTTGGTCTTGGTTCTACTCAAAACAAAGCTGACTGCCTTTCATACCCACCAGGAAACGACAAGAAGAACTCCACGTCTCTTTGCAGGTGCACTTTGGGCTATGTGGAGGTATTCTGTGGCCGATTTTAACAAAAGAAACAATCAACAGTGTGTTTGAGCCGTGGCTATTTTATCAAGTGACTCGCTTCCAAAAATCGCTCCAAGACTCTTTGACAGAGGTTTGTCAAACTCAACCATGTTGACATATCTGTGTCTTAACATTAAAAAAACAACTCTATGGTGTATAAAAATGGACTGCTGATGTTAAATTGCTGAGGCAGAGTGTTCTCTGCTTGAACTCAAAGCACGAATTGTGATGTTTATTGTGTGAAGATGCATCATTTCTGTTCAACACTTTGTTTCTGTGAGCGAGGCGTGACAAGAACGAATGTTTGTGAAGGAGAAACATGCAGTGGATCTTACTGTACTGCAAAATCATTTTCATCCCAACATTACACTTACATACTGGCTCAGTATTTTACTTTACCTTTGTATTAGGGCGGTACCAGATCTGCTTAGAATAGTCGCTCAGTACCAAAAATATTCCTTTGGTTTAAGGACCACCAGTTTTTTGTTGTTGTTTTTTTTTCTTTTATTCGTTTACCCCCTACTTTAATATCGAGGTCCTTGTTATTCCACTGTTGGCCTGAGGAGGGTGTAGACAGCCACGAGCGTCCTCCAATTCATCCTGTAATTTTAAGATCATACCTGTGTCACACCTGCTGTAAGTGCTCATTTTAAAACACTTGATTGTTTTTTGTTTTCCATGGTCCTTGGATTAAGTGCTACCTTTTTTAATCTCTTGCAGTTTGCACATTTTGAGGCCGGGGGGGGGCAGAGGTGGGGGTGGGTGGGTTGGGGTGTTATGGATATAATACTACTGTCATCTGTATGATGAAAAGAATTATTTATTTTTTAATAACTTCAAATAATCCAGACATTCAGAAGTGTTCTGTTTCAGGCAGAATTACTGTATATTAAGTGTATCTGAAGTCTGAACCCAGCAGTTATTGTCCACCCCACTGAGGAAACTGTGATGTAGTCCAACACAAGCAGACATATGAAGACAACATAATGAGGTTGTTTTTGTTGTTGTTTTTTTGTTTGTTTGTTTGTTTTCCTTTTCAGATTGGATACGTTACTTTTTAATTGCGTTGGAAATTCTTTACATGTTCTTGTGATTCTATAAAGACTGATAGGCTGAAATGATGAAGAGCTTTATTCAACATATCTGTACGCTCCACTTTATACACCTGTTAAATCATCTCATGTCATTGATGTGAAGTCGTGTGTGAAAAATGGTTATGTCCTAGTGGTACAAACAAAACGGGTGAGCAGACAGCTGTTTTTGTTTTTTTTAATAAACCTGAAACATGATGGTGTTCTGTTTGTCTTCAAACTGTAGCACTGATACAGGATGGTCTTCCCCAGCAAACTCATCACATACTGGTTATGATGACATGATATAATATCAGACATACCTGCCCTTTGGCTGATCATTTGAGGTGTAATTTACTTGGATTATCAGTGATTTAAAGGCAGGACAAGCCAACCAGTAATAGTATTGGTGAAATGCGCAAACTTCATGTTCTTAAGTCTAATGATGGATTGTTTTTTCCCCTAAATAACAACAGCAATATGTGACGTACAAAGGGGTGTTATATTACTCTCCTCCATATCTAAATTTAAAACTACAATAATAAACTGTTAGGTGGTGCACCTTGCTCCTCGGGAAAATATGGGTATATGCGTTGACTGGGTATTTGATATTTGACAGGATCTTTGACCCGGAAACTAAGTGTGGTTGCGTCAATTTTCAAATTAAAAGCCTCGCTCAACCCTATATTTGCAAGACTGACTTACACATAACTTAATGGTTTTAGTTACTTGTTCAGTATAATTCATAGCTCTCTCTCTGTATTTACAGTGACTGCTGACTGAAACTAAAAATCAGGAAATAGCTAGCTAAATAGCTAACAGGGTTGGTTAAACTTACAGCCAGAGTTAAACAGTTGACGCTCAGCAACAACACCGGGAAAAGATGCATTTAAAAAAAAAAAAAAGGCAGATTAACTATTACCTTTTTTTTTGCTCATTTCGCGACGACTTGCATAAGCTTTTTACATTCCTCCTGCAAATGTGGGCTGGTAGTGAGCTCAGATATCATGTTACCTGACCTGGAAGGCGACTAGCCGACCTAAACATAGCAAACTTTACAAAGTGGATGCCACAATTAACCGATTTTACTCACCAACAACCATGACTTGCGTCGTAGATGAAGACGATCCGTTTCCCGTGGACGACTGTCTGTTTGCCGAAACGTTTTCTCAAGAAAACCTGTACAGTCTGGTCGGTCATGAGCTGAGGATAAGACAGGTGTTCGGTGCCAACCTCGGCGTGGCTGCCCCGGTCTGGGAAGCTGTAAGTAGTTTGTAGTTTGTCACTTGCTCTTAACTGCAGACATGATATTGCTTGAGTTTGAGTTTTGTGCAGTGATAATGGTGTGTATTTGTGTGTGCACAGGCGTTACACTTGTGTCGATACTTCGAGGAGCAGCGTGTGGAGCTGAGGGGAAAGCGCATCATAGAGCTGGGAGCAGGGACCGGTGTGGTCGGTATATTAGCAGCACGCCTCGGTATGTGGTTTTGTCTGTGCACTACATTCATGTTACTGATATAGGAGCTCCTGGACATTCCTAGGCTGGCTGTATGTGCAAATGAAAAGTTATTTTCTTGTCTTTTGTGTCCATTTGGCTCAGTGAACTCATTTGTACCACATGTTAATGGCCCAGCCCAGGCACACATGTAGCTCACTGCTGCCTCCATCAGACACACTGCAAACTTGCTCCTTACATGTCAGTGATGTTTCCCACAATCAGTCATTTGGCATTATCAAAATAGCCTGAGATTCTTTTAACAAGTTCACAGTACCTGAGTACCTGGTGTGTGTATGATTGCAGTGCATGCTTGTTTACTTACTTTCCATCAACAACACATTGGAGTCAGGTGTTCGTATCCTTTCAGGTGCAGCTGTGACCCTCACAGACCTCCCCCTGGCTCTCCCACAGCTTGAAGCCAACGTCTCAGCTAACATGCCGTCCAGTGGTTGGCCTTCTCTTTCTCCCGCTGTCCTCCCCCTGTCCTGGGGCGAGGACCACATGAACTTCACATCTGACTGGGATCTGGTGCTGTGTGCAGATATAATTTACCTCCCACAGACTTATCCACTTCTAGTGGATACACTAACTCATTTGTGCAAGAAAGGCGCCGTGGCGTATCTCTCGTCCAAGATGCGAAAAGAGCATGGGACTCCAGGTTTCTACGAGGAGAGTCTACCAAGCAGATTTAATGTGGAGCTTGTGCACCGTGATGACAAACAAAACATTAACATCTACAGGGCATCTCTAAGAACAGACCAGTGAAAGCAGGGACAGGTATCTACAGGCCTGTGACCAGGATTAGTTACTGCACTGAGACCAGATATGGCTCTGGTTTTGTGGGTGCCTTTTAAGAGAATTACAAAAACAAATGCAGTGAATGCACTCTGCAAAATGAAGCGCTCAGAAAGAGCAGCTCAACCTTTGCTGGATAGCAAAAGTACAGTAATGCAGTGTCAGTCGGTCATGTCAGAGGTCATGTTGAGTTTACATTGTTTACATTGTTATTGTTTTACACTGTTGAGTTGCACCAAAAAGTGGAACAAATTGTGAAATCACTACTTTTCTTTTACTTACTTGACCATTGGTTTATTTATATATTTATATGGATATTATGAAGACTACTATCAGTTACCTAAGAAATGTAATATCCAATGTTTTTACAATACATGTTTTGAATAATGAAATGTGTTCTTTGTCATTATTAGTTAATAAATTGTCTGCAAAATGTGTCTGATATAATATTTTGCTATAACAGCATTTTTGTTACAATATAAAGTTATAACAATTACAGTTTCTCTCCTGCAGATACAGGCTGTGGTCTGCTCATAATCATTTAACTGGAGATATCCAGATATCCTTTTATGACTTGTCTATTTCACGTTGTCACTGTCGAGCACTGTGCAGTTTCACAGAAGACACCATTCTGGATGTGTTTCTTTAAAACTGGTTATAAAGTACACAAAAGACAAACTGCAGACATATCATCGTTTTGGAAAGCTGGATCCTGGTTTCACTTTCTCACTTTCTTCCATTCTAGCATCATAAAAAAGCAGAACCTGATATAATGACAATATCATTTTTTTGGTGAGTAAGCTGTTAATATTCAACAAAATGTTATTTTTTTTATTGAAATATATAAGACCCAAAACAAAGTTCATCCCATCCCTTCCAACTATTCTGTCAACATCAACAGATTGTCCTCCCTGCAGCCTGCTGTCTGTACATACTTCATCCCCTCTCTCCTGCTCTCTGCTGATGTACAGACTTTCTGTTCAGAAAAGGAAAGCCTGTTTGTTACGCTGGAGAGTTTCAAAGAAAGGGAGACAACCCGTCCACTGCCCGTCTCTCCCTCCGCTACAATTCATCCGACAAAACAACAGATCCCTATCTCCATGCAGAGTCTGCTCGCCATCACGCCCGGCACCTCCCACATGAGTGTCATGCAAAGTGCAGGACAATGATTTTGTTGATATTCATTGTTATTTGGGCAAAGTTATGAAAACTGAGTTGATGGTGGTGGTGCTGACCAGAGTGCCATTTGAACTGGTAAGAAAACATTCAAGGAACAGGAATTCACTTTTCACTTTTATTTAATTGTGCACTTGAAAAGGATTTTTTGTTTTTATATTATCTAATTTTTGATATTAAAAAAAAGTAATTTGTGCAGCTATGTGAGCAGAGACTTGGGTATAATTCTGGTGTGAAATATTCTATTATCATAATCAACCTGACCACAAAATGACAATGAATCCCAGTACAATTAGTCAAAAAACACTTTTTTCCATCTAAAATAGCTGTCGTCATAAAACTCTTCACTATAGAGGGGGAATGATGGAGTTAAGGATAGTATTTCTAAAAACCTGATTAAAAAATTCCTCTGTGATATCTGAACTGGGCATGTTGGCCGGATGAAAGGGTGATGGGGTGACAGTGAAAGGGAGTGTGTGTGTGTGTGTGTGTGTGTGTAAAGTGGGAGGGGGAATGAAAACCACTGTCCTTTTAAAACAAGTTGTCCTGTTTGATTTCATTAGACCTCATGTCCCCTCATGAACACTAGGGACAATAATCTGAAAACAGCAGCTGAAGGTATGTGTTGCATGTGTTTATCTATTCCTATATTTATTTATTTACTATCTCTTTTTTCTAATGAGTCTTACATTTTGGATTTAACTTTATATAAACTTGTTTTTTTTTTCAGCAAATTTATGTCACATTTCATGTTTGAAAAATAACCAATTCTTTTTATCTGTTTAATTTTATGCATTTTGAGGACAAGCTTAAAAAAAGTTAAATTATATATATTTGTTCCATGTTTCAGATTTGTGTATCAGAACAAATGATGGAGTTCTGGCCTGAGCATCAGGGGCAATCACCTCTATATGCCAAATTTGGTACTGTTCCTGGGAGAAATTGTACACATAAGTGAGTTCAGTAATATGAAAACAGTTTTAATCCAATTTAATTCTTTGGTAATAAAAGAACTGCCTTTATTAAATACTTGTTTGACAAACTTTGTGTTTGATTGTAGCCTCCAATACTTGAATGGTGACAGAAAGTAATTGCTCAACAAAATGTTAATGTTCTTGTACATTACATGCACGTTACTTTACAAGTAACCCTTGACTAACTTACTTCAAAATGTTTGGAATATCTGCAGTTTACAGTTCCATGTTGCTGTTCATCTGAACTGTAGACTTTCTATCAACACATCAATTCACTTAAATCATAAGTGAAATCATCCTGCAAATAGGAAAGTGATATCAGGCCTCAGATTTTCTTCAATAACAGCATACCATACAGTGAGCTGTGATGTGGAACTGTCATCTTTGCTGAAATTATATATTTGATACATTTGTATTAATGCAAACATTTTCCTACCATTTCATCCACAGTTATCATGACAGGCATCAGGCAACCCACTATCCATTGTACTATGAGCAGCAGGATCAAGGCAGGGAGGCCAGTTACTGGACTGTACCTGGATCAAGAACGGGAGGGGCTCCACAGGACTACACAAACTGGACAGACCCAGAGCTATCTGCCCCTGCTTCTTCCCACTTCCCTTTTATCCTGGACCGTCATACTCAGCAGCACCAGGACCTGGGCGAGTATCAGCTACATGAAGCCAGAGACAGGGAGTGGACAGCAACTCATCGAGCAGCAAGGGAATACGAGAGAGGATTTCTGAGGGAGGGATGGCAGAGAAGGTGGGAGCCCTGTAGTCCTGTTCGCTATAACAGGGAAGTGTCAACTAAGAGGAGTGACAGCAGCTATCGAGAGCTGGAGGCTTGGGCAGCTCGGTATAGTCATTCACTTCCGAGGAGGAGACGTATAGAGGCAGAGTTAAGGGGCGCATCTCAGGGCCTGTTGGAGAGCAGCAGGGCTCCAGAGAGAGACAGCAGGAGTGGGACAGATCCTCGGGTGGCAGCACTGCAACATGTCAGACAATCAGCAAATATCAGAGAATCAGGAGTGTGGGAAAGAGGGGGCAGACAGCAAACTCCAAACTATTATCCACCACAACCTCCTGCCCCCAATGCAAGCCACATGTTGGACGTAAAAGGAAAGACAGGCTACCAAAGGAGAATGTTTAGTCAACCTCCAGGCTATATTGCTCCTCCTCCCTATAACAACCCACATAAAAGCTCACCTGTAATGCACCATTGTGATACCAGCTGGGAGCAAGAAGGTAAGAGACAAACCTACTGGTCACAGCCTACACTCAGAAAGCAGGATGTGTCTGTAGATCTGCAGGATAAAAGGAAGGCAGAGAAAGAGGACTTTACAAAACCAGATGGAAATAAAACCACTGCAGAGCTGGATGGACTCAAGAACAGAGGACCAGAAACAGATACTGCAGGCAGTCCTATCAATGTCCAAAATACACACATGCAGCATGAATGTATGTTGTCTCTGCAACAGCCACAAACAATACAACCAGTTCAGAATATAAAGACAAATGAGCAAACATCCTCAAAAGTCATTGAGGGAAGGAAGTTCAGACTGAATAAAAAGACAGGTGGGATGACCATATTCTGCCTGGTGTCCCGAATAGCTGGCCCCACAGAAACCCCATCCTTGCCACTCTGCACTTCCCAAACCAACATTCAAAGCACAGAATTAGGAGAGGTTTCGAAAGGTCTGAGGGACAGTGGTGATGACCAAACACAAAAGCTTGCAGATGAGGTAGACTTCAGACCACCAGCACTCAAAGAGCAGTCAAATACTTCTGATGCAAGAAATCTCAAAGCCAAACAGCAGGAG
Source organism: Lates japonicus (assembly GCA_033238685.1). NCBI lineage: Eukaryota > Metazoa > Chordata > Actinopteri > Centropomidae > Lates > Lates japonicus. Next base: position 507,146 of record BRZM01000069.1, read on the forward strand.
ACACCAACCTGCGCAGAAAGTGAGATTCTTGGAGATAATCTATCAAACAAAGCAGAGACAGATGATGTTTCTGCAGAAAAAAATAATTTAAATGATGCAAATTCTACATCTGGGAAACAAGTTGCACAGTCAGTACAGCCTATATCAGTCAAATATCCTTTGTGGAGGGAGCCAAGCTTCACAAGCAGGGCTGAAACTGAGGTTTTGTCCACACTTTTGAAAACAAACAGCGAGGAAGGAGAATCAGATGGTTCACGCAACCAAGAGGATTGTGCTGCAGTTCATCCAATAAATGTCGAAGTAAGGAGACTGGACATCAAGAACGACACAGAGTCTGAGGACAGTAAGGGTCTACTGGTCATTGACACAACATGTGTTGTTGTAAAAATGGAGTTGATTCCATCACCAAAGAAAGAGCATGTTCACTATTTAGGCTCCACATCACACACTGAAGATAGTCCACCTGATACTCAATCAAACTCGTCTCCTGAATCAAACACTCAGCTGGATCAGGATGTGATTCCAAACACAGAAACGAACCCCTTGCAGATAAATGACAGGCCTGAGACTGAACTAGACTCAGATCTTGTGGAGAAAAAGGCCACTGAGGGAGGGGGTGACACCTCTTTCCCCTGCATGCCTTCATCTTCCATTTCTGAAAGGGAAACCTTGGAGGAGCGGGCTGAAAGAATCCTAGGTATCCCTCTACACAACTGCATCACTGAGCAACAACCTGATGATGCCACATCATTCCTTGAACCATGTGTTGAGGAGCAGGATGAGGAGGTTGAACCTTCTCCAGTAACAAATGATATTCATAATGCAACTGAACTCCCAGAGGACACAACAGAGGAGGAACGGTCACAGAGTCACTTAGAGAGTGGTCAAACTGGGGATGCTGTATGTTTGAAAGAAAGTGCTGATGCTGAGGATCAGGTGAAAGATGAAGATGGTGAGCATTTTGCAGGACCTCAGGAGCAGGTGTCTGAAGAGGACACTGACTCCCAGCTCGAAACAGACGTCAAAACATCAAAGGAAACTAAAATGGCTGAGGACAATCTGCTTGAACCTACTAGTGACGAGGATACAACTAAACAGAGTCAGGAAGAAAATCAGCCTGTTGAAAATGATACCTCTTCTCCTCATCCAGAAACCTCCTCCCTTCCTTCTACACAGCAACTGCCATCTCCTCTTCTCCCTGGATCTACCAAATCTTCCCCAAGCTCCACTCCCCATACAGATCATTCACCAAGCCCTACTCCTCCACTTGATTTGATGTATCAAACAGCAGAAGCTATGTCCTGCATTGAGGATCAGGATGAAGAGGGTGAAACATCACAGCCAATAAACAATGACATTAGTGACACCTTGGAAGATCTTGAGGACCAGGAGGTGGTGTCAGAGCAACAATTTGAATATGAACAACCAGATAATGTTGCTTGTGCAGAAGAGAGCAACATCGCTGATGGACAACAAACAAAAGAAGCTGACAGGGATCCTATAGACCTTTTGGAACAGACTCTTGAAATATCCACAGAAAATGGTATAGATGCCAACATTTTGCAGCAACAGCATGAATATGTCCAGGTAGAGGATGTTGCTTGTGTAAGAGAAAGTCACATGACTGAGGAGCAACTGCAAGAGAAAGCCAATGAGGATCCTACAGACCTGTTGGACCAGACTCCTGAAATATCCAAAGAAAATGGTATAGATGTCAACATTCTGCAGCAACAGCTTGAATGTGTCCAAGCAGAGGATGTTGCTTATCTAAAACAAAGTTATATGACTGAGGATCAACTACAAGAGAAAACCAATGAGGATCCTACAGACCTTTTGGAACAGACTCTTGAAATATCCAAAGAAAATGGTGTAGATGTCAGCATTTTGCAGCAACAGCTTGACTGTGTCCAAGCACAGGATGTTGCTTGCATAAAAGAAAGTTGTTTGACTGAAGAGCAACAGCAAGATGCCAATGAGCATCCTTTGGATCTTTTAGAAATGACAATATCCCAAGGAAATGCGACTGACAGTCAAACTCAATTGGAAGTCAAACTTTTGCCGCAACAATTAGATAATGACCAAGAGGTGGACTCTTTGAATGAGAGTGATATGATTGAAGAGCAATCACAAAAAGAAACCAGTGAAGATACGGGCCTTTCAGTACAGAAGTATGAAATATCCACAGAAGATACCACTGACAGCCAAGCAGAGGTCAAAAATTTTCAGCAACAACTTTATAATGGCCTAGAAGAGGATACTTCTTCTGTAAAGGATAGTTATGTGACCGAAGAACAATCACAAATAGTTGCTGATGAGGATCCTGCAGGTCTTCTGGAGAAAACAATTTCCCAAGAAAATGCTACAGACTGTCAAACTCAAAAAGAAATTGAAATTTTGCAGGACACTGAACCACAGACTGAACCCTATGACTCTCCCTCACCTTTAGACCCAGACTGTGAGGTGTCTCAGATCCCTTTAGATGTGCTCTCACCCTCTGAACTTCCTTCTCCACCACACACATCACACAAGTCAGACACAGAGCCAGTGTCTTGTCTGGAAATTGACTTAGACTGTCCATTAGCTCTAAATCCTGCCACTGCTGATGCTGACATCCCAGAAACTGCCCCACCCCCTCTTCAACTGGACTCTTGTGAAGAATCCCCTCACTTTTCATGTTCCTCTATCTCTGAATCAGCCCCATCTGTAGCTCCCACCATTTCTACTCCGTCTCATGTGGGGGGTGAGGGTGTGTCCCTTGACTTACCCCACAAAGAAGAGCCCCAGTATCCCAAGTCTCTGTGGGATGCAGTAAATCGCATTAGGAAACATACAGCGCCTGACTCTGAGAATGAAGAAGAGGAAGTGAGTGAGCAGTGGGATCCAGAGAGCATAGGGGAGGACTTCAGCTGCCCAGATGTGGTTTTAGACATGAATTCTGAGAGGATAGTCTTTGATGAAGCAGGGCACCACAAGGTTTCAACAGAAAGCATTGAGGATGTGGAGCAGTATCTATGTCATGAAGAGCCACACGGACATGCTGAAGAAGACACACTGTCCTGCAGCAGCACCAGCAGCCGCAGCTCTGGAGACACCGTTATTGTAGCCGAAGAGGACGAAGTTGAGAACACGCCACCTGATGCCTTGACAGAAAGCAAGACAGGGACCAGTAAGGAGTTGCCTGTGGCTGAAGGAGAGCAATGCGGCTCTGGTGAAGTAAAAGATGAGACTGCTGAGGAAGAGGGAGACGATGAACAAGATGGAGACACAAAGGAGTTTTGTCTAAGTGAGGAGTGCACAGTTGAGGTGGAGAATATAACAGCTGAAGCCACGGAAATGCTGGAAACAGAGCGAGAAGAAAGTGAGGAGGAGGGTTTCACACCCTCAGAGGTCACTCTGGTATCAGATGAAGTCACAGGAGGAGATTGTACAGCTGTAGGAAAGGAAAGTGAGTCTGTAACATAAGTTAACAAACAAAGAACACTGGCCCAGTATGTTAAATTAGACATCTAACAACTTTGTTTTTAATGAAGCCTTTAGTATTTTTTCAATGTAATCTTAAAGTTTTTATTTTTGTTGGTGGATTGATGATTGATTTACTGTTTTAGAAATGTAGTAATTTGACATTAGGGAAACCTAAAATTCACAGCCAACTCTATTTATTTTACATGAATATTCCTGTTCTGTCACACGTTTTCTTCAAATCTAAATTAAGATATTAATGTACTCTCAAGAAAAGCTTTTTCCCCATAATATGTAGTTGTGAGATTATGAAAGTACATAGAATAGAAGATTTCATTATTTTGAGTGATTTCATGGTGTGGTGATATTTCTGGCAAAAAATTAAGCCATGGTTATGTATTTTAAGTAAATAAAAAATGGAGTGCATTAATAAAATGCTGTGGGAAGTTTATGTGTCTTAAAACAAACAAAAATTTGATTAATTAGAGCTTGAAAATGTATAAAACCAGACTTTTGCAAGTCTACATCTCAGTATTTTAATTTCTGTCAGCAATCAATTTTTCAAAAATACAAATAGGATCTAATAAGGAAGGATTGACTGATGTATGTGCGTCTTCTCTCAATGAAATATGTGCAACCATATATTCAGAAACTAATGTAAATGTACTAATACAGCAAAGACTGTGGATGAAATCTGTGAGTCTTCTTCTGTGAGAATCTTTTTTTTTTTTTTTTTACAATAATTTAGATGCTATGTAGGGGCAAAAAGTGCATTAAAATCTAATCTGTGGAACAACAGAGTTTCACAAGTTTGCCAACAGAATGTATAGATGTATTTTGATATGGATCTTAACGGCAAACGTCAGAATATATGGTATGAAATATTTTGGTGACGCCAAGGTACAATTAAATTAATTTATCATTAGAGTTCTATGACTTGTATCTAAGATATTAAATGATAAACTCATGTTGATGTTGTACAAATACATTTTGATTGATTGAAGACACAACAGATGCAGAAAACTTACAAAATTTATATATAAAAATGGAAATTTCAAGAGAATGTTCACATGAGACAGCGAGTAATTTTGTCACACATTGTAAAATAGCTGATACCAAATCTACCTCCTGGCCTGTCTACATCAACCGTACAGCATGAGGATTTTCCAGCCAAGTATGATTTTTTTTTACTTAGGACGAAACAACCAGATTGTGGTTAACAGCACACTCTAGTGGAATTACACTGAGCTCAGTTTTACTACACTGAAGACAACTAAACTTTATTCTTGATTCTCAGAAGTAAAAAAAAAAGAAACACTGGAAATCTCATAATACAAGGAGATTGCATCTGGATTTGGTAGTGTTTAATGAAAACAAGACGCATTGTTAGCCTGCTCCTGAAGCTATGACTAAACAACTCATTCTTATTTTATGCTTTATGTTTGTTTGGTATAAAGATATTTTTCTTCTCTGGATTTAAAGGGCAACGTGGAAGGAAAGCAGTTTTTCTACATGATTACAGCCAACATATCAGCCCTTTTGTAAGTCAGTGCTCTGTTGTCTGAACTTAATTTACTTTAAAACCACTGTCCAAATGGTGTGTAAATTAATGGACAACGATAAAAGTCCCTGGGAGTGTTTTTAAGTGTTAAGAACACTAGGAGCTGCAAGTTTGAATTCATATATTCACATAAAGTGGTGGATGAAGTTTTTCAGTACTTAGAACTTCTTTCACTCTTTAATTTTGTTTTTTGACTTTTCTGCAACTTTAAATTAATCAGTTAATTAATCAGTTGCCAAATTTGTGATCAATTCATCAACTGCAATTAATTTCACAACAACACTGAGGTTCTTCTACAGATGGATAACAGGTCTGGTCCTTTGAGTAGTGTGATACCTGCAAAACATTTGTTCTACACTAAAGGCACATTTTCTCAGTTTCACTACAGTGGAACTAACTCCACTCAAATCTGAAATCATCTTTATTCCTGATCTTCAATACTGTACCTTAAATTTTGTGGTCTTTCTTAACCAAAAATAAAAAACAGAACTGCAGTCAGTTATTCTTGTGATCATGGACGGTCAAATAAATACTGGTGAGCATAAAAAACTCTGATACTTGTGCTGACAGTGACTAGTGGCGTCAAAGAACCTCTGTGTAGCTTTGGAAAATACTTTTTCAGTGTGCATGAATATGGACTTAAGGACCACTTGACCAAATTTCGACCTAATCTCTATGTACTTGTCTTAAAGTAGAATTCTTACTGTATATACACAGTTAATTCTGTAAGAAATTCTGTATCTACTTTGAGGTCTAACTTCAGTTTTTTTAGTTTCACAGTTTCAGATTTATCTGGTGAAGACAAGACAAGAGCCTTCATATGGGAAACAGAAACTTGAGAAGTGTAATAAGTTACAGTACATGAACAAGCGACAGGGTCCAAAGAGACGTGGCTAAAAAAAATGGCACAACTGGTCCTTAAATTCTCCATGGTCACAGGAATAACATTTTGTTTTCAGGTAGATTTTCTATTATTTTACAGGTTTTCAGGATTTGTATACATCTTGTATCACTGCCATGGCATAAACCGGTGAGAAGTGACAACTGAAAACATTACAGCACCCAGTGTCTCCATTTCAGCTGAGGAGAGACGGCAGCCATGGCGATGTGATATCAAAGTTCGTCATGGGGCATTTTCAGAGCATGGTCACAGAGGTCTGCAGAAAACACAGGACAGGAAAACAATTCATTAAAATACAGTCACTGCAGTGGACCTACACAACAGAAGTGTGTGATATGGCGATATCAACATTTTTAGGAAGATCGACATCAGTCGTGCTGGAAACATACCTGTCCTCTTGCTGCAGAGTTTGTCTTTAACATTATCTGTCTCATGAGCGAAGAATTCAATGATTTCATCTTCATGCTGCTCAACAATTGTTTCACACTGTACAGATAAGTCAAAATAAAACAATGAACAATTCACAGTGTACAAAATCACAAAATTTAGGAGGTGGATAACACACAAATAAAATAAAATCTAAATAATTCAAGACCATTAAAAGCCAATGATGCAGTTAATTGTATCTGTCTTTTGGATCAATACATTGTAATTTCTTGAACAGAAAACTGTACTCACTGCAAACTTTAAGCTGGCGGTAACTCTTGAATCCAGCGTGGCCTCTGAGAGGTCCATGGCCTCACCGCTGCGAGACTTGATCCTAATGTAGGACTTCCTGTTTGTTGAAGAATCTGTGCGCTCGCCATAGTCCTCCATCCTCTCGCAAACACTTTCCATCAGTTCCAGGAGGTTTCCCTCTGAGCGGGCCAGAGGAACCTGGTGGCATCAAAGGTCGTGAAAGTCTCTGAATTAAAGAAGGGGTGAGATTTTCTCTCCATGTCAACAGTCAAACCACATTCACACATATGATGCATGCACTGCGGTATATGTTAAGTTCTTCTTGTGTAGAACTGTAGTTAGTAGAGTGATGCAGCCTACAGAGTGAGTTGGACACAGATTACTACGTGGCTGTGGTTCTGCAGATTCACCTCTCTGATGGACTGGCTGCCGTCTGGGTTGATCCTGAAGGATCCAGTCTGGATCATTTTCTTTGGATCTATCTGGGAGATGGCCCACTCCATCTCATCCACCAGAGCCCTGCAGGCTGAAGAGGAAAAACCGAGATTAGGATTGTGTGTGTGTGTGTGTGTGTGTGTGTGTGTGTGTGTGTGTGTGTGTGGACTGATCAGAGCGCGAGGCGGAGATACATGGTCACATACCTCCACATCTGATATCCTGTCCTTGTCTGGCTGCCTGGCCGAGGCTCAGGAGGAGACACAGAACCACGCACGATGCGAGCAGGAGAGCCGCTTCCCTCATTTTGCATCTAAACGCAGATTACAGCATTACACAAGCTGACACATCAACCGGCGGAAGAAACATCCAAGTGACTCGTGTTAAGTTAGCCGGTACCCTCTCAGAGCCGCCGCTAGCTACAGCAATCTTTCTGTAAACCGAATATTAACCCGGAGAACGACGGGGACACAAAACACAGTCTGTTTGAATGAACTTTTCATTCAGCTTACCTGTCTCTGGCGGAGTTTCTGGAGACCACCTTCACGGTTTTCCACGACGTTCCATCACATTCGGTGAAATGTGGTGACGTAGGCAACGGAATTGCTGGACAGGATGGAGTCAAGCACGAGACGGCGCCCCCACGTGACCGGGAGGATTCTAACGATTCTGTTGGAATCGCTCAGCCGTTACCACGGCAACTCGACAGCAGAGTTCGGTGCTCCAGCGTGGTGTTGTTTTCAGTGTAGGGAGGGGGGGACACAAGTTGTCGCCTGAAATGAACTGAAGAAGAACGTGGAAAGTGATGTGAGGAGGAACTGAGGAATTTAGGAATTGAGAATATAAGGACAATAGCTCGCACAGACTCATTTACTGATTAATCCTTTAATTCCTATTTTTAAGAATATTTCGGGGGTTTTCCTTCAGAGAGATAGGAAACAAATGGAGACGAAGAGATGTGACAACAAAGGTTCCTGGCTAGGAGTCAAATTGTGGTATTCACTGGTACCAGCTTTATGAAGTGTGAGTATTTGCCTGTCTATCATGCCTATCATAATAAATATTATATTATATATATTATATTATATATTCTAATATAACCCCCCCCCCCCCCCCCCGGGCAGTTGAATGCTTGGTAATCCAGCCAGGTGACTACTAGAAACCATAATAAAAACTAGGCGAAAGACATGACATAAAAAATAAAACAGTGAACTGAATTATATGTGGGACAAGTATATAAACTAATTTCACCAATGTGCCAGACACTTTCTAGTAATACAGAAATATCAAAATGAAGGTTAGGAGGTATATTGAGGGAGAGGCAGCTAAGAATGAATAATTGTGCAATGCTTTTCTTGAAGTTGAATAAGACCTGACAAACACCCCATGGATGGATGATCTCTTTCTTGACTTTCTTACTAAAAGAGAAATCAATTAAAATTTGGGGACAAAAAAATTAAGGCAGAAATTATTTTCACTTTTTTATTCAATGGGAGAAAAAACATTCAAACATAAGCCTGGAGACAAAAAAAGAAAAATCAGAAAACCAACCTTTAGTAGGTTCTCTGTATCATACTGTACAATTCATCACATCATAAATAATATGTTTAATCAAACCTCCAGTACAGTACAGTATCAGTTTCCTGTCTGGCCTTTGAACCAGAAAAATGGTCTCTGACAATCCCAGCCTGTTCCCAAATTCTTTATAATAATTTGAGATGTGATGAATTATGCAGTTATCAATTAAAAATATGTAATGATTATAAATGGTCATTACCATGTTTTCACTGATTCAACTGGAAGCAAGTTGATAAGATAATACAGCTAGAAGGTCTTATGATGTACGCCTGATGTACATCCTTCAACCAAATGCATGTGTCCGGCAGAGGGATATGTTCTCTCATATTTGCAAAGAAGTAAACTCAAAATCATTTGCTTGTTGCTAAGCAATGCATTTCTGCTGTGATCCCATCCCATCAAGTTAAAAATATTTTAGCACATATGTTACATTGTCAGTTTTTATGCTCTCACTTACTCTTTTGTCATTTAAGTGCTGACTCATTTGTTTAAAAAACAACATGTTTTTTGGAGGAGAGAAATTACTAAAAAGGTCTTTAGCACAAATATTTTTTTATTTGGCATGATGTCATTTCAGTTGCTAAAGTCTGAATATTTATATGTAGCAAAGTTGGAATTCAGTAGTGCATTTCCCAATGGAATGAATATAGATTTTCCAGAAAATATGATGGCAAATGAAGAACCCATTGGCTAAAAGAAAAATAATCCAGAAAATATATTATAGTCAATAGGAAAATCCCCAAGAGGAAAAACCTACACAGACGCAGCTTATATTCTCTTATTTAGAGGAGGATCAGAGCAGTGTGCAAGAATTTCTGACTTATTATTTTTATTCTGACTGGAAAATGAAATTATTATAAGTATTAAATTTGGGCAGTTTGGATCGTTGGCAACGCTACTGTCAGCCTCTCATACACGGTTTCTATATCCAATTGGATATTCTTAAAATTATTCTCTTTTGATTATTTTAAATATTGAACTACAGTTGTGTTGTTCCATGTACAAGAATTAGAGTTTCTTGTATTAGTTTCGTGTGCTACAGATGTGATAAATGAGGCACAGTGGTGAACACAGGAGGCACTGTGGTTGTCTGCACAGTAATTTGAAGACATGTGCTGTCCAACATTTGGTCTAGGAAAAGGTTTAGTTCATTAAAGCGCCCAATCCATCACACCTCTGAGGTGTTTGATGATGGACCCTGCTGTTGTTTGCTGTTATCATTTTATATCATTTTCTGTCTAGTGTCTTCTCAGTTACTCTTTTTACTTTCTGTAACAAAGTGCACAAGAAGATTTGCAAGTATCAAAATGTAAAAATTACAGGCATCTGTCATATTACCACTCTGTTGTGAAGCCAACACTTGTCTCCCTCAGTCTAACGTGTTCATGTTTTCTACGACTACAAACTCCTGTGACACTCAAGGAGTCAAAGAGCCCTGAGATTCAGTGTCCCATGATGAACCCCTCTCATCACTTTTCTTATTCAGCATTTGCTGTCCCTCACTTGTTTGCACCACAGTGACAGGACTGACAGCTTTTTCCAGAAGTTAAATGCTGTACTTCTCTGTGATAGAGTGCCCTATTGCACTCATAACACCTATGCACAAATTTGGCAAACAACAACAAACAATCAAAATAAAGTAAAATAAAATATGGCTAGCTGCTGCTAAAACTACACTATACAAGCCCTAGGAGCATTTCTAAAAAATTATATACTACACATAAAAAAAATCTTAAAACATACTGACCTAAGCTTAGTTGAGAAGGAAATATAAGAAATACAAATTAAATAACGTAATACAGGATATCAAATCATAATATATCTGCAAGCAACACTGTGGGAGAACAAACCAGTCAGAATCTTCTGGCAACTCTGAAAATTCATGATGGGAATGTATACATGTGCTAAAAACATACACATGTATTATCATTTAGCTTAAAGTTTGTGCCTGTTGCCCCAGTGTCTTTTTTACTACGACCCCCCAGAGACCACTGAAATAAGGAATTTCCAGATCCTACACATAGTAGCTTTAGTTTGATAATTTACACTTAACTTAAATTCTTCTTAAATTCCAGTTTTAAAAAAGACTTGTAAATATAAAGGTGTACATAAACGTAACACAAAGAGAGTGACATAAAACTGTCATTCTCTCATATATAGTATAAAACACGGGAAAGTGTGAGTAATCACATATAAATGCCTTGTATATTTTTGAAATGTTATGTTCATATTTAATATATTAATTCTAACAGTTTTTTAGCCTAATATTAACACCTAAATAAATTAAAAATTTTATTTGGATACAAATCAGAATAAAGGGCAGCTGCTTGGTCCCACCAAAGGCATAAAAACTGTTAAACATGCTGCAGCTTTGGTGTTTGACTCTTCTTGTTTTCTCTCTGTGGGGATGTGTGCCAGTGGAAAACTCAAGTTTTTAATGTCATGTCAGATAAATCAGAATTAAGCACATGGTTAAAAAACAAATTCAATGAAACACAGGCATGTCTAATGTGCAGCCTGGTGCAGCTTGGAGGTCCACGGCATCTTTGGTGCAACACTGGCTGAAAACAGCGAGTTGTGTCTCCCAACTTGTGACTTCCATGTCTTGGAGTATTTTTGTCATTTATTTTTGTGTGATTTCTGCCTGGAAAGTGATTATGTTGTCACAGTAGTGTCTGGCTGGCAACTATCACTTTCTTTTCTTTTAAGTTACGGGTTTAAGTTACAGTTTAGGTTATGGGTTTATTGACTTGTTGTTGTCAGTTGAGACAACTGATTTATAGAAGCCAACAGGGACAAACGTCATATTATGCACATTGAGGTGAGATTGTTTTATCAAAAACATGACACAGGTTACTGCGTCACAGTCATTTTTTTTAAAACATGCCTCATGTTGGAGCCCAGATATTAAACCATTATTTGCATAAACATTATTCATCAACAGACCTGCATGCTACAGTTATCATGTTGTTGGCTGAGGTTGCTGAGATATCTGTAATGGAAAACATCCATTGGTGAATTGAACAGGATTAGACGTCTGTGGCCACATCACAAGGACACTTTAAAATGTGTTAGGCACCGAGAGGTGAAGACGAACTCGTACCGACTGAGCTTCAGTGGTCCCACGCTTCAGTCGGGTAATAATGTGTTGGTGTCCTTCGGTCACCAGAGTTTGACATCCGCCCACAACGTATCGTCCTATCTCTCCACCACAGAATCAGTGTCCATGTCGCTCAGTAGGTAAATGTCTGTATGACGCAGCGGCCCTATTTGTATCTGAAAGAGAGAGAAGAGATCATCAGTGAGGAGAGAGTCGAATACAGCTAGTAATTACAGAGTTCAGATCAGCATCATTTTTTCAGAGAGAAAGAGAAAGCATTTGATTTAGCCGTGATTTGTTTGGCTCACAACTGATTATTGAGTTTTAATGAATGATTCAAGGTGCAAAATATTATTTAATCTCTTAGCACACACCTGGTAGCCGGTGGGGTCAGGGGTTATGGTTATGGTCAGGGTTTAAGGTTAAGGGTGAGCGATGAACTTACTACCTGCTAAGCACACACATTTTTAGAGTATTAACCTGAAACTGTAGATAAGCATAATGTCAGGTGTTAGTGGCTTACTGTAATGTAACTTAGATATTAACAATAAGAGGAGAACATAACAATCAATACTGTTTTGATCAGAGGTAAAGAGGGTCCAATCAGATCACGATTTGAATTTGATTGTTCATATGTATTAATTAAGGGTGCTCACCTTGGGGCAAAGTGCTACTTGCCAAATTCAAAATTCCTCATTTAATCCTGGAAAATCCTGGAAAAGAGCATTTGTACTACATGCAGTGCTATGGTCTACAATCTACCCTGATTAAATAAAGATGGAATTTTTTTAAAAATTGCCCTTTGACCCCTTAATCTAAGGAAGAAAAATAAAGTTTGATCATTTGAGCAGCGGAGTAATGATGATATTACACTGTAACTTAAAGTTACTTTGCACTGTAGTTAGCAGGTTGTCCAGTAAAGCAAGTTATCAGGGTTAGTACTTTATTTACTGCACTACTGTTACAATAATCAGAAAATCCTCCAGCTTACGACAATTCTCTAGTCCTTTTTCAGATTTAGATTTTTCTTTTTTTCATTACGTAAACATTACTAGCTGTATCATGAGTCCCTCTTTAGACATTAAGACAGAAGACGCCAACAAATGTCCATATATCCATTATTTCCCATTTATTTTGGACACATGGTGTGCTTCATCCAGTAGCAAAGGACAGACATTTATTTATTCAATCCCAAAAAGCAGAAAAGAGTGATAACTGCAAAAGACACAATGCTGTAATGTGTAACCTCAGTGTGCACAGTATTATACTGAAGTTTTCTCTGTAACAGTTCAAATATTTCTGTCAGAGAGGTATTTATATAACTCTGTATGGATTGATCAACCCACAGCAGCCAGAAAAATGTCAAGTTACATTTCCACCACCTCCATGAAAACTTTGAGAAACTTTAAGAAAACCTTTGAGAACTCAGAACCAGAGACCTGGTCCCCCAATTCTAAAATGAACATTTAACAGAATATCTTCTGAGAGAACCTGAGATCTTTACTGTGATTACTGGGACAAGATGGCTCCCAGTAACACTCAGCCTGCTGGTCATCATCAAGTGTAACTGTATTTACTTGATTCTATAAATTTATCCTGTTACTGTATAAACTGTATGCTTTCACAGTTCAATTTTAATGCTGTTATTGGTTAATATATATACATCTTACTTGGATATTGCTAAGTTAGGTGCTTTAGTATAGCATATACCACCTCATTTTGATGTTATCATGCTATTTCTTGATTTCTTTAACACATTGGAAAAATCAGGCTGATAAAGACTGGATGTTTTTTTATGTTTTCCCCCATGCTATGCCAGAGAAGCTGAAAGTGCTGTGCTGATAGCATGCTGGTGGTAAAAACAGGAAACACGTCAAACTGGTACAATAGGCCGGCCAGTGCTGCCAAGTAAAACTGGTTTACAATTTGAAATTTATCACCACCTCCCTGTCGTCATTCAAGATTTGAACTCGTGACCCACGCTGCGTCATATGAACAACAAGACTTTATTTCCACATTAAACTGCTGCAGCTCAGCTTATCCTGTGTTTAGCCATGTTAGACAGACTGATAACAGACTGTGTGACGGCAAAACAGGTGCTGACTTTAGTCTCAGCTGTAAGCTGCTCAGTGTGAGGAAGGAAATGATGGCACTGATATTAAAATATAATTATAAATAATCCAATTTTCCTAAACGAGTTTTAATTCTCCTTGCACTGGTTTATTAAATATGCCTGTTATTTGATAAATACATGTTTTAATCTTTATTTGGTTAAAAACCTACAATGAATATTAACAGTAGTTTCACTGTTGATAAAGAGAAACAGAAATATACTTTGAAAAAGTACATTAACAATGTTGAGAAGGGAGAATCATGTGACTACTGTGAACTGATTATAGCCAGAGTCAAAGATGGAAAAACACCACTATAGTAAACAAAAACAAAAAAATAAAAAAAAATAAGGAGGTCTTAAATAAATCAGTGCAAAGCACTGGACACACTGCAACTTAATTCAAAGATGCAGTGCACCAGAATTACAATAAACATTCAACTGAATGAATTTTATTGTGAGCTGTAGAATTTTTAGACTCTAATTCACAAAATGACTACTTTCTAGGGTCTAAATATAGAGGGTGTTGTATGCTGTGCAGACTGCCCTCAGAGCCAAACTTGTGATTATGGGTTACGTGAATAATGTTGGCTTTCTTTAAACTTGTTTTGACTGCCTTGTCAAGACAATTACTACAATTATAGAAGCTGTTCTTTCACTTCTCCCCGCACAGCTGTATAAACATGTTGCAGTGACTTTAATATAACGTATATAATTACAACACATTTTTAACATTCCTATGGATTATTGAGTCTATCAATATATTTTCTCCTAATGCTCTTTAAGGACAAATGATGCTGAGTAAAAATGTGGTAAAGAGAGTTTCCCAGAACATAACAAAAATGTTTTACAGATATAAAAACCACTGCCTAAGCTCTGGCATTCGAGAAGGAATGAAACAGCTCCTGTGCACTGTTAAAAATATATTTTGATGCTCCATTTCCTTCATACTGATTTTCAGTTTTCTGATAAGCTTTAGTTTAGTTTAGTTTAGTTTTTAGCTTTAGTATGTTGACTAACCCGAGTTTGCATCCTTATTATTTAGGCACTAAAAAAAGGCTGAGAGGATAAGGCTGCTGTCTTAAACAGCTTCACTTATTTGAATGGAGCTGTTTAGTTCAGGCTGAATTTTTCAAATTCACAGACTTGGTTGTACTGACAAGATGTCCACTCTAGACATCCAAAACTCCACACACTCAAGGTTACAAAGGAGGTATATGCATGACTTGTGCATGATACTGAAACTTGCCACTTAAGTGTCTTGGACATGTAAGACAGGAATCAGCTCACAACATCAAAACGCATTACCAGAAGTTTTCTTTTTTTTTCCACACAATTAGGGCTGGATATCATTTGGAGATTTTTAGTACACACAACGGAATTTATGTATCTTACACATCATGTAACAATTATGTCCTATTAGATAAATGAATTGTTGTTCAATTATTAGATGCAAAATATCCAGTGAATAAAACTGCTACCAAGAGACTGAGAGTCACTGAGATGAGATAGCAGTGGATGTTGAGGTAGACAGAGTGGAAATTGTAGCAGAATGAGCAGCTCTTCCTCCCACCATGACATCCGCAGGTTGACAATATCAAGGGATGGGGAGTTAAGTACTTGATGCAGCTAATACGAGTAAATGTCATGGGGAACATAGGAATGAATTTGTGGATACATTATTCATTTTGGATGGGCAGATAGGCCAGCTCTTACTAAACGGAAACAGGGTGAAAAATAAGTATGCAAAACAAAGTCTAAGAGGAAACATCCTTGGTCTTTATGAACATATAACATTATAATCTTAATAGCAAACATGGAATCTGATTACTGCCTGATTTGACTTTCTTGAATAAAAAAATATTGAAGGTTGAAAAATTATTATTGTAACTGAGGTAATTCTATAATTTTGATGCTATATAATTTCAAATAAAAAGGTTATAATGGTTATAATTCATGTTTCCTCTGAGCTGCTCTGGTCCTCCCACAGGCAGCAAAACGTCATGCTTGTTTTAACAACTTTGCAGCAGTATGGCCACAGGCATTGTGGCTACTACTGTACTTTAGATAAACCAGCATGTTTGCTTGTTAGATGTCTAAAATCAGTGGAACTTCTGAGTAAGTAGCTGAGCTGCTATTTCTAGAAGTCTACACGACATTTTATAAAAAGTCAGAAAAAAAAACCACACACTTATAATTAGGTGATTTATCAATAGAGTTGAATGTTGTATAAACCATTTGTCACTGTGCGTATAAGTAAGTATAAGTACATCAAGTTGTTGCCTTTGAAGAGTGTAACAATTATTGATTAGTCAAATGATGTATATGTATGTATATTTCTTTTGAGGTTGACTCAAGCACATCAGATACTGGCACCTAATACACTTTGCTGGTATAGTATCAATATGTTTGATTTGTTACCTAAAAAACACCAAACTGTGATACCCAGCCCTACACAAAATGAACATGTGACGTTAACAGAAAATGTGCTTTCAAGATCCTACGTGATCTTGAGAAGTCCTGGTTGTGTACAGAGCTCAGAGTGTCCGAGAGGAAAGAGGAATGCTGGTGGTAACTGTCCTGTTCAGCTTTAGGAGTCGTACTCTGACTGCTCCTCTATGAACACAGCAGGTCGGTTTCTTACCCTGCTGCCAAAGTCCAGGCAGGAAACCCCCAAGGCAATCAGACAGTGCCATGCCTGCAGACAAGAACGGAGAGAGAAGTCAAGTCACAACAGGGTTTGTGCACACTTTTTGTCCAAAATAGTGACACTACCTTAAAGGATAATGCCAGTTTTTTTGAACTGTGTGTTTTTGCCACTGACAGGCTGAAATTGTTATATATTTGTTATAAATGTCCTACAGAGAGACCCTTTTATTAAGGAGTAACATCCTTTTTGTTTAAACCAGAAACATCGCTATATATCACTACCAGACTCCATTGACAAAAACAGAAATTTTACTCAGCATAACGCAGGAGCTGCTTGAATACAGCTGCTTCGATCGGTTAGTTAGTCTGTTATTACAAGTAAAAGTCTGATATTTTAAAAAGTTTAAATTCTTATGTTTTATTTATTCACTTTAAGTTAAGTTAAATAAGATCGATTTAAATTTAGTAAACAAGTTATTAGTACAATACTTTGTCACAAAATCACTATCTGCATTTATAAAAAGGTCATAAAATGTCACATTAATGAAGCCAGAAGGTGTCTGAGAAGTGAGTATGAAGTTGCGGTAATCTAACTCACCAGGTAGCCTACAAAGCACAGGTAGGCTATGGAGAGGAGAGCAGACAGGACGTAGAGCAGCACGCTGTTCAGTGACGTCACATAAACCACCACAAAGTACATGTTGATTGCACAAACCAGCAGGATCACGATGCCTCCGGAAATCTTCCACATCCTAAAGAAAACAGGCAGGCAGTTTATTTGACCATTGAGAAATAATGGTTTTTTTTCTCAAATTAACAGGATCCTGAAAATACATGTTCTCAGGACTGTGTGTTGATGTTCCGCAGATTTATTAAAGGACCTTCTAATGTCCGGGAATACAGATTTCTTGCATCATACTCTTTCCTGTTACACTATTGAGTAAATCCCTGGATTGCACAACACAACTTTGGTCACAGCCTTGGGTTGTTTTTCATAAAGAATGTCCAACTAAATTATCTGTTTATATCTGTTACGTT
Organism: Lates japonicus; assembly: GCA_033238685.1. Taxonomy (NCBI): domain Eukaryota; kingdom Metazoa; phylum Chordata; class Actinopteri; family Centropomidae; genus Lates; species Lates japonicus. The sequence continues at coordinate 524,655 of BRZM01000069.1, forward strand.
CTTAGTTAAATAACAAATGCACCTGGAACAGTCTCTCAGGTGACCTTGAGCAGACACGTTGCATTTCATTAGTGAATCAATAACTAAACTCAGACCTCAACCACAACAAATTCACCTGGTGAAGTTTTAAGTTGAACTGACTTGGATAAGACATATGCTGAAAATACAGAAACACTATTTCTGTCTCCATTAGCTTTATATGTGGCTGATAAGAACAAGTAAAAGTCTCACTGATGTGAGTAATTATTCTGTTAATACAGATCAAGGAATACAACTAACAAATACAGTGTGTACTCCAGAAGCATTAGAGAGTCAACTGAAGTGAATGATTAAAAAAATGTATTTTACTCACAATCCATTTGCAAAGTCGTTCATTATGGACGTCAGACTGGTGAAGGTCAGAATTGGGATCAAAGCAAATGGGAGCTGTCGAATGGAGAGAAAAGTCAGACTGAATATTTTACAGGATTATGTGCCACACAATAGGAACAACAAAAGAAGGATTAAGTCTCAAAAAAACTGTAGATTGTGTAAAGCAGGGTAATGTTAAAGAACTTTTTGCAGAATTGGCTTATGACTGGACCTGACCTGCATGCTTTGAAGCACGTTGAGGAAGTCGTTCATGCCTGTCAGATGCTGAACATCCTGGAAAATGGCCACCAGCAGAGTAGGCGTGATGGCAATGGAACGGGTCAGCAGCACCCGTGCGAAACGAGACCACCGTAGGTTCAGGAAACCCTTACAGAAAAACACAAGGATGAGTATACACGCTTAGATACATCTTTGGGGTTTTTTTCCATCAGCTGCTGTGACACGCTTGACTAAACAAAGCTGCAGCTTCATTTCTAAACAACAGGTGTTCTTACCTCCATGACAAACTGCCCAGAGTAAGTGCCTGTCATAGTGGAGCTCTGTCCAGCTGCTAGGATCCCTATGGCCCAGATGTAGAGAGCTGCAGGGCCAAAGAAACAGCCCAGGACCACTCCCTGAACAAAGGGATCATAACACAGAAAATATGTAATTATCCATCTACCCACTGTATCAATCTCTCAATTTCTGTTAATTTTTTGTAGCTGTGCTTTCCAGTAATGAGTAGTAATATACTAATGAGGCCCAGACGTACCCCTTTGTAGATATCCACCTCCAGTGTGCCGTTGTTGAGAGGGAAGAGATCTGTGTGAGGGCTGCCGGTCGCATTGCACTCTGCATTCTGCAACCACGAGAAAAATAAGCAACAACTTGATATGCACTGTGTTAACAGTACTGATTGGAAAACAACACAAGCTTCAACAGTGCTTAGTGAAGAGCAACAGATGTCAGTGTCTACCCACCACTTCCATATTGCTTTTATTGTAGAAGGCCTGAGCAAAGACGGCCACGACAAAGACGTTGATGAGGAAAGAGATGAAGAGAGCGACACTTGACTCGATGAAGAAGTACTTGTTGGCTTCTTTTACTTCCTTCTTATTCCTGCGGTCAACCTCCCGAGACTAGTACATAAGGAAATGAAGAATAAAGAAACACTCAACACACAAATCTACTTCATGTTTCATTTTTCAGTCAATGGTACCACAAAGTGGATTTTATTGCTTTAAGACTTTTTCCTACATGTAGGAAAATGTAATGTTGACTTATTGGGCTCGAGTACGATCAATGATCACAAGTATGTTTCTAACCTTGACCAGCGCTGAGTGCAGGTAGATGTTGTGGGGCATGATGACGGCGCCCACGATTCCAACCGCCTGCTCCAGCTGCACAGGCCCACAGCCGGCACAGTAGGGTACAAACATCCCCTTCAGCAGCTCCCCTTGGTCTGGCTTTACCAGCACATACTAAAGACAGACAACAACAAGTCAGACATGTCAGGGTGACATGACTGTCTCCATAAAAGTTGTGAGATGTCAACAAAAACGTGAGGGGCGTTACCTCATAACCAAAGCTAATAGCCATTACAGTGATGAGGAAGCCAAAGAAAGCTTCAAGTTTCCTCAGGCCTACAAAGAGAAAAAACTGTATCAACACTGGGATGCACAGCTTTTCACTGACTGGTAGGTTGTGGTTGTACAGCTACAGAAAAGAATCACATACCATATTTGTCTAGAAACAGGAAGACAAATGTGTCTGTGATGGTGATGAGAACTCCTACCCACAGTGGGATCCTGGAGAAGAGACAAAGAAAATGTTATTTTAGGTCAGTATTTTATCACCATTATGGAAAACACTGTAAAAATGTTTGCAAACCCTTTCCACTGAGAAGCAGAAAAGATGTTACCTGCCCACTGAGAGGAGGTTAAAAGCTATGGCACAGCCAATGACCTCCTGCATGTCTGAGCCGATAATTGCCAGTTCAACCATCAGCCAGAGGATGATCCGAGGAACCTGAAAAAGAAGTGATTAAATTAAGAAAGCGCTTTTCATGCTGAAGGTCAGGGCCCCTATAGTTCACAGAGATTATTTAACAATGTCTAAGAACATAAATTCAAAAATGGAGCACTCATATTGACAAATACAAACACAAAAAAGTAAATGTACAACAAGAAAGAGGAAGTTAGATATGTGATGAGAGTTGGGAATGCTCACAGTGGGATACTGGCGGTTGCAGACTTCAGCCAGGTGCATCCCTGTGACGACTCCGAGGCGTGCAGCTAACCTTTGCAACAGGAGCCCAATGATGGTGGCTAGAAGGAGCACCCATAGGAGCTGAGAAAGAGACAGAAAAATATGAAAACAAGTAAACCATTTGCCTTCAAAATAAAAGAACTTTTAGAAAAAGGGGGAAATAGATAGCAAGAATGATGGTTCTTGTTTTTTATTTTTCTAAATCAGCACCCATAACCTGGAATGTAAACTACAAAGCCATGCTAGTCATGTTTTTGTTTATCACCTTAAAGCCAGCTTTAGCTCCAGACTGCAGGTCAGACTCAATGTTCCCTGGATCCAAGTACGCAATGCTCATCAAAAACCCTGGTCCAGTGAAGGCCCAGAGTTTACGGAAACTGAACACCTGGAGAGAAAGACAACAGAACCTTAACAATAATGTAATTTGAATATTATTGAAATATCTCCAATTAAATCCACAATTAAAATATCTAACAAATTAATATAATAACAAAGAGAGATTTACTTTGCAATAAAAAGACATTGTCAGTACCTGGTTGGGGCTCTCAGGAATGGGCACCTTCTCTTCAAAGTACGTGGAGAAGGGTTCATCCTGGCCAACAGGTGAGGCAGGAGGAGAGATGGAGCTGTACTGGTTCGTCTGGACTCCATTCTCCTGAGGGGAGTCCCCTAACAAATCCGCAGAAGAAAAAACAGAGGGAAAGGGATAGTTTGTGATAAGATAAGACATATACAGTTTTGAAATTCATTATCATAACATTTCACACATTCTAAGATTTGGACATGCGGCCTAATCACTATACCAGTGTTGGCCATGTAATTATCTGAGTGATCTCTTTTACCTGCAATGTGCTGACACCTTGATGAACAAACCTGATGCAAAATGCACTGTTTACTCCTTGAAACACTCTGATTTAATGTAATTAAAAAGGAATCATTTCTTGAGATTCAGTGCGTTGAGAGACTTGAACCTTTGCATCAATATTTATTGTTTTTTCAACAAATTCAAAACCAAAGTCCCCACTTCATGTCTAACTGATAAAAACTTGGACATGGACATGGCTAAAACTGGATTTTTGAGGTTTAAGGTTTGAGCAGAAATACAGCAGATCTGTGTAAAATATCAACTGCTCTGCTGTTCTAAAATGATCCAATCCAGACATTTCCAGCTTTTTAAAATAACTGTCCAAAACATAAAACACTACTTAAATCATTCTCTACTCAGGCAAATGTTTGAGTCAGAGTATATAAGACTCATTTGAGGGCCAGGATTTGTATTAAAGAAACTGCATACACTTGATGAAGTAATTTGTGAGACTTTAATGACCAGATGTTGTGAAAAAGCACTAAATTGAAACACAATTTGAAAACTGCTACATGAGTGATTTGGTGTAAGACTTTAAATCTCATGTACTCAGTTGGTCAGTAACAACATGTAATTAGGACCACATTACTCAAGTCTTGAACCCAGTGACTGAGAACACAGTGAAGAAAAAGGGATTACATTCAAAAGATCAGTGAAGATAAACAAAACTAAAATCTCACATAAAAGATATTCTAAGAGCTGTAATTATTGTTTAACATTTATCACAAATATATGATTATGATTCCTTTAAAGTTATGTACTACTCACTGAGTTTGGCCTTTTCATTCTTTCCTCCCTTCATCTCCAACTCACTGCTAGTCCCAAAGTCCACTGTTCCCTAACAGTGTCTCTGCTTTTTTTTTAATATGTCACAATGACATTCTGACATCATGTTTCTAAAAATGACCTGGCAGGAGAGAGAAGTACAGACAGCATACTCATGCCAAACTTGTGCTAGGGTTTGTCGATAAAACACACCCCCAGGCACAAATAATATTCAGAGTGACCTGGCTTTTACCTTTTAACTAATCACACAGCAAAACATAAGCAGAGATAAAGTTCATAACATCGTTCAGTTATATAAACCAAACACATTCCAGCATCAGGGTCAGAGAAACAGATCCTCCATTTTGGGAACATTTTGTTCAGAGTGTGAGTTTTCATCAGTTAAACTGTGGTGCTGAAAGTACTGATGTAAAATATTGTTTTAAGTGTCTCTGTCAGCATGCACACTGACACTGAACGTATACTCCAGCCTTCACCAAATGCCCAGGGAGTTTAATGCTGAAGAACATAGCGAGTGTGTTTATAGAGTGATGATCATGTTTCTGTTATCTTAAGCAGTTACCTTCGATGAGGTCTCCTTCTTGCTCAGCCTTCATCAGGGCAGGCTGAGGGATCCCTGGGAATTTGAGGGATGAATATCAGCCTCCCTGCAAAAAGACAGCAGTTACATAAAGTGAATGAGCATGAAAGACATGACTGCTGGAGGTAATTATCGTGCTACGGTGGGGATGCTTTGGTCTCTAAAACTAACAACTATTAAGCTGCCAAACAAACTAACTTCAGGTTTTCCCACATCAAGAGTGAGTAATTTCAACATGAGACATGACTGTGCAACATTTTGTTCTCCTTTCCCCCCCTTTTGTTGAAAAACATGAAAAATCACAAGTCATAAAAAATGACTAAGCAACATTAACAGCATGTGAAAGGTCACACTACATTACTGAGAACCTTTGGGATCCTTGAGTTGACCACTGGCAACGGAGTTTCACTTCCATCACATGCATCCTTCCTCTAACACTGTGCTTATTATAATTGGTGCTGCTTATCTAACAAAACCTCCAAGGAGTTATGCCACTTAATGTGTCATATACAGTTTTCCATATTTATCTTATTTCATTCTTATTTTATTCTATTTATTTTTTGTATACTCTGTCTGCATAAGCTGCTGGAAACTTAATTTCCCTGAGGGAGTCATCCCAAAGGGATCATTAAAGTCTAGTCTAAGTCTAAGTCCACCAACACAACTTGATTTTATAACACCACGTTCTCTGATACAGAGAACGTAGCTCCTCTGAAAGCACATGACTCTGCAGTCATATGAGGCTGAGGTGGCAGAGGGAGCAACCTTTTCCAAACTGTCAAGGTTTCCATCAGAGTGCCACTTCCTCTGGCTGAACATGTGCTCAGAGTATTTACCATGATCAAAGTGACAGGTTCTTTAGTACTTTATTTTGCAGCAACAATTAATTCATAAAGACATTAGAATGTGAGTAATAACATTAGTTAACATCAAAGTGTGACCCAGAAACACCATGTCAAAATGAATCAGCCTTTATAGAAGAAATGAGGTTTACTGTTTTGGAGAATGAGTGGGCTTTGCTAATAAGAATACCAAAATAAGGTACTCTGTTGTTCTTCAGTTGTTGGCAGATTTAGGAGAGTTGCTTGGACACTTTACAGGTATTTGACTCCAATGTTGACATTTTTTACTAAAATTTTGCAGCCTCAAAAATACAAGACATAAAAAATCAAAATGGGAATAATTCTAAAAATGGGACAGATTTAACAGTAAATTTTAAGTGTGTCGACGGCTTTATGAAATTGCCAGATATGACCACTGACTTGGCAGTTACATGTTACTTGGCTGCAGGATGCCTCAATTTTCTGCAACTCTCAAGACGCTGCCCTCCTCAGGGTTTTCCGTAAGAACCAGATGTCGACCGGATGGCTGGACATTCAAACATTTTCAGCTGACTTCTTTATTACTGTTTCCAGTCAAGTCATTGTCACTTTTTCTAACTTTATAATTCTAATCTTAAATGAAATGAAGGTTTTTGTCATTAGAAATCTGGATCTTAAGTGACCAGAGAGGCAAACAGTCCCTGTGTCCATCAAAGAGCGTCACGGAAAAACACTGACTTTTAATTTGAAACTGCTTTATTCAGTGTTTTTACCAATTTTAATTACTTGGTCCGTTTGTTGTGGACAGGAGGAGACCTCTGGGTATATTTCGGCTCTTAGCAAAAACCTCCTGAACTGTGAACACTGAACATGAGGACACATGACAAATACAATGAAATCATTGTATTTGTCATGTGTCCTCATGTGCCCACAGTCAGCAGTCACACTCAGTTACTGAATACACAAGAGGAGAACTGAATGAGGTTTGAAACCACCCAATGTGCACAGTTATCACTGCTCATAAAGATAACAAAACAGTTATGATGTTAAACTAGTACAACTTATCAAGTAGTTGTAATACCACTGACATTTTTGCAGGTGCAAATGATGATGGATGGAGAGCAGTTCAGGTGCATCAGTATGCTCCAGTCATTTTCCCCAAACTCCAACAAGTCGAAACAACTCTCATAAATCTCCCAACGACCACCCAAACATGCTCTCACACACCACCATGACGGTTTAAGTCCTCCTGGTATAATCTCACTCACCAAGCAAAGAAGAATACTAACATCCTTCTGGCAGACAGTGGAAGTGATCTCACTTTGATGTTGCTGATCATAAGTCATGTCACCCACACGTCTAGTCATGTCTCACAGTATGTTTGCCTGATGGAAATCTGTCTGTTGATAGACTACAAGGGAGATTTCAGTGTGCTGGCATTCACTTTGTTTTTCAGTTGACTACCCTCATCCCAGCACCTGGTTGAAGTTGCAGAGGTTCATACTTTTCCTTTCTATTTCTCACATAAAACAAACACAGCAATCTGTCAAGTACATCCTGTTTTGCTTTTAATCAACCTATAGTAGCTGTACTTAAATACAACAAACAACACAGGACAAATTCTTTGGCTTTATTTATATTTAGTCCACTATCATTCTCATCTGCGCTACATCTGACATACTGTTATGTTCTGCACTGGTCCTTGTGTGACCTGGATTCCAGTCCTGGATTGTGTAACTGTCTTTTAATGTGACAGCACTAATCATGTCGAATTCCATGGGTACCCATGTGCATGTGGTGATAAAAGTCTTACAGTAGCAAAGAATTTGGTTTAGGTCAAATTGAAACCATAAAGTATTCTAATAACAGCACAGACATTCATTTGAAAACATCAACTTATGTCATCAACTAGATGATTCATTTTGATATTAACAAATTCTGTAAAGTTGTACTGGTGAGGGTTGTGGATCTAAATTTGAAAGTGGTAATCCTACTAAGAACGTCACTTAGTCATCAGTCATCCATCTAACTTCCCTTAAAGAGCCTTGGTCTCAGCGAACACCACAGGGGCCTAATCTGCACAGAACAGATTTTACAATCACTACTGAACATCTATGACAACTCCCAAACTGACAAACGATCTCTAATGTTACGCCCCTCGAATTATTGCCCTTTTACAGACTTTTACACTCCATGCAAAAAAAAAAAAGACAAAAAGATTCTAAACACAGTAAAGTTTATGTTTCTAAAAGTTAAGAGAAACCTGTTGTGTCTAATTCTAATGTTTCTGTTAGCTGCAATGTCTAATGTCAAATTTGACAAAAGAAAAACAGAGCAAGTTATTCTAATTATTTTCATGAGGCTCAGAAGCAGTAGCAATGACTTGTCTCTGATGCTGTCTAACCAAACCCAAGAACTCGGCTCTTGCAAAAACTAGTCCATCAAGTACATGCCCTAGACCTGACTCACAGCATTATTAATTGAAACATTGTATTCATGAGCTGTGAAAACTGATTTCCTTTGTTTATGTAGGCTTTGATGGTCAAATATCCTACTCTTGCAAAGTGGGAGTTTCCAACACAGTAAAGTGCACAAAGTAAATCCAGCAACACTTGTAACACTGAGAGGAACATGTTGTCCCTAATACCATAAAAACAACCTGCTGTTACAAGTAAGACTGCAACCAACAATTCTATTATTATGTTTATATAGTTAGTTAATCTATGACTTGTTTAAAAACAGTCTAAAACATAAAGATATTTAATTCACTGCCATATATAACAAAACCCCCAGTAAATCCTCACATATAAAAGCCCACAACCAGAGAATATTTGACACAACAATTCAGAATTACTAAAATTGTTTCTGATTAATTTTCTGTCAATTTATCAATCAACTAAACTGACTCATTCTTGCAGCTCCAGTTACCAGTGCTGCTGTAGATTTGATCTTGGCAGAAACCCTTGTTCTGCTTCTGCTGTGATACTGAGATGCTCTCAGCATGGGAGAACATTACCATACCAACTGGTCTGACAATATTTACGCCTTTGTTTACCAGCCACTGGGAAAGCAAACATCACTTCTCAGGCTCTACCACCTTACAGTAAAGGTGTGTACAAAATTCTGAACCTGGCTGATAAACTGTAAATAAACTTTAAATTAACATGTTGTGTCCGTGATGTTGTACAGCTCAGGTGTATATGGTGAATTTGAACAACTGTAACAAATGTAATGGGACAACTTTATTAAGAGTCGTCTAATTATTCCATCAGTCCAAGATAATGATCTGATTTACCGTTTTTAACACTTAGATCAATACCTTGATTTTACTGATGTTAGCAACACACCGGTGTACTCTGATCTGACTGCAGCCTGACAGCAATCAAACCTTTGTACAAGTTCCCTCTGTATTGCGGAACTAATGTCAACGAATTTTACACACTCCCAGACTATGAGGTGAGTAGTAGTAATGATCTAATCAGAATTTAAACTACAAAACAACGTTTGACCTCTCGACTTGTTCTCTTATGCAGCGGGTACAGCTAAACCAACTAGCTATAAAAGAGGCAAAGCCTACGCGTCTGTCAACCATGTCTGTTAGATATGTTTGAACCAGAGCAGCTATCACCTTCAAATCTTTTCGATAATAACACCTTGGTGCGCTGACACCAACACTGTCACAGTACATTGTTACTATGGGGGAGTAAGCTAGCGAGTTTCCATGTTAGCTATCTGGTTGCGTCTACTAACGTTACCCTCATGAAAGTATGAAAACGCTCTTACCTTGGTACGTTATGGGAGGGTACAGGAACAGATTGTGTTTTGACGATTAAAACTGCTTTTAAACTGAACCCATGTGTATAAATGTGAAGCTAGCTAAGTAACACGTTATCGGGCTAAATTCTGCCAAAGTCGTATCTTTCCATTGAACCGTGAGATCAACTGCGCATGTGCCCTGATCCGGAACTCTTGTGATTGGTCAGTGAATGAATTGGATTACCCTGAGTTTAGACTGTCAGGTCACCGCCTGACAGGCTGCTGAAGAACTTTGTTTTCCCTCTTTTTCCGAGAGTAAAGTAGTGGTAAAGTACTAAAGAGCTTTAAAAACAAGCTCACTTCAACCACCTACATCAATAAATATTGATATTAACAGTTTAATAATATCAAATAAGATAAAATAGCAGCCATTTCCTACAAGAGTACATTTACTTTGCATATTAAGTACATTTTGTATCACTGTGTGCTTCTGTGTTCTTATTTAAGAAGAATTTTAAATGCAGGACTGTCACTTGTCACTGAGTAATATATCATTAATACAATATTATATTGGTATTTTTTCTTAAGTAAAAGAAAAATGTATGTTTCGTATGTAAAATCCTTATTTTTAAAGTAAGCGGTAACCAAAGCTGTTAAATGTATGACGTGGAGTAAAAAGTACGATATTATGTCAAAAAGCATGATCATGACCCTAACGTTCCCAGTCCTGCCTACGAACCCAGGTTCTTTTTTGTATGAATTAACACAAGGCCTAATTTTTACATTTATGAAAATGTAATTTTGCCAGTTTCACAGTATATCATTAGCTTGTTTAATAAACTCAACTTAGTGGAATAAAATAATGTAAATATATTCTAATATTCAGTAAAGAACAATAATACAATCACAGTACCTGACCAAACTTTATTTTACTGACTCCTCTAAATCACGTTCTTTAACTTTTCTCGCGGTACTCTGGCAGCTGTGGCGTACACGTCACATATCTCAGACAGTAGCTAACCAAGCTAAAGCTAGGCTAACTAGCTGCTTCAGAGGGACATGTAGCCAGTTAAACAATCAAGTCAAGTCAGTCTCAATGAAGGATCTTCCAGAGTGACTGGGGCATGGAGTTAAGAGATATCAAGGACCAGGTAGTAAATAAAGCTTTTGCTGTTGTCTAACTTTACGTTAGATAACTATCAGGACTTCCCACTAACACTGCAAACAGCTGGCTAGTCATGGTAGCGAAATGTCGAGCAAAGTTTGCTACAAGGCTTATTTTTGTCACACATTTCTTGCCATACAACATTGCTCCATAAGTCTGAGTTTGCACGATCGGCTCCTGCGGAATTTGATGTTCAGATTTTGTTATGCACCAAGATCCTATCATTAGGGTCTTTGTTGTCCTTGTTAACTAAGGTCCAAATTCTGCCAAACAACATTTTAAACATCAACCTTTAAATGGATCCACATGTCTCCACTACATAGCAGCGTTTTTTGTGGACAGATCTTGACAGATCTTGATGAGTCATCGCCATCCTAAAATTGTTAGTCACTCACTCTCTTTTGCATCTCAGCAAAGTCATGTTCGTATTTTGACCCCATTAGGTTACGACAGGTTGACTAATGAGAGCTGCTCAGTTGAAACAGAGTTTTATTACTGCCTCTGTGCTTTACTGCTTAATTATCTCACAAAGTGTGATGAAATGAATCCAGTTTAAATGTAATTTTTTACATTATTTTTTTTTGTTTTTTTCATGTTGTTCATCTGTTTTGTATGTCAAATCTCTCTCCCAGTCTCCATTGGTCCAGGCTATATTCAGCCGAAACACAGAAGAAGTGACATTTTTGTTGAACCATGAAGAAGATGTCAATTCACTGGTAATACTCCCCCACAATAACTCACCAATTATGATGTTTTTTTTAATGTTATGGTATCACATTTGCATGCATTATATTTGTTTTCCTCTCAGGACCAAGAACAAAGCACACCACTTCATGCTGCTGCTTATTTGGGTGATGTCCACATTATGGACCTACTTATCACCTCAGGTAGAAAAAAACTTGAGACGTGTACAAATTTAGCAACTACGTTTTTCTATTAATTAATGTAATTAGTCAATGTCATGCAGAAGAACTAAAACACCAAAAATTGTCCTGACTTTAACTTTGCTTTTGCTTTGTCTTACAGATGCAAATGTCAATGCTAAGGACCAGGGTTTGCTGACTCCTTTACACCGAGCAGCTGCCTCAAGAAATGAAGTCTGTTCCTATTTTCAAGAGATAAAAAAGAGAGTTTGAAAATAGTTATTTCTTAGCACTTCACCACCTCATATTCAATAAATTTCGTCTTTTTCTCTCAGAGGGCTGTGGAGCTGCTGCTAAAGCACAGAGCAGAGGTCAACACACGGGACAAATTCTGGCATACACCTTTACACATGGCAGCTGCAAACTGGGCCACAGGCTGTGCTGAAGCTTTGATACCACATGTTTGCAGCCTGGATGTTACTGACAGGTCAGGGAGGACACCGCTGCATCATGCAGCACACAGCGGCCATGGAGAGGTAAACTGTAAAGTTCATTGTAGTAACTAATGTGATCCTCAACCATTTATCCCTTTATGGTTGATAGTCATCATTTCAGTGCATAACAAGGTTTGAGAGTAGATCTGATTTAGGGAAGTGAATAATGACTGGGCTTCATTCTCTTGGTTTCTGGCAGCATTTTGGGAAAATGCTATTTTGTTGTAATACATTAATCTAGTTTCACACAATATTTATTGATAATCAGAGCCCTGTTAGAATAAATGTTCAGATGTGTTTGCTAAACTGTTGCAAAGACTGTAGATTTAGATTAGATGAGTTGATGAACACACTGGTCAACACAATTATTGTGTTTCTGCAGATGGTGAACATGCTCCTGAGCAAAGGTGCCAATATGAGTGCCAAAGATAAGAAAGAAAGGCAGGCAATGCACTGGGCTGCATACCTCGGTAAGTGGTGTCACTCCCCTAAGAGACACAAATGTATGGGTGACGTTTTCCCAAAATGAATCTCCTACCTGAAAGTAGAACAGAAATTTGTCATAAAACACACTATTATACAATAAAAAGTAAGTTATTTGCACAGAGAAACTGGCTCAAATAGCCACAGATTAGTAAGGTTAAAGTCAGAGTGTGGCAGAGTCAGAGTTATTGGCATTTATTTTACTTTAAAAGACAAACACTTTGTCACTTTTGAGAGTATATAAGCATGTTTAAGACAGAAAGACAAGTTTCTGATTTCAGTAACTAGACAGTTAGGATAAATGATCTTTCCTGACTTAAAAAAAACAAATAGGCAACAGACAAACAACTTTATTGTGATTGATGATTTTTGGATTTATGATAAGAATATATGACGAGGTTGTAATCTGAATCTGTATACTAACTGTGCTTCAGTTTTCAGGCTACAGGCTAGCAAGTGAATGGGGTGTGTTGTTATGTGTGAGCATGGTAGAGGCTTTTAGTAAATGTTAAGCTCCTTTTTCAGGACATGTGGAGGTCATGAAGTTGCTGGCGTCCCACAGCGCTGATGTGACGTGCAAGGACAAACGTGGCTACACTCCCCTCCATGCCGCAGCTGCCAGCGGACAGTTAGATGTGGTCAAATATCTGTTGAGGCTCGGGGTAGAGGTAAAGTGGCTTGGTCGCAAAACTGTTAGGAAAACTGACAAACAATCCTTTAGTGCTGTCATGTTTCATCAGATTTTTTCCTCCTCTGCCTCTCAGACTGATGAACCCAACATTTTTGGGAACACAGCACTCCACATGGCCTGTCACACTGGACAGGACGCCGTGGCCACTGAGCTGGTGAACGGCGGTGCCAACATCAATCAGCCCAACTACCATGGCAACACACCGCTGCATCTGGCTGCCGCCTCCTCCAGTGGGGCACTGTGTCTTGAGCTGCTGATCAACAACGGGGCTGATGTCGGTATGCAGGTAAAGAACTTGTTTTTAAGAAGTAGATTTGAAAAGAACAAAAAGCGGATGAAAATTATGTATCACTTGATTATAGTTATTGGTCAGAGGATTAAATGTACAGTTTACAGATTAAGATGATTCATGCCCTTCTTTTGACAAAACATGTTTTAATTTTCTCTGTTTACAGAATAAAGAAGGAAAGAGCCCTTTGCATATGGCTGCTATGCATGGACGCTTCACTGGCTCCCAGATTCTGATCCAGAATGGTAACACAGCATCCTCACAACACAGTCTCACAATATGAGAGCATGTCCTCACCTGACGCACTTCATCTTATTAACACTATGTTCGCCTCTGCCTCTGTACACAGGTGGGGAGATAGACTGTGCTGACATGTACGGAAATACTCCACTTCATGTTGCTGCCAGATATGGTCAGGAGTTGTTGATCAGTACTCTGCTGACAAATGGTGCTGAGAAGGCCAGGTGAGATCACTTGCTGACGGTCTTGCACTAAACACCTTCAGAAGGTTATTTGCTTGTCTCTCAATGCACACTCTCACTCTGCGAAGATGAGCTGATCAATAAGACCCAGCTAGATGAAATGTGTTATAACACTGACCGACCAAATGTTTATAAGCCAATGAATAACTATATTTAGTATCCCCTGAACACACACACACAGATCCTATAATATATCCTTTTTTGCTAATTAAGAAAGATGCACATACTAAAGTAAATAATCTTTGTCATGATCTCTATAGACAGGGGATCCATGGGATGCTTCCACTACATTTGGCCGCGCTCTATGGATTTCCAGACTGTTGCCGAAAGTTATTGTCAAATGGTGAGAATCTGTTTGAGTCATCAAGCCCTGTTTACAAATGTATTCTCCCCGTTGTTGCATTTTAATCAGTGACACAACTCAAACTTTTTCTACGTGCATGTTTTTGCTGTTTGTGCATCGTTCAGGTCAGTTTTACAACATCATGCCATCAGGTGGGTTTGATGTAAACATCATAGACGACCACGGGAGGACCTGTCTGCATGCAGCTGCCTCCGGAGGGTGAGTGAAGGAACACACACGCACACACAGTTATATTTATTGCTAAAGTCTAAATGCATACAATTGAAGAGTTTGAGTTACTGATGTTTAGAAAGTGATGTCCATCATGTAGACAGTATAGCTGATAGAAGTGTTTTGGTTGTTGTGAATATAATATTTCTATATTCTTTTTTACATTTTTTTAATAGTTCCATATTTTATTTGCCAGTAGCTCTGCTTGAAGTGTGGTGTCATTTAATGAAGCACTAGTGACTAAAAGAGGAAGTGTAGAATTTTAAAATCATAATTCTAATGATCTGTACTTGTTTGCCTGGACAGGAGGTATGCAGCAAAAAAAGACTGAAAACTTTGAGCCTGAATCATACACACAACATCAGATCTGTTCATAGCTGTCCGGCACAGGCTCTTAACATTTTTTTTTTTTTTCTTGTGACAGAAATGTCGACTGTCTCAACTTGATTTTAAATAGCGGTGCTGAGCTGGATATTAAGGATAATTTGGGAAGGTAAGCAGCACTGAATAGCTGGAGCTAAGAATTTAACTGTGCTTCGGCGTTACCTGATATCATAGCTGTGTCACGTGTCGTACCTCGTAGGTCTCCTTTGCACTATGCTGCAGCCAACGGGAACAGCCAATGCACGATCTCCCTGGTGAGAGCCGGCGCTGAGGTCAATGAGCTGGACCTGACGGGCTGTAGCCCTCTGCACTACACTGCTGCTTCACACACCTTCTGTGGGTGAGAGAGCACACATGCTTTAATACTTTATTCATTTTACTCAGAGGTAACAAAGACAACATCCTGTGGGCAGTTCTCTGTTGATAATGACTTAATTTAAGCCAGAAGTGTCCTTTCTTTCTTTCCACAGTGGGAACACAAACTCTGAGCCTGACTACAGAGTGGAAAAGCAACATGAAGCGTCTCTGTAAGTCACATATCACTGTCATATACACAAAGTAGGTAATCTTTTAACTTCATACATTAGACGTACTTTTAGTCAGTAAGTAGTTGATAAGAAAAATAATCTGAGATTAGGGGAAAAAAGTCAAAATCACAGTCAAATATTTGCTATTATCAGACCAAAATAAGAAAAATGAGAAGTGAAGTGAAAATCAGACAAAACTTTATCATTTTCAGTGATATTAAGTTGGGAAACATTTATAAAACACTTACATAATAGTTTTCTTTCATTACATTTTGCAGAAGAGGAATAAAACCCAGACAGGATACCTAATGTTCCTTTGACTCTTGTGTGTTCAGGTGTTTAGACTACTTGCTTGACAATGGGGCGAACCCAACTCTGAAGAACAGTAAAGGTTACAGTGCCGTCCACTATGCAGCAGCTTATGGGAACAAACAGCACCTGGAACTGGTCAGTAGTGTCTTTGATTCAGATTTTTGTTAATCAATTGCACACTAAACCTAATTGTCTTAATTTTTTCTTCTGATTCTCTTGCAGCTCCTGGAGATTTCTTTCAACTGTCTGGAGGAGGTTGAAAGTAATATTCCAGTCAGTCCTTTGCACTTAGCCGTGAGTAGCACAAATATCACAAACCACTCTCCCGTTTACACCATGGTGTACATAAACACACTGGGAAAATGTAACTTTTGAATGAAGACCACATGTACAATGCCTTTGATTCTGCCGATACAGGCGTATTATGGTCACTGCGAGGCCTTGCGTTTGCTGTGTGAGACATTGGTGAGTCTGGATGTGCGGGACATTGAAGGCCGAACTGCCCTCCACTTGGCAGCTCAGAGAGGTTTTGCC
Source organism: Lates japonicus (assembly GCA_033238685.1). Taxonomy (NCBI): domain Eukaryota; kingdom Metazoa; phylum Chordata; class Actinopteri; family Centropomidae; genus Lates; species Lates japonicus. The sequence goes on from BRZM01000069.1 coordinate 540,880, forward strand.
CAGTGTGTGGAGGTGCTGCTGAAACATCAAGCCTCCTACACACTGAAGGACCACAAGAACAAGCAGACGGCTCTCCATGCTGCAGGTGTGTATGTGTATGTTAGATCCAGGGACCAGTCTGAGCCCATATAGACCTGAACAAATACAGAGTTTATGTTGATGGACACTGTTTTTATTAGATGTATTTTATGTTTTATTTTGTAAAATTAAAAAAATGTAACTTTATTTTCAGTGTGTATTTCCTTTTACTCTTTTCCTATGTGCAGCTGCTGAGGGCCAAATGGACTGTCTGCTTTTGCTGGTCAACAGGGAACAAAGTGCCGATATCATTGACAGTCCAGACACACAGGGACAGTGAGTCACTTAATTGTTTGATGCTATAATTTGTTATTATTGATTGAACACCAGTCAGCTTAGCTTTTACATGCACTTTTATGTTATTTCAGTCTGTGGCAAGAGCATAAAAATTGTGCAAATCAATTAAAAACTGCTTTTCTTGAAAGCTGTTTAAGCAGAGATAGCTGATGATCGTAAGCATTTATTATACACTGGGTAAAGACACAAAGTAAATGATTAAAGGAACAGTTTGGATAAAACATTACAGCACTTTGTGTGTAGATTGTCTTTTCTAGGTATTAGAACATTATTACACTGTAACTACTTGATGTGACTTTACTAAACGCACACATATTTTGTCACATTGCATTAAATGCAGTCAAGCTGATCAACAAACAGAAGACAATGTTTAGCCAGTCTGATATGATGAGAGAATTATACATACTAACCGTTACAGCAGTAAACTCTTTGTTTCTTCTGAATGCAGGACGGCTCTCATGCTTGCAGCTCTGGGATGTCACACCGACTGCGTCCACATCCTGTTGGAGAAAGGAGCAAATACTGATGCCGCAGACAAAAAGGGCTTCACTGCATTACACAGAGCTGTATGTGTTTTTGCTATGCTTGTGTGTGTGTGTGCACGCATGTCCAAACACTTAATTACACTAAAAATTAAAACAAAATTACGCTTTATAATCATGTAAATGGACAGATGTTTTTTCCTCTCCCATCACATCCTGTGTCCTCTCTCCTCAGGCCATGTTGGGCAGTGAGGACTGTGTAACTGCTCTGTTGGAACATGGGGCTTCTGCTCTGTGTAGAGACTCTCAGGGAAGGACCCCGCTGCACCTCGCAGCCTCCCGCGGTCATATGGAGCTACTCAAGAGTTTGCTAAAGGCTGCTATGAAGGCTGACCCTCTGGACTCCATGTTGGACCACAGAGGTTACACACCCACCCACTGGGCTGCCTATCACGGTGAGACATCACGGCAAGAATTCATGTCAAATGCACTTTTATCAAAGAGGGCTTTATTGTTTGTTATCCACAGCATTATTTTAGTCTTAAAACAATTTCCCTCAGTTTTAAGATTTGGCTGTCTTATTAAACACTGGTTGTATAACCTTAATTTTACAAAGATTTTAATATAATTATAATAATCTGTCTGTGTTCACTTTTCTCTATAGGGCGTGAGGGATGTTTACACATTTTACTTGAAAACAAACTTTTTTGCAACCAGGAAGGAAATCTGTTCACCCCGTTGCACTGTGCTCTGTGAGTATCATAGTAAATGTAGATGCTCACCATACATTAGTTTATTAGTAGACACTGAAAACAGTAGATGTAGTGTGGCTCTTAAAAATGTAATAACTCCTCTTTGTCTGCAGAGTTAATGGACATGATGTTGCTGCTGAACTTCTAGTGAAGACTGTTGGACCTCAAATTGTTAGCATTAGTGATGCCAAAGGAAGGTGGGTTCTGCTCTGAGGCGAGTCCTACTTTTCATAACTTAATTTCATTGTTTATTTCACGTAGCACTACTGGTATGGATCAGTCTGCAGGTGGTGTAAATGTAAGAAGAATATGTTTATTTTAATTGTGGGGATACATTTGAAAAAAGTGATAATACACAGGCAATTAATTCATCATATTCAGCATGATTATTACTGATTTCTGGGCATTTGATCCAGGATGTCGACAAAATTGGCAGGTTTTATGGCAAAAATTGTAAATGTGTTAGGTATCATAAAGTAAAAGTAAAAGCATAAATTGGTCATTCTGATGTGGAATCTTTTAAAACTTTTGAAGATTTGTTTTTGTTTTTAAACATGCAAGGGATAGACAGGGATATGTTGCGTAAATTTAAATGCAGTGTGAACTGGTATTTCCCTCCTTAAATCTCAAACATCTTTAAGTTTTAAATATGACCTACATAAGCTTCTGCTAATGAAGAAAACACAGTTTTTTTTAGGATTTATGAATTCTTTGTTGAGTGTGAATAGATTTATACATGTATGTGTGGTGTATAGGACCCCGCTGCATGCAGCTGCTTATTCAGGAAACGTCGCTGGGCTCCAGCTGGTCCTGGCCCAGGGAGCAGAGGTCAATGCTGTGGACCATTGTGGATGCTCTGCTCTTATGGTTGCTGCTGACTGTGGACAGACCATGGCTGTTGGTATGTGACTGAAATGCCTGATGTCTGTCTGTTCTTCTTATCTACATCTGGGAAACCTTAAAACACATCAAGACAACTTACAGGTCAAGATGAGGACAAAACTTCTCAAGAGAACCTTAGTCACTCTCTCACCCATCCTTCCTCTCTATTTGCTCCTGATTCTCATCATGTCTGAACCTTTTCATTCATCCCCACAATTAGTTCTTTTCAAGTGCTCAATCACAAATGATGATTTAAGTGGCACAGAAATACTTGCGACTTCTTTTAGCACATGTTTACTGTGGTTCTGACCCTCACAGCCCTCCCTAATGTTTTCCTTTAAATCAACACAAATCTTTTTCCCTGTTGCACTGGTAGTAGGTCACTACACATGAAAAGACCAGGTAAATGCGTCGAATATAAACGTCTGACTGTGTTTGTTGTGAAAGATGTTTTTATTTTCTGCATTTCAGAGTTCTTGCTGCACAAAGCGAAGCCAGACCTGACCCTGGTGGATGTCAATAATAACACAGCCCTTCACTTAGCCTGCAGCAAGGTCACACACACATACACATGCATGTATTTGTATGCATGCAGTGACACAATAACCTTTGCATGTGTGTAATGTGCAAATCACTGAACAAATTTAATATTAATTAAAAACTTTGATTACATTTTCAGCCAGAGATTATTTTTTTACTAAAATTTGACAACTTACTACATTTCTAAAAGTTTCTGTAGTACTGCTCGAGCATATTACCACTTATAATCATTATGTCACTTATCACTTGTTTTATCCTGCAGGGTCATGAGATGTGTGCTCTGTTGATCCTGGGAGAGATCAGCGATTCCTCCCTCATAAATGCAACAAACGGCGCTCTCCAAATGTGAGTTGTCTTGGAGCACTGGCCACTATATGTGCATGCTCGCAAAATACCACTTGTGAAACTTACGGAAATTATTAGATTTATGCATTTAAAAAATTAACTGATATGGACTCTGAACTTAAGTTTTAAGACACCCCTACTGTATGCGCTGATGGATTACACAAGTTAATAGTCTGGGGCATGAAAATATCAAAATGTCATCCGTTTCAATTTAGACCGGTTGAAGTTTGGCTGAGTGCAGGTTCATGTGAAATGCTCCATTGAAGTATAACCTGGAAAAACAGAACGGGTACAACAGAGATTTTGAGAAGGAAATGAAGTCCAATGTGATACTGGTGAATAATTTTTTACTCATTATGGAATAACATTAGTATGTTTTACACCAGAACATACGGAGCCCAGGAGGGGATATGGAAGGCAAAAAAATCTGAGGGTTGAAAGAAAAAAAAGCCGTCAGATTTTCCTCTGTATTCCCTCCTGGGCTCTGTGCTGATTTAATGTCTTTCTATCTGAGGCCAAGCTCAAAATAAATTTCTATGGACCTCTCCCACGGTTGTGTGCGCTCCATCGTTTTGTGGTGCCAAAGCACATACAATTGGTAACTGACCTGGAAGTAAATTGTCCTTCTTGAGATCCCAAGAAAGTTTCGCTCCATAGGAACAAAGCATCCTGACTGCATGTGTATTCGTATTCTTCCTCTGTCATCAGGCCTCTTCACATTGCAGCGAGGAAGGGCCTGGCGACTGTAGTGCAGGTGTTGCTGAGCAGAGGAGCAGCAGTCATGGCTGTAGATGAGGAAGGTAAGCAAGAATAATTACATTTCTGTGATACAGTGCCACAGTGGACCCTTTTTTCCTGCCAAACAACGCCATTGATAATTATTTTCCCATTTACCCCTCCCTCTTCAGGCCACACACCAGCTCTGGCCTGTGCCCCAAACAAAAACGTGGCAGACTGCCTGGCCCTGATCCTCTCCACCATGAAGCCTTTCCCTCCCAGGGAGGCCGGCGGCGGCACAGCCTCCCACTTCAACCCCATCCTGAAGAACTGCGGCATTGCTGCCACCTGCGGGTCAAGTGGAAACCTGTGTCACGCTTAAGTTAAAAGACCGGCACTGGCACTACTGGCCTGCACGGGTGTGTGTGTGTGTGTGTGTGTGTATATGTGTGTGACGGAGTGAAATTTCATCCCCGTGTAGCCCCAAAGCCTCCGCGCCTAACCACGCACATACAAGTCTCCGTGAACATGTGTGGTCATGCGTAGCTTCTTTTCTTGCATGTCATGACATTTAAATTTGTGTGTCACATGCAGCTGCACATACACTATGTACTCTTGTGCCAGTAGCATCGCCGGCTTCTCTAAAATCTAGTCTTACACATTATTATTATTAGTTGACCTCTTAGATGACCTTTTCTCTTATATGAGTTCAGTTAGCACATGATTATGCTATTTTAATGAAGCACTAACCATTAGAAATGAATGGAAGTTTTAACATGAGCACACTACACGAGCCTCTCCACCCGAACCCCGTCCACTGTTAGCATTGGCTTCATTTCTTATCTCACTAACCACCAAAGCCTGAAATCTCCTTGTTTGTCCTCAGCTGATACAAATGCAAGAATACTTGAATGATTGTGTGCTTAATTCGTACGGTTATGTGTGTGAGTGTCTGTGTGTGTGCGCGCAAGTGCTATTTTGCGTATTAGACGTTGCTTCTTAATACACTTGTTTTTAAAATATCTAACAGGTGCTGTAAACCTTTTATGCAATTAATAGGACTCTATTTTCTTATTCTGTCCGAAGTGTAGCAGACACTACACTGATCGAAATAACCGTATTATTCTAATGTTATCATGATTTACATTTCAGTTTAGTAAAAAAAATAAGTCACAAGCATGTGTATAGATTTAATGATATAGTTTACTGAGTCTAGTGTATATATAGTTCTTAAAATGAAGTTAACCTTTTACTTGTATTATCTTGAAAATCCCAAATTATTGAGAGTGAACCTCAGGTCAGTGAGTACTGTACAGAAGGTGCAATAAAAAGCACATCTTGAGCTGGATGTTACATAACAAGTATAAAGTGTGACAGAAGTATATAGACGTATTTCAGTTTAATTAAGCCAGAGAATTAAAGCAAACAAATGAAATATAATCTTTCAGGCTTTGAGCAGGAATGTCTCACATCTTTAGTGAATCTGACATTTGATCACATCTGCACCCAAAGGTTAATTTAATTTTTGGTTAATGAGTTGATTATTTTTAAATTAATGTTTAAGTACACATTGGTAAGGTGATTTCTTTAGAAACTCCTTGTTTTTTTTTTGATCAGCCCACGAAAACCCAAAGATATTTAATTTAAACTGATGCAAGACCAAGAAAAGCAGTGAATCCCTCACATTTGAGGGAATTATTGTTCAATTTTTCAGTTGAACTGATCAGTCACTTCAACACCACATTTCAAATTTGTTGACTGTACAATTAAATTATATTGCAGAACTTGCTCATGTGTGATGCCACTAATTATCTCTCTGTCTGTGAAACACTAGAAACTGAAATCGCTGTTTTTGAAATGTGATTTTCTGCACAAGTTCCACTGCTCCGGTGGAAAATTCTCCTGTAGCTTAACTTCCTTAATCCAAAGTGACCAGAAGCTGCTGCACATTTGAGTGTCCAGCATTTACTGCATTTATTTACAATAAATTTTATCTGTTCTTAGTAAATGTTTCAGATATTTTACAGTGGAAATAAGAAAAATCAGCAGATCTCACAGAATCCTTTTTTTTTTTTTTTAAATCATTGTTTTAAACATATCAGCACAATACACCTGTACTGGCATAAAGATATCACTGCCTACCTTTAAAGATCAAGGTTTTCTAAATGGAGTTGTGCATTTGATGTTTACCTTTTTATAATTTGAAAGCTACAAATTCACACAGCCTTTGATATTTTCCCATTTTCTTGATTGATTTTTCTCCTCTTTCCCTAGTAATACCTGCTATATCATCTTAAAATGGCTTTAAACTATTTGCACTCTGACACAAAAGTTTACATTTCACAGTAGTGTATCCTCCTTAGGTTTATGCAAATATTCTATTAAATTTGAAAGTGCTTTTTAAAAATTAAAACTTTCATCTAATGATAGAAATCTGTCCTGTGAGTGTCTTGTTTCATTTGGATTAAATTACTGGAGGACAAAAAGTGATTTTACCACACAAATTGCAGCAAAATGTTTTGAATAATGTTTGTCTTTAGGAGTTTTTCTGTGACAGCTTTTCATGTGAACAAATTGTTTGTCTTCCTTAACATCTTACTGAGATTTCAGGGTGTAACAACTTGAATACTCTGTGTGGTTTAGTTGTGGATGGCATTCATATGAGAAAATAAATAAACTTGCTACCATCTGATGGCTTTTTATGTTTGTTTGTTTTTTTTTATTGTGGCCTACCTTTTCCAATCAATTGATTGTTTTGAAACCATCCTCAGTGGAAGAGGTGGGCTGAGACAAAAGATTAAACAAACTTGAATACTGGGAATGCCTCAGGGAAGCTAAGAAAAAACCTGCACAAACTGGGTTGTGAAATTTGAAAGCTGTGAGCATTTACAATGAATAAAGTTGTCTGCATGTGAAAATTATCCAGTCACATTTACAAATAAATTATCACAAGAATCATCAGGGGGTCATAATGCAGCATTGTCTCAACATAGGTGCTCACCGAGTACTGCCATCTTACATTCTTTCAGCACATATTTTTGCAACAATTTCCTTTTAGAAATCTAAACAGCTGGCCTGAAGATTGACCTCCTCTGACAGAGGTTCAGAGACATTTGCAGAGTGTGATCTACCTAAAGAGGATTTCAAGCAGATTATGTGAATGCTGAAGATTGTTCACATGGTTTCACAACTGTTTCCATCCCTACCTATGGTATTGACAGCATGAAAAACAGAAACGTTTAAAGTTGCAATATATAAGGTTGTGTAAAACTGATGCTCATCACACACAATCCACAGCTAACTTCATCTACTGTCTGCCTCTTTTCTGTAGCAGAGGGTGAAGCTGGCCCCAAGACACACTGCCTCTAGGTCTCCTGTCACTACCCTAGGAACATACATGCTCAAACATATGACATTTAAGGGTGGCAATAAAGCTCCTCAGAAAGAGCTTAAATTCACTTTTGATGGTGCTGATCATATTTTAACTTTTGTTCATCCCATTTATGAATAAACTTTAAAATATATTTTTGTTCAGAAGAAGGCCTGTGGATATCGCCCTCCGTTCCTCACTGAGAGAACAACTAACAAATCCTGTTCTGGTGTTCATAGGCACCTGACTGGTTATCTGCATGTAGTTCCTGCTGCTGGCCGATAGAGGTCGATGAAGATTGTACAACACAGCCTCTATAAAATCAAACGGATAAGAGCCGTTTGGTCCCTTCCCGGCTGCCGTCGCCGGTCCGGGCTGCACCAGTGAACGACAGCAGTCCGTCCACTTCACCGTTATAGTCGGCCAGCTATCTTCTTAGCAAGTCACAAAGATGGCGAACGTGGTGCTGGAGTTTAAGGCTTCTGCCGGTGACTCCGAGCCACAGAGTCGTCCTGTCCTGATTGTCGGGCAGCAGGCCAACCTGCAGCAAGTCAGCTGGAGCCAAATCAAAGGAAAACTGCAGCCAGTCGTTAGCAAAGAGGTAATGTTGTGAATGATAATAATAGTTGGGTTACAGCTAATGTTAGCTTGCGCTAACCCAAGTTTGCACAAGCTAACGAAGCTAGGTCAGCTAAAATAATTTTAACGTTAACGACACTTGAACACGAATAGCTAATCTTGACTAGCTCCAGGTCTAGCTATTACGTAATTTAACTAGCTCAGTTTATGAACACTAACAACTGACGAGGAGCAAGTAAATGACAACTCCAATAATATGAAATAAAACCTAATTTTCTACAGTGTGATGTTACTTAGGTTTAATGCATTTTTTTTAAAAAATCTAGATCTTAGTACTTAATCAATAGTAATCAATAATCAATTAAATTCTCCTGGAACAATTAAATATTTTAAACTAGGTGTGGAGTTTTTATTTCCTGGCTTTGAGAGTTGTCCATTGCCCCAGACAACAGAACTGAACAGTCAGGATATGGTATGGTTCATATGTACAGGGTGCTTCTGATGAGTGGTTAGAGTAACAGGTCTAGTGTTAAGACCCAGACATAAATACTTTGCTCTCACGGTATTTTATGGAGCTGTAAGAGCTGCCTTGTCTGTCGTGCAAAGTCCTCAGAGGAGGTTGTGCAATGGTGACAGCCAGTCTATAAAGAGAGACTTAAGTGTGTGAGTCTGAGAGGTCGAGGAAAGGTTTCCAGTCATCCAGAGCCTCTCAGTATCCTCTGACAATGATTACTCATTATGATTATTACTCTGCTGCTTGCAGTGCTCAGATTTTTTCCTAAGTGGTAAAAGTACCTTGCTATAGTTAATGCTGGTAATTGTGATACTGGGAAGCCTCTAACTTTTAAAACTTTTTCCACTTAAATATTGATGGATTTCCATCTGGTTTTGGATCAAGAGATCAGTCACTTTAAATTCGTGCTCTCCAGAAAGTTGTTTAGACAGGAGCATTAGAACATAGATTTAGAGTGAGTGCAAGTGATTGACAGTGTGCAAGACACAGAGTTATTTAATACAAGAATAACAAACTGTAAATCTGTAGCGTCTCTGTAGTGAGCCTTAAAATGTCAGTTTTGTCTCATGTTTTCTTAGATCTGGCAGGCGGCTCTCAGCGCTTTGAACCCAAATCCCACAGACAGCTGCCCCTTGTACCTTAACCATGCTGCGGTGGCCGCCCTTCCCTCACGGGTCAGCAGACACAACAGCCCGTCCTCCGCCCACTTCTTGTCCCGTTTGGTCCGTTCCTGTCTGCCTGGAGGGAACAACCGCTGCATTGTGGTCAGTATCTTCATCTGAACGTTATTTGCTCTGGCCTTTTATGTAATAGTTAATCAGTCCCTGTGGGGTGAATTTTTCTTTCCTTTTCTCACCTCTGTCAGGGAGGTCAGAGAGTACTTTTAGCTACAGAACAGGTCCTGTTTCAACAGAGATGCCGTACTCTTGTAACTCCTTCTGGGATTCCTGTGGCGCTTAAATCTGGGTCATCCAGTGGAAGGATGGGCTGTGTGACAGAGTGGCTGATATGAGCGTTTTTTCCCCCTCCAGATGGTGTGTGAGCGTTCAGATGTGTTTGCGTCCTCCTGTGCCATCGCTAGGGCCTTCCCCATCTTCTCTCGCCGCTCCACATCCTCACGCAGGGCTGAGAAGAAGCATGTCACTGTGGAGTTTGTGATCATCGGGCAAGACAGCAATCCTCTGGATGTTGCAGAACTTGAGGTATTGCACAGACTTTTTTTTTTTCATTTTCTTTACATTTTACACAGCATTTCATATCCTTTAATCTCAGCAGTCTGCCATAGCTGAAGGCTTTTCTTGTGTTTAGTGTCTCTCCAATGCTGCTGATGGAGTGCGGCTGGCTGCTCGCATTGTGGACACGCCATGCAATGAGATGAATACAGATCACTTCTTGGATGTAAGTGAAACGGGTTATCTTTTGGAAATTTTGCTGACATTACTGCCGGAACATGGTTCCAATAATTTTGCTGCAGACCCCCTGCTTCATACATTAATTTCTGTTTTAGGAGATCAAGGCTGTGGGAACTGAACTTGGAATTAGTCCAGTGATCATTCGTGGAGAGGAATTGAAACAAAAGGGATTTGGAGGTACTATGTCCGTAGATGTCTCTTCATGTCTACAAATAGCTTATATTATTACAGCTCAACTGATTCACTTTTTTTGCATTAAAGCTAATTTTGCTCTGTTACTCTAAATGTGTATTTTCCTGTGAGGAGCAGTGGCCCCCCACTGTCATTAGACTGTTGTTGTTTTTAGGGCTGATTTATTCTTAAGTTGTGAAAATATTATTAGAAGAAAAAAATCAGTGGTAAACAGTCCATATCTCATTGCTAGATACACTTTGGTTTATTTTGCCTTTATTTGACAGTCAGCAGTAGAGAGGCAGACAGGAAGCATGGGGGGAGGGAAGGGGTGTGACATGTAACAAATGTCCCCGGCCAGAGCAGAACCACGGACGTTGTGGTTAAGTAGCATGCGCTGTAACTGTGTTGCACACCAAATAATAATTCACAAAGGTTATGATCGTAAAAAATGAATTTTCCTTGCATTTATCCAGTCTTTAATCTTAATATGGTGTCCTTTTGTAGCACTTTGCCTTAACATCTGTTAAGCACCATACAGTTTGGATTATTTCTCTATTGTCTTTCTCTTTGCTCTGTCAGGTATCTATGGAGTTGGAAAGGCAGCAGAGCATCCTCCTGCGTTAGCAGTCTTGAGCCACACACCAGATGGTGCAACCCAAACTATTGCATGGGTGGGCAAGGGCATCGTGTATGACACTGGTGGACTCAGTATCAAGGGAAAGGTACTCCTATTTTTCTTCTGGAGAAGTGATAGTAACTGCTGTAGCTCTCTGCAGAATAAGTATCTAAAAATATCGACTATCAAATCAGATTTTGACTGCTGATATGTGAGAATTGTGACTGACTTGATTTAGTTATGCAGCTTATGAGAAATTACGATTTGTTACAGTACTATTAGTAGGGGAACGCAGTCATACTTAGTATAATCAGCTTATTCCACTTGCACAGTACATCCATCCATTTTCTGCTGTGGGTCACGCTGGTAGCAGGTTAAGCAAGGTAGTCCAGACGTCCCCTTCTCTAGCAACATTTTCCAGCTCCTCCTGGAGGATCTCAAGGCATTGATCAGATGCTTCTCTCAATGCAAAGCTCTACAGAAACTTTTAACTCTTTCATGTGTGGCAGACCCACACCAACCCAAAGGGAGTAATCCTCTGTTTTTCAGCAGAGAGTAGTGTGATACTCTGATAATTTGAGCACACCTTCTGGTACCCTTTTTTAAAAATATGGGTCAACTTTATTTATCTGGATGGAAGTCTGCTGTAACACAGACAACTGTGATCTGAACCTGCATTCTCTGACACCCCCTGTCGGTGTAACCTTTAAGCCGATTCTCAATAATCCCCATCCAGCTGGATGTGTTAGTTTATATGGTGTCATATGCAAATAAGTAGGCACTTATTCTGCAGGTACAAGATTTACAAACCAGTCAGTGGAGGTTTTCTGATTATAAATACTACTGATTATAAAGACTACTTCACCTGCACAGATGCATGTATATGTGCAACATCAGCGACCAAATTAAGCCATTTCACGATTCATCACATATAACTTTTTTTTTTCCTAGACCACAATGCCAGGGATGAAGAGAGACTGTGGTGGAGCTGCTGCTATTTTAGGAGCTTTCAGAGCTACTATTAAACAGGTGAAGTAACCTTTTAGATTATCCCACGGCACTTACCACAGCTGTCATTTTAACCTCCTCTGTAATTCTGCAGCTTTATGTGATTTTTTAAATCAGACTCTCCCCTCTGTTTGCTTCAGGGCTTTAAGGACAACCTCCATGCAGTGTTTTGCCTCGCAGAAAACTCAGTTGGACCCACAGCCACACGACCCGATGACATCCACACTCTCTACTCTGGAAAGTGAGACTCAACTTAATAGATTTTGACATTCCCTTGTTGTTTCATTTGATGTCCAAAGTGTCAAACTTTCCTGATTTGATTTGTGTGTGCTGCTTTGTTTTGTCTGTCCTTTCATGGTACGATTGCACACAGACTGTCTCATTTTACAAGCCAAATTAACAGGAATGAACAATGGTTGTGGTACAAAAAAAAATTTTCATTTGTCTGTTTCATTCTCAAGGACAGTGGAGATCAACAACACTGATGCAGAGGGAAGGCTGGTGCTGGCTGATGGAGTTGTGTATGCCAGTAAGGACCTCTCAGCTGATATTATTCTGGATATGGCCACCCTGACTGGGGCACAGGTGGGTGAGAGCCTTTTAATGGCTGTTGTTAAACCTTCCACAGCCATTATGTACTGGAGGTTTTTAAACCTCTATCACAAATCAATAGATAATTGATTTAATGGATAACTTTGGATGTATTTTGCCTCTTTATTTTCAGAACCAATAGTGAACTTCACCTTCAAACAGGTATTGTCTTTGTTTCTAACCTTTTTTGTCGCCGTCTTCCAGGGGATTTCAACAGGGAAATACCATGCAGCTGTGATGACTAACAGTGAGCAGTGGGAGGTAGCATGTGTGCGTGCAGGCCGCAGCAGCGGAGATCTCGCTCACCCTCTGGTTTACTGCCCTGAGCTGCACTTCAGCGAGTTCACCTCTGCCATGGCTGACATGAAGAACTCTGTGGCAGTAAGCGACAAATGAATATTATTATAGCAAATGCTTACACAAGACATGAGAAAAGACACTGAAATCTGTGTAATTGCCAATGTTGTAATTGCTAATGTAATTGCCAATTGCTGTTTTAGCTTCTGTTGATGCATATTTTCTCCAGGAAAGTCTAAATTGTCTTTGTCAAAAAAACAAAAACAAAACAGAAATCACTCTGCAAACTGATTTCTATCTGCTTCAGACCAGGCACTTTGTAATCGATAGACTGTCTCATCAGTTGACAACTAAATATTTAAAGTATAATATATTTTTCTGGGACTGAGGTTCTAATTTATTTTGGGGAGTTAATAAGGTTTGTCATGCTTTTTTTGTGTTGTGATAGGATCGGGAGAATGCCCAGAGCTCCTGTGCTGGCCTCTTTATTGGCTCCCACTTGGGCTTTGACTGGCCCGGTGTCTGGGTCCATGTTGATATCGCCTCTCCTGTTCATGCTGTGAGTACCTGAAGTTTCGATATTTGCAGTCAGTTAGTGCTCTGACTTTTGTCTTGTAGTAAATCAGATGATAATCAGAACTTTATGAAGTGGCAGTACATTGGTGTTTGTGATTGCTGCCTGCAGTTGCCTTGACAAGACATTTTTTAAGTGGAAATGAGCAGAGGAGCAGAACAGGCATGTGTCATTGCAAATTAAATGTGGCAGTTTGGCCCTTCTACATTTTGATAAATTAAAATAGACCATGTCTTATTGTAGCTCTGCTGTTTTAATCATGGCTTACACTGACAAAGACACATGTACCTACACCCTACAGGTTCACATAAACCCAAACTTAAGAAAACTTAAGACCTTCAGCCATTGACTAACTATAATAGTAACATATACACATTTTAAAATAGTACAGATTTATTTATACCTCTATGTGGATTTCTCCTCATCCATACACAGCTGCAGCTGTGGGAAATGTCCATGTGCTTTATTTAAAAAGAAATTTAAGGTCAGTATCAACTAATACCAGAGACTCAGCAGCCTGAAAGAAGAGAGTCAGCAGAATGTTTAAGGAAGTTGGCAACAACACCGCTGTGAAGCCTAACATGCTCTGATGGTTTGACTAAAAATTGCACTAAAGGAACTTTTATAAACTTTCCTGAGGAGAATAGGACACAGAGTCTGTGGTGGTAATGTAAGAAATTCACACATTAATCTCAACAAGTCGGACCATTATTGATGAAACCATCCAGCATAATCAAGGCCATGCCATCGTTCACTCACTCCCTGCTCTCTATTTAAAACACACTCAGTAGTTAACTCTGTAGTGAGCAGAAGGTTCAGATGTTTTTGAATCATGATTTGAATCATCAGAGACAGATGATGGTTTGCATCTATAACGTGACACGTTTGTGATATTGTTAGAAAATGGTGAACACACTTTTTTAAGGGCTACAATAGGGAGCATCAGGCATTCGGGCCTTGTAAAGACTAACTAATCTGATAATCACGTTGCTCTTGTTGAATCTAGTTTCCATGTTGCAGAGACTAACTGAGCCAGTGATATCTGTAGAAACATTGACCTCTTTGAGAAACTGTTCTCTGTGGGCATTTTGTGTATCCATTATGAAACTCCCAAACAACCCAACCACAAGAGATCTGTATCTGCACCTGCTCGTTATGTATTCTTTTAACACAACAGGTGTGCCAGGATTGTACCAGCTATACTATATCAACAATAAAAATGAGATGCTGTCTTGGTCTTGTGATTCAGGTCGTAAAAAATAGAGTCCATAATCACTTTTACTGTATCATAGCCCTGCAGTTTTTCTCATCACTTAACTGTCTTTTCTCAAAGGATTTAATGATGGTGGACTTCACTGAAGTTACATCAAAATCATTGGCTTTTAGAACAAACAAGGCATTAGATTTCAGTCAGGGTACTTACAGGGTAGCTTTACAGCAATGATGCTGGATATTGTGATCTGACCCTTTGTGTCTTTTGTTTTGCCCCTGCAGGGGGAGCGTGCCACAGGATTTGGCGTGGCTCTCCTCATGGCCCTGTTCGGTCAGGCCTCGGATGACTCCATGCTGAACCAAGTGTCTCCTCTGGGCGCGGCCACCAACATGTCCGAAGACCAGATGGAGCGTGACTGCAAGAGACGAAGACTGGTGTAGAACACACAGAACGGTTAACTCCCTGACTCTCAACTGCTCTCCCACCACCACACACCCTGTTGAGACTGTTGAGACAAGCGCTCGTCCAGTTAGAGCTAAAACGTTTTAAACTGTGATCCAACTTTCTGTGTTTTGATGTAATTTGACTTTGCTGAATAAAACAGATAATCGTGAGTAAATCAGATGTGTTATGACATGACAATGATAAAAGACAGGCTGCCGTTTGTGCTCATGACTTGGCACTTGCTGTACTGATCACTTCCATAGCTTCTCCATTTTTCAGTTGCACTTGATAAAGATGCTTTGATTATTGTAAAATCTGAAAAAGCAGGTGGTTTATATTCATGACAGATTAATTCAGGTTTAAATAACTGGTCAATCTATTTTTTTTCGCAGTGATTCTTTGTTATTCCTATTTTACAGTTAAGGGTTTTACCTCTTTAAACATTAACTTTGTTTTCAAATATCCACCTCATCAGAGGGCATTTTTTGTGTGTTGATACATTATGCAAATCAAGGATTATGTCATACATGTTGTGTTAGATGTGAAAAATACTGGATCAGGATCAGCAAAGCTAAATATTTCCTTTTTTTTTTCTTTCTTTCTTTCTTTCGTAACCACTGCACTTTGCATTCACCCTGTGAATAGTTGGACTGTGTGATCTCTGGACCAAACAGAGGATTTGAGTGCTTACTGCAGTTTTTAACAGTTTAACAATTGTGTCAGATTAGTAATGACAAGCATTACCACATGTGCTTTGTCAGCACAAAACACACATATAAAATGTAAACTGTAAGCTCCAAATATTTGACAGACTCCAGCACAAGTGTGATGTTTTTTTTCCACCCTTGTGACAATCAGTGTTGTCCTTCAATAAAGGCAGTGCCATCTAACCTGTGTGTGCATTTAACACAAAGTGCCCCAAAGCCTAAACATAAAATCTTATCTGTTTGCTGAACTTTCACACTCCGTTAAAGTGACTTTTATACTTCAGTCATTTACTTGACATCAACACCATGGATGCTGACTGGTCAAAACTTTGTTTACAAATTTTACTCTGTCCTTGGTTTTAGCTGCTGAAAGTCTCACACTTGACTACCAGTCCATGTCCAGTGTCTGACACCAGTTAAGTTTGGAAACTTGGAAACAGCCAGTTGGCATCAAACAACTAAAACACCAGCAGGTCTGTTCAGCATCTTTTCAGGACAACAATACAGCAGTTCTGAGAGTTTTAATGCTCGCACATACATGGGGACTATGATAAGGTAACAACAGTTAAAGATTTTTCAGTCAAGTGAAATGGACTTTAACATGAGCAGGTTTTCACTGTCATTCCTCCTGTTCATTTTGACCATTAAGCAAACTCACAATGCACTTCAGTGGGAGACAAAACAAAAATACTGTGGTTTTAAGTGAAGCAAATATGAGCATTAAACAATCAGATATAAAGAGAGTATTTCATAATTCTCAAAAAAAAAAAAAAAGTTTTCCCACAGTTTTCCCTACATTTTAAACCCATATTCTAGGTATATTAGATCCCATTGCCTTTGCATGGTCATTGTTGTTCAGTGTGACCACATGTGACTTCCTCGTAAAACGCGTATGATGCGTTCACGGGGGTCACATGATTGTACCGGTACCTCTGCACGGAGTTTACCGACAGACACGCCAGTGTGTCAGTGTTGTTTCAACTTGTCTCCGCTGCTGAAAACACCTCTCCCCCCCTCCCTCCTCTCGCCGCTTTAAAACGCCACTTGGTCGAGCCCACCGGCCCCCTGCTCGGTGTCAGTAAAGATGGCTCGGACAGCCGAGGTTGTTGTTCTGTTGTCGGTCGTGCTGTGCGGTGTGTCCGCGGGAGTGTTTTTCAAGCCGAAGCAGCCCTGCTATGTCCGCACACCGAGGAGAAGCGACTTTGGACTGAAGTGAGTGGAACAGATTTGTCTGCTTTTCAAAATAAGACTGGAGAAGAAAAAAATAAAGTAGATATTTTGTCCAACTAGCTAGCTAACGTTAGCTACAGATAGCCGTTAGTTGTCTTATCAGAAGTACCACCAGGCTGAGATGAGTATAGCAAATTTAATGTAATATTAGCCAGGAAAGTTAAAGTTACATTCAAATGTGAAGAGTAGGTCTTGATATATGATATATACTTGTAGCTAGTGAGTGTAGGGTTTTGGTTTCATTTGCGTCTTGTTTTTGTGCCATTTGCTGTAAAAACAATACCGTCCTCAAAATGTTCTTTGTCGTCATTTTCCACAAACCACGGGGTTTAGCTAATCACATGACGAGGAAGTTAACAGACTGTAAATTTCCTGGAGTCTGAGCCAACAAACCTGACTTGTCATTTAAAGACAATGCTGTTTCTACAGCTTCAACACTGCCAGGCAGGCAAGTCCACATTTTACCCCAACATAATGTTCTTATTCATGAATGTAAATTATCTCTCGTCATTATTGTCTAAATGCTGTTTCTTCATATTGCACACCGTACAGTGTGCAGTGTACAAATCCTCTTATTTGAAAGGCTGGTGTAATGCCTTCCAGATTATCAACATAGTTCCAATAGTTTCAGATTTAATTTCGTCTGAAAATGTCATAATCGCCCATAAAAACTAGAGTGGACTGATACTGTATTTTTTAGGTCAATTTCAATGTTGATATTTGAGAGTTTTAACAGTGCATTTCTAATATATTGATGTTAATAATGTTTTAGCACTAACAAACATGATATGGATCCCACAACTTTGTCTTTAAAAGATTCTAAGAAATGTACTTGAAAGTAATGCTGATAAAAAAAATAAACTTGGCTCTTCTCTCTGGTTGACAAGCTATGTAACGGTCTCTAAACTACCTCACACACATCTTTAGAAACTGCAGTTTCTTGTCACCTGATATATCTGCAATGAATACCTGCCCAGCCAATTTATTGATCTGGCTTGTTAAAACACTCCATATGATATTGATTGTAGAGTCATCCTCAGTTCACCAACCCTCCCAAAATCCCTAGAAATATGACTGAAGATATGACCTTGGTGTCCTCAGTGGTGCTATATCTATGGTCCTGCTGCAGATCAGCGGTTCAGGAAGTCTTTTGTTTGTCTGCCCATGTGCTTCTGAGTGTTTGCACATCACTGTGTTTGATAAGGAGAGTGACTGGTTTTTACTGTTTCCATAAAGCTTCAAAACTAGTATCTGGACTTTTGAAAAAAGGAAATGAAACAGAAGAGTGAGAGAATAATCTCTATGCAATCTTATACTATGGCTCAGGTCTGATTTGTCTGAAGGAGGTGAAGACAACACACTCCTGAGATCAAGATACTGTATGTTTAGGGCTGCAACTAATGTTTATTTTCATTGTGGGCTACTGTCTATTATTTCTTCTATTACATGATTAGTTATTGAGGCCTAAAAATGGCAGAAAATTGTGCAAAATGACCACCAGAGCCCAAATCCATTTTTAAATTGCTTGTTTTGTCTAACCAACAGCCCAAAACCCAAAGACATTCAGTTTACAATGATCTAAAACAGATATATGGCATTTTTCATTGTTATGCGTGTTTGTTGCTGCTACAGGACTAATGTGTCTAATGTCTTGTCTGTTCACAGGACCGCTCCTCGTCCTCATGAGTATTTAAACATTAATGATCTACCCAAGGAGTGGGACTGGAGGAATATCAATGGCGTAAACTATGTCAGCACGACCCGCAACCAGCACATCCCCCAGTACTGTGGCTCCTGCTGGGCCCATGGTAGCACCAGCGCCATGGCAGGTACGACCTAAGATAAGTTTACCACTGGGTACTCTGTGGTTCAGGGCTGGTGTTGATCAGCAGGTCCTCACATGATTTCTCAGACATATTTTGTTATAGATGTGGAGGTTCCTCTTCCTCTTTGCATAGCAGGAACCTAAAAGAGGCTGCCTGTTGTGCTTTTTATTTCTCATTTGAATAAATATTCTGTGTTTGCTCTCTCACCAGATCGCATCAACATTAAGCGGAAAGGAGCATGGCCATCCGCCTACCTCTCTGTCCAGCACGTGATTGACTGCGGTGATGCCGGCAGCTGCCACGGAGGGGATCACACCGGAGTTTGGCAGTATGCTAACACACATGGGATCCCTGATGAGACCTGCAACAACTACCAGGCTAAAGACCAGAGTAAGTGTCCTTCAGTGCACAAAGTAACAGTCACAATCACTTGACACAACCGGAGTCTGAACTGTGCATGTTCTGTGTCCCTCTCTAAAGAGTGCAAGCCCTTCAACGAATGTGGCACCTGCACCACCTTTGGAGAGTGCAATGTTGTGAAGAACTACACCCTGTGGAAAGTGGGAGACTACGGAGATGTTAGCGGGAGAGAGAAGATGATGGCAGAGATCTATGCCAGAGGACCCATCAGGTTTCCTTTTTTGCTTTTCTTTTATAACAGCACAAAAGTCCATTCACTTTGCTTTTTATGTTTGTCTATGCAAAGCAAGCCGGTTTTAATTTTATAGCACATTCTCTTACACTCAATGTGCTTTACATTAAGATACACATGCAAACACCTGCTCGCCCAAACACTGCAGCGAACCTGCACCCATCTTGCAAACGTAAACCACAGCCGCCCACATACAGACAGGCACAAACACAAGCCTGAGACAATAAAAAGGTTTTCTGGGGAGTAGACAGTCGTGACAGATCTCAGGTCATGAAGAAGTTTGTTCCATAAGGACAAAAGGTAAAAATCTTTCACAACCATGAATCTCAAATAAAAAAGGAATGAAAAGAATTCAACTCAGTGCAACGGTGAGACTGACTAAGCAGAAAAACCCCCCACTTTGTAATGTCGTTACAATGAAGAAAAAAAAGACATGCATGAGTAGGAGAAAAATATTGACTATTTGTTTCAAAAGAGCTTTGGGAGCCCACCTCTACATGCATATTGTGTTATCATATATGTACTTCTTCATTCCAGTGCAACTGATTTCAGTCATTGTTTTACCTTTTACTAAGAGGGAGGATTTAATCTGTGCTGTTTGTTCCTCTCCAGCTGTGGGATCATGGCCACAGAGAAGCTGGATGCGTACACTGGAGGTCTCTACTCTGAATACCAGGAGCAACCTTTCATCAACCACATTGTGTCAGTGGCAGGATGGGGAGTGGAGGACGGAGTTGAATACTGGATTGTGCGCAACTCCTGGGGAGAGCCATGGGTAAGTCCTCCTCACACAGGTTTTACACGGTGAAAGTAGGAATGGTTGTCAGAGCCTGCTCTCTAAAAGATGACCTGCAGCAGATCTGTGCCTCTGCATGAGGAGACATTTTTATTGTTTACTTAAAGCCCCTGAAAGCCCCTTTTAAGATTTTAATATTGCCAAATTCTGATCAGTGCACCAAAATATGTGACACCAACTTTTTCCAGTTTTCCTCTAACCACTGTCATCACAGATGAAACTGCACAGACAGGAATCTCTCCTCCTGAAATAACAACTCTTTTGCAAAGAACTTTGGTAAATTAACTGACACCTATGTTGGTAAATTTGATAATTGAATTTTGCCTATCAACTTGTGAAGGGAAAAACAGCTTCAGATTTTTGTAGAGAATCTTGTTGAACTCAAATATGATGCAAGATTACCACCATGTGTAACATGAGGAAACGTGTGTAAAACTCATTAACTGCCGTCGGATTTATGATTGTATAAACATATCCAGTAAAGGGCTGCACCTAATGTCTATTTTCATTATTGATGAACCTGATTATTTTCTTAATCAATCAGTGAATTGTCAACAGTTTATTGATTATCAGAATAGCTGCTGATTTATTTCTGCCCTCTCTTCAGGGTGAGAAGGGTTGGCTTAGGATCGTGACCAGTGCCTACAAGGGAGGAAGTGGCAGCACATACAACCTGGCTTTGGAGGAAGACTGCATGTACGGAGACCCTATTGTTCCTAAAGACTACCTCTAGAGGAAACCCACAGTGTCAGAGGTAGTCACTGCACACTCTCGTACCGTCTTCCTGTCTCGGGCAGAGGGAAACTTTTGATATGTAAAAGATTGAAAAGGGAAGTTCAGATTTTTTGTTTATAGAGATCTTATTTGCAATTATTTTTTACACTTATTTTTAATGAGATGGCCAGATTTCAGTGCCAACATCTCCCAGATGGATGTTAGACCTGCTTGAATCAATACAGATTTTTTGTTTGTTTGTTTTAATCACACTGAGGTCTGCAGGCTGTTAAACAGTCTGAAACTTATATTGCGCAGGAGGAGTGAATGCTTAACAGCCATTATAGGATGAATAGATTAAGTTTCAGTTTTAATTCTTAAATGCAAATTGACTCAGCCAAAGAACACAGGGTTTATCATTTGTCCTGCACTGCTCCGACACTGAATGTTTTCAGCGTTTGGTGCCAATGTATTGACATGATTGCACTACAGCCTGATGCAGGATTTGTACACACAAAAAAATCAACTTTCAGTGTGCCTTATATGCACTTGATGTCAAGTAAAGTGTTATGTGATTTGCTGTTTGTTTTCATGCTGAACAATCTACACATCAGATTTTGAAAGAAAAAAAAAAAACCTGGTATCTTTTGTTTCAAATTATGCCAATAAACACTGAGAGGTGATCCACACAAAATCTGTACTGAGTATCTGTTACTCTCTGTCTGCACGGCCGAAATATGTGGTTGTAAAAAGCTCAGTTTTCAAAGAGAATTTCTTGTCATGATATGATTACACAGTTCCTTAGAAACTTTGCCACAACATAACCTGCTTATCCACTGTTTATCTACCAAATGTGCCAGGTACACATGCCAGTGCCAAATGAGGTCTGCCACAATTTCTTGTAACCATGGTTAGTGAAGCTTTCTTTGCAGAAAACATATGATACTCGTCAGTATATTCTGCGGCATTGTAGAGCTTGGTCAATAGTCACAGACATCACATAAGGTATATGTTGTTGTAAATTGTGTCTGCACATGAGGAAATACATATCAAGAGACCACATCTGGCCCTCAAACGTGTTAAGTCTTGATCTATAATGGGCTACACTGGTTTGTGCTTTTGACCTGTTTCACTGTTTCACACACTGATGTGAATCTGTTGAGCATCTGACTGCAAAACAGCTCCAATATAAACTGGGGATGAATCACTCTGAGCAATAAGTTGACATGTAAATTTACTAATACACTAGACTATGTTTACTGCATTTTCTCTGTCTTAATATGATCCATTTTGGTCTCGATGAAAATCATAAAAATGTGGCAAGAAAATGCCATTTTATGATCCTCACCACATATAATAAAAAATCACAAAAATCGACATTCAGGTTTTTATTTTAAAACCGCTCAAACCAACATAAAATATAAAAAAAAATCAAATATACAGGTGAAAAAGAAAAACATTTAGCTGTATCTTCAGAGAGATTTTTTGTCATATTACCAGACTTTTCCATCACTCTACAAGTTCAGTGACATTTGCCTTTTTGTTGCCTCAAGACAAACTAATCCTCATTCACTTGGTCAAAAGTCTGTCTCGTCTGCAAACTCCAAGCTTCTACATCAAGCAGAGCATCTGGTTATCATCGAGATCATAGATCCTCTGAGTCTACATGGCACAATCTCCAACAAGAATGTTTTCATTGTACTTTCCCACATCAGTTAATCATGATGAAGTTTGACTTGCAATGAGCTGAGAAAAAAAAAAGGGAAATGAAGGATCACGAAAGGAATTTAAACACGACTTCATGCTTTATTCTGCAGTCCACAAAACTCTAATATTGTTGTTCATGGAATGAATGAATTGGATCTGTCTCTTTGAATAAATAGTGTGACTCTGCTGGCTAAAAATATTAACGCGCCACTTACCAATGAACTCAGCGACAGGATCGTGTTCTCCCTCTGTGCGGATCGTCCCTGCGATGCTGTCATTCTCCAGGATGGGCAGGAAGAGCTGGACAAAGTCTGATGTGTAGGGAGGTGCAATCACATCCAGCACCTTTTTAAAGAGAAATACTGGAGTTAAATTTTAAGTTTGTCATTATGCAGAAGTGTTTTCTGATGGGTGTTTATGTAGGTTTTCAACTATGATCACTAGACAAACATGCTGATTTATGAACACTATGACAAAACTCTCAACTGTTTCTCATATTTACCCTGATAACTACTTACTTGCTGTACTGAACAATAAACAAAACATCATGGCTCTGAATAACGTTTAATATACTCAACCATTAACCCTTTTCAGACACTTATTTTATCTAAGAAAAAAAAAGGTTCTGTTCCATCTCATGACTATTAAAATAAGGTCACTTGGAAAGTCATAATGCTGCAAGTTCACGATTACTTACCTAGCTCTACTCAAGTATTTTTCAAACGTAATTTAATATATAAAACACTACAGGAGCTGCGGTTACCTCAGTGACAAAGTATCTAATGAGGGAGATATCCGTGTTAAGTTTCTCTAGACATTTTCGGATATAACCAACTACAGGCAGGACGTAGCCACGACTCAAAAGATGAACCATTCTGTCCAGCAGAGTCTTCTTTAATTCGAGCTGAAGGGGGAAATAAAACCAATGTTCTGTCAGCTCAGACATCACACAGCCACAACACACAGACATCTGTCGAAAAGTGAAATGAGAAGTATTTGTTTAACGCCAACAAGCACACACCTGCTCCATGACGTCCAGCTGAGAGTGCTCCGTTTCAAACAGTTTGATGAGCAGCTGGAGGACCTGCGGGTGCAGCAGCTGGTGACACGTACAGATCTGTGCAGAGGGAAGTGTTTAAATTCAACTCCTGACTGAAAGACTGAAAGTTATATTTGAATCTGGTAGTAATCTCCTACCTCGTCCAGCAGAGCTAAATGAACTGGAGTGTGGTCAGTCTGGAGCTGAAAGTACCGTGGCTCAGACACCGTCCAGTCCACCCACTTTAAAACCCCCATGGCAACTACTGGAAACCTGAACACAAACACACAAAGTCAGGGGGCTCAGTCAGCGGTGAGTTGCACAAGTCAATGAAAATCATTTTTTCAAAATAAAAGTTCAGTTAATGTAACTTAAAGAGCTACCTTTGATAACCATTTGCATTAATTCAGTGTCCATTAAGCCATTTTTTCTGTCTCTTACCATCGACAAAGTACTGTAATTATAAATCAGCTTCTCCTCAAGAGTAATACATTTTTAACTATAGTTATGAGTCGCAGGTTTTGTGTCAATGAAATTTTGCTTGTCCACTCACCGAATGCACTGGTACAATGTGCCGAGTTCAGCCACCAGCTCTGTAGCTCCTTTGTTCTCGTTGCAGCACAGGTTGTGCACAGTCTCTATGGCCTTAGATGTCGACTTCAGCTCGTCTTTGTTGATGTTTACTCGCTTGTTCTGAGATTGAACAGGTGTCACATGTTGAAGAGAGTTTAAGAAGCAGGTGTGGGATCAGGAAACATTTATTTATTTATCAAAAGCAGGCAGCGACGGCTTTTAATGCCTCACTTGGAGTTTAGTTCAACTACCATACAATTGCTGCAAACAAGCCTGCATGTATGTAACTTTCTTTTTGCTAACAACGCCACATTAGCTTCATTATATCAGCAGATTTCAAACCGTATCCACACCCTCTGTACCTTTTTCCACGTCTCGACCACGCTGGCAGCGTAGGCCAGGATATGGATGTATTTGTGTTTATGGTCTTGGTTGATCTTTGAGCCAGGCTTAAACAGTGACTGCATGAACAGGTCCAGAAAGGCGGGCACTCTGATCTAAAGACGAGACAGAGAAATATGTCAGTTATCAGCCCTTTAACAAGCATGTAGTGGACATGAACAGGGTCAAAGACGCTCTGCCCTCACCAGCTCCACAGGAGGAGGGTCCATGCTGCTGAACATCTTGAACAGAACTGTGATATCTGCAGGATTCAGGGCTCCTTTAGACAACATGGCACCCAGTGCCTGGCAGGCTCGAGGGTAGGCTGCTGCGGTACCGAGCGCGAGGGTTATCTGACTGGCATCATGACCTCTGAGATATGAACCACAATCACAGGATTAATGTCAGCAATGAGATGTGGTATTTGTTACACACACAACCCGATCACTGTGCTCCTGTTTATAATGGTTGAGGCAGAATCCTGGGGCTTGTCACAAGAGGCATATTTACTGAATTATCTAGATTTTTCACAGCTAATTGTATTCACTTGATCAGTTATACTCTTCAACTTAACTCCAGAGGAATAGACCATGCCAAACTAGTAGATCTCTACTCAAAGAAAGACAACTGTACCTCTCGTGTGCAGACTTCTGCACCTCCTGTCCGATCCTGCGTACGGCTGAACCGCCCTGTTCCTCCTGAGCCAGGATTGACATCATTGCCTGGGCGAAGAGGTAGGTGTGCTCGCCATGACACACCATCTTCTACAGGAGAGAGGAGGGAACAACTCAGCAGATCGTCAAACTCAGAAACTGCAAATCATGACCCACAAGGTGACGACAGCTGCTTGCTTCATCTGGCCATCAGTCCATCATGTGAAACATTAAAAAGTGGCAAATCCTCACACTTGAGAAGCTACAATCAGTGATTGTCAGTTTTGCATGAAGATTTACTTATTAATTATTAATCAGTTATCAAAATTCTTGATACATTTCTATACAGGCTGATGAAGAACTGACTTTAGCTATGCGGATTTCACAAAAACTAATGAAATCCTCAATGAAAAGTAGCAGTAGGGGGACTAATTGCTCAACCAAGGTAATAAAGCTTATATTTCACAGAATCATAGTTTACATTGAATAAGTTTAAGGAAGCCTCACAGCAAATTCTGGCAGGTTCTTCTCCAGGTTTTCCTCTCCTCCATCCAGCAGTGTGGCCAAAGACGTCCTCAGTACTCGGGAGAAAACCTCCAGTTGCTGACATGCCGTAGACACACTGGTGATCTCACCCTGGTACCCTGCGTCTGAAATGAGCTGAACACACACACACACACACACACACACACACACACACACACACACACACAGAGGACACGTGTGAATAAATGAACTGCTGCAAAGCAAACGACTGCTCAAGTTCAGAAAACTTAAACAACAAGACAGTTTTCTCCATCAGTAACACCTGCACTGTGGTATAAAAAACTATTACTTTTTATCCCCCAAACACAATATATATCTCATGTCTATCTGTCTTTTCCACTATTATTATCAGTTAATTTATCCATAACTTGCCAGTACCAGAACCTAAAGTGACATCTTCAAACTGCTACTTTTTAAAGCGTCATTTTAAAACAAAAACATTCACTTTACAGTGAATTCAAACACAAAGACACTGACCAAATCCTCACATTCAAAGAGCTAGAATTAGCAACAAACAGGTGTTTCAATTTGTGTCTGTACGATACCTTTACAGTGAAGTTGAGCATCAGGCAGTCTGGATGAGCCTCTGCCAGCTTATAGAAGAGATCTCTCCACGTTGTGTGTGCTATCATCTGTTCAAGCCAGGCAGGAGTCTAGAAACACAGCAGGCTCTGTTACATGTAGCCTTGGTAATTAAGTCTTCAGCACAAAACGCTCAGGATTTGAGGGAAATGTTATTGGTAAAGTGACCCCCCAGTGTTCAGAAACCTCACCTCTCCCTCAACAGTGAAAATGGAATCTGCTTTCTGGGGGTCAAAGTGCTTTATCAGGAGACTCTTCAGGTGATTTTCTACTCGCTCTTGGACCTGAGCAGGCTCTACACCTGCAGTCAAAGTGAAGAAATTACAGATGAATTAAAGTGCCACCAATGACGACTCTTGCTTGAAAACACAAACCAAGTCTTCAATGTGATCACAAATCTTGGTCAAGTCTGTCACCTACCCATCTGGATGAGCCACTCTGCCAGCAGATTAACAGTCTGAGCCACAGCAGAGTAGTTTTCAGAGAGAAGCTGGATGACGTGTTCTGGAGAGCCACCAGCTTGGAAATACCTGTGTGAAAAATGCAGTCTCTATCATCCAGTTCTCAGCAGATCTTTATGACTCAATTGTTCTCTCATATTGGTCAAAACACCATCAACACTGTTATCTCATTCTCATCCTGAAATGTGTCATACAGAATGGTGTATATTATGTTTGTATGAAGAGAAAAGTGCTTACGTTTTAAGAGTGTTGAAAATGGCGGGCTCCATGATGTAGTCCCTGCTGGAGAATTTCTGAAGACAGTCTTCCTGGATTTTCCCATCATTTTCTCCTTCAACGTAATCCTCCTGAAAGAAACAATTATTTAAGCTTCTGTAATGTTCCCTCTGTTCTCTTTCTCGGTTTTGAATACAGTAAAATATACTTAGTGGCAACAATATTGAAATGACCCAGGAGGATTGACAAACAAGAACAATATTTTCATATTGTTCTTTCATCATCATATTTATCATCAGATTGTTCAATGTGACACATGTATTTCATGCTCATGATGTACAACAGATGAGGCATCATCTGATTAAAAGCACACAAAGCAGCAACCAATATTTACTATGTTATAGTTTTCAAGCCAGGCAAGGTGTAATGTCACCACCTTCAGTTTATAATGCTATAAAACAGAAAAGCAGATCATCCTCTCACCTGAAACGCTAGAGATGTTTGGTATGATTACTTAAATAAAATTACTAAAATATCAGTGAAAAGACCCTATCGGCTAATCTCTGCAGCTCTGCACTAACGTGCTCTGCTCTTTAGTTGTAAAAGTTCACTAAATGTCTACACTAAAGGCCCTTCACTTAAGTTATTGTGAGGTCTCAATATGTGAAAGCATAGGTATGTGATTGCTCCTTTTAATTGTCCTTTAGGCTACGCACCAATAAAAATGCAAGTACAGGTTAAAACTAACGGTTTGAGTAAGAGAGTAACAGTTAGCATGTCGACCAGCTGTATCGTTAGTTAGCCTGTGACCGGCTAACAGAGCCACTAAGCTGCTGTGAGCTCAAACCACGCAGTACATCTCAACATAAAAGCCGTATGGACACATGTCTGCATATTACCTCTGTGCTGGCTTAATGACAGTGTTCAGTTATCACAGCACATCAGCAGATGGTGTGGCCGTAGCTAAGCTAACGCTGCCCTGCCAACAGCAACAGGTTGACTTCTCACCATGTTGCCCTCCGTGCCTTCCCAGTCCCCTGCTCCGCTGTAATACTCTTCGTCCATGATGGCGGTAGAGAAGAGCCGCTGAATTGGCGTCAATAACCCAGGTGTGCGTTTTAAATCTTGACGTGACTTGTCTTTCTTTTGCCGTGGATGATGCTGGAAGCAGCTAGCCTGTTTAGCTAGCAAGCTAACAACAACAGGAGGAAAATGGCGAGACGGTGATGGACAGGCCACGCCCCCTAAATGACCAGGGTATTTTCCCCCTGAGTTCAGACTGTCAGGTGCAGCTGACCACAACACACCAGTAGCCCGACCAAATATTGTCACTGCCGGAGTTGTACAGGTGAGAAAATGGTAGCAAATTAATTAACTTGAGAAACAGTCAGAAACACTCAGTTGGCAGTTAATTAGGTACACCTAGTTTAAACTAATGCAATCTAACAACAACAACAGTTCTGCAATAAATCCTACCTTCTCAAAGTTACCTAAGCCTACCCTCATGAGGTGTACAAAATAATAGAAACACCTCTCTTCCAACTTGGTTAAGATATTTTTTCTTTTATCAAGCCTGGCCACAACCAAATAACAAACCAATTTTAAAAAATAGCAGAGACCCATAAAGAGACCCAAAATGCAGATGATGACCTTTTAACATGGACTGTAGTAGTGAAATGACATAACATTTATTTTACTCTTCAACATAGAGGTCCAGGTAAAGTGCACATGAAATGATCTCTCAGGTTGTTTGGAATAGAGAACTTCCTAAAATGTAAATGATAACTGAACTGAAATGAAGTACCAGGTGCTAAGGCTGTGTAGGATGTGAAATTACACCTTTTTGTATTTGCATACATTAGGGAGACATAGGCTAAGCTTGTGAGAAAAAAAGTTTTTTTAAGTGCACACTCGAGT
The DNA here is from genome assembly GCA_033238685.1 of Lates japonicus. Lineage (NCBI taxonomy): Eukaryota > Metazoa > Chordata > Actinopteri > Centropomidae > Lates > Lates japonicus. Next base: position 569,765 of record BRZM01000069.1, read on the forward strand.
GTTTTGCACACACAGCTGTGTCAATGACTCAAAGTGTTAGTGGTAGAGATTTACACTGAAATAGGAAGTAACCTCCATGGTTGTGAAACAGACAATTCAAACATTGTTACTGCCTGAACTAGTTCACAGGTGAAATATTTTACTGCAGAGTACTGCAAACAATAAAGACACACAAGAACAACTTGTTCAAAGTATTTAACAACTGTGTGTTGTATAAGCTTAGGGATTGTGCTGGTGCTGAGAAAGTGGTTCATAAATAATAATTTAATCAGTCACAACCTGAATTTTATTAGTTTTAACTAATTATTAGCCACTCCATATCAGTGTGACACAATAAACTATGAATGAGAGAACAATATTGTATGATTTTTTTTTATGTAGTTACTTACCTGTTTTATTTATACAGTTTGATTGTATTTCATAGTGGAGAACTGAACAATAAACTAAAACCAAAAATGACCACCTGTCCACAGCTTCGGTTTGTAGCTGTAGAAATTAATTTTTGTCATCACTGTGATTAAAGTGACCATGTGAGCCACTTCAGATCATGTCCGTGTGGTGTGTTCAGGTGTCTTCAGAGGTCATCAGCTTGGTTTGGAGAATCCCAGCAGGTCAGCTTTAGGTCACACTTGCTTCAACCTGCATGACAGACTGAAATGAGAGATTTATGAGCATCTGCAACACAAGTTCACATCTGCAAATCAACTCAACAGCCTTCTCTGAATCAAGTTTTTCTGTACTAGCTGTGCGATATATTCTTTTTTCTGAGAGTAATTCAAAAACAACCTGGCAAAATGAATTTCAAGGCTATAAACGATGAATTTTTCTTGTAGTGGGGCGTTTAGTACCGAGAGGATTGATGAGTCCAGGAAAATGGGAACAAACATTTTTATTTTATAATGCAAACTGCAACATATGAATTATATTATTTACCCAAAGGAGCAGAAAAAGGTCATATACCCGTGGCAAATAAATCACACAGTCTGTGTTAAATCTAAGTCCAACACAATATTTTCATCCTAAACCATAAAGGGAAAATCCACCCTAAAAGAAAATGTACATTCCTTTGATGTCGGACAGCTCATTCTTTCTTGTGAACATCATCAAGTCTCACCCTGGTGCCAGGAACCACAGATCCAGGGCTCGTTGTATTTCCTCCGCAGACAGCGCAAAAAGAGAAACGTGACTTCATATCAAAGTCAGTGATTTTTTTAAGGGGTATGGGCAAATAGTCAGGTGCAATTTTTGCACGTTTTAGATCAACAAGCTCTGACATACAGTTGTTGCCTCTGTTGCCTCTGATTCGAGTTCACAAATTTTAACTGAACTGTGTAAGATCATAGGATTCATAAAGTGAATTCTTCAGGGTTTTAGCTTCAAGAAGGCATCCTATCAAAGAATGTCTAAGCACAAATATAGCTCAGGTGTAAACTGAACTTCAATTAATCAGTTCAGTTATTGCTTAGATAAATAATATTTACTCTACAAGAGAAAGATAAGTTTCACATTGTTCAGATGCATGTAAAAAAAAAACGGTTCTAAAATGTGATGTCAAATTGACTTTTTTTTTGGTTGAAAAAATCCCTGCGCTGTTGGTTCTTGAAATGTTTTGCCATTTTTTACATCTGCATCAAGTCTTGGAAAGTTTCAGAAAGGATTAGTTGATTGGCTGAAAAACCAGCCACGTGACGAAAAAACAGTGACAGTGAAAGTCTTTTGTAACTCTGGAAAAAAAAAAAAAAGTAAATAGCACCATGTTCACTAAGGGCAAGCCAGAAGGTAAAGAGGGGGGTGGGGAAGCCACAGGGCACACAGAGTTCAGGTGTGCACCTAAGTGCTGCAGCTTGCAACAAAACCGCTGATCCTTCAAAGTCACTTTTTGGTCTTCATTCTCCTCTTTTGTAGTCTGGCTGTGTGCAGCTTATGCAAATATAGTCCTCCTTCTCTGCTCGCTCAGCAGACAGTCCGACACAGATCTGGTGGAACCACTGGTTGCAGCTGCCATCGCACTGGACCCAGTTTACCTGAAAAGCAGAACATTTTGTTTCGTAAATGTGCTGTTGCTTCTCTCTCACAGTATTACTTTGCTGTGTACTTTAAATCTGAACAGAACAAGAACATAAGTCACTTAACATTCCCTTTAGTTACACATGTAGCCAATATAATAAAATGATATAAAACAGACCTCGTCACCCTCTGGCTCTCTACACCATGGTGCAGCACACAGTGAATAGTCCTCCTCAGAGTCTGATGGAGCAAGGTCAGACACCGTGTGTGTGGGAGAACCCGTCCTCTTGGTTTCTTCACTCCTTTCTTTGCTTTTCTTGGACTTCTTCTTGCGGCACTTCTTGGCCTTGTCGCTGTGCTGAGAGTCGGAGCTTTCCTTACGTCGCTTGGTCCTTTTGCTCTGACCGTTCATCACCTCCTTTTTGAGACTGGAGACTCCATTCTGCATTGAGACATGAATATTACAATAAATATCAAATGTGACTGAGAACACTTTTGCACAAGCAATGAACTTTGCTGTAATTGTCATTACCTTGTTGTGGTGGGGGCTCCCTCTTGGAGACTGTTGGTCCTGTTCTGTGTCGTTCCTGCGGGGGGGGCTATGTGAAGGCAGGGGGGCCAGTTTGTACAGCAAGTATCTGTACAGCTGCTCGGTCTCCGGCAGAGTGACCTGCAGCAGGAATCCCTCCACCATCAGCTCATCCAGCTCAGGACCGAGACCTGTGACAAACACGATAGAGTTCAGGGGCTGAACTAAAAAGAATGAATGCAAAGTAGATTCAAAGCATGCAAAGGTTTTAACCACTGACCCTGGAGTGGAACAGACTGGTGTTCTGTGTAAAATGATGAACCATTTATTTCCTGAGTCAAATGTGAAGATATCCTGGGTCCAACTCTCCCCTGAAGCAAAAAAGAACAGTCAACTGAGTCTTCAATGCCACTCAGCTAACATCACAGTAAAGCGATCAAGTCAAGAGGCTCATTTTGCAGCTATATTTACACTGAGTTTTTAACGTGTTTCCACTGACCATCTTTGACACTTTCTCCAGTGCTCCCTCTGTGCACGCCTGCTGTACTCTGTGCTGCCATCGCACCGTCCTCTCGATGAGGAAGCGCAGGGCGTCTCCTTCCGGAAGTCGAACCCGGATCCTCTGCAGCGAAGCAAGCAGGGGCAGGACCTTGTCTAGGGGGGGTTTTCTCGACCGCTGACAGAGAGGGCAAAGCCAGGCTTGTCCGTACTCGAGGTCTGCGGTCGTTTCCACACAGCCATGGTGGAAAAACTCTCGACAGAGCTCACACTGCACCATGGCACCTGAAGGGGCCTTTTGGCAAACGCAAACGCAAAGTGTGCAACAGTTTTCAGCAGGAACAAGCTTAGATTCGTTTGAGGCCCTCAGAGCCAACAAGATCTCCATCTCCCTCTGGCGGACCTCAGCGAGAGTGGTCATCTGTGAGGAGGGAAAATTTAATTGAACAAATGAAATTTAACAACAATTCTCACTCTCATTCTGCTACCTGACACCAGATTATGGGTAATTTTCAACTACTAAGTAATTAGGCCTGCCAAACTTTTTGTTATACAATTATATTATATCACACAATTATACTTATTGTGGAAGAAAAAAGAAACATAATACAGCTTCACTCACAGCAGAAGCAGAATCCTTGCTCTCAGAGAGCGCTCTCTCCACATCACAGAGAGACTCCAGTTTCGTTGAAGCCTTTTTACTGATCTGTGGAGCTTCTTTTGCTTTTTTAGATCGTGACTTCTGATGCCCGGCCCCTACATCACATCTTGGGCAAAGCACCTGAAGACATAAAAGCAAACACATATCAACTACTGGTCCTGGCACATAAAACAGCCTTGAAATGACTCACACTGAAGAAATATCTCTGTTTACCTCGAGGAGAGAGAAGGGGGAGTTTTTCAGTAGGAATGTCTTTGCTGCACTCTCTTTCCAGGCCTGAACGTCGCAGACGAGGGCCTCCAATCGACTCAGCGGGTCGAGCCTCACTGGGATTCCCTCTGCTCTGAGAACCAGCTCAGAGAGGCTGTCCAGCACTGGAATGCGTCCCCCGAGCTGCAAGCATGGTCACGCACAATTTTTAATCCACACACCACCATCTGTGGCCAAGTGTGAAGTGCTGAGAACATTCATTGTAGCTTTAATTGATTTTACCTGAAGTGCCTCGGCTTCATGCAACCATTTCTTGGCCTTGGTGACGACATCCTTCAGCTGCAGACAGTTGGGCAGATAAGCAGGGATGTTTTCTACCTCTTGTAGAGCCACGTCAAGTGTTTCTAAGCTGTGATATGGCCTGTGAATTGACATGAGTTTTAGTAAGTACACCTTCTATTCATGTATATAAGCAGATAACAAAAATAACAATTGGATTTCATATTATCAATTAAGAATACAGAACTTTACATTTTAGTGAGAGAAATGCATTTTTTTCCCCACAGTTGTACATAAACGTCAAACATCAGATCATTTGAAGTGTTTGCTACGGCAGTCTGGTGCTTTGCAGTGTGTAGTCTCTATGGAACCATTAGTGGGTTGGTTAAGCACTGTCACAACACCATGATCCTCTTTATCCACTATGATCCAGCTCTGCAGACTTGGCACATTTCACTCTGCTCTGTCTGAAGTTTAAGCTGGTTTCATGTTTTCACTTCACATCTGCCATTTAACAAAATTGTGCATAAATGAAATATTAACATATAAATTCACTGTTATGGAATACAGCTTTTACTGTGTGTTAAGGGTACAGTACTGTAACAGCAGAGATTTCAGGGTTTCAGGCTCTGGATAAGTAAGGAGTAGGTGCGGTAGAGAGTGTGTGATGAACAATGTTATTTTTGTAGTTCTCATTGATTTGGTTTTTCATGGTAATTTCACACCTCATGCTGCAACTTTTTCAGCTTTTCCCTGACTACTGAACATCAGGAATAAAAAATGAACTATTTGATTAAAGAAAAAAAGCTGTAGTATATTGAAACCTGGTACATGTTACTAAGAAGTCCAGCAGTTTGTTTTGCCACCCAAAACACAGCTACGGGACTGACGAAAAGGAAAACAAGCTGTGGAAAATGATGAATGGAAGATACAAATACAACAGGTCCTGTGCAGTTCACGTTCTCACCTGGCCTCGATGAGGCTGAGCACTTTCTCCTCCCACTGCTCCGACACCGTTAGTAGCTCCTGCAGACGAGCCATGGCTCTCTCCACGGAGCTGTGAGGGGCCAGACCAACGCCCTGGTCAATCAGCCTCCTCATGGTGTCGAGACAGAGGCTGTCTGGCCAGCTGCTGGCTTGCTGCACAGCCTCCAGCCAGCGAGCCTGCTCCAGTCTCTCCCTCAGTAGGGGCAGCTGCGGCAGCTCCACGTCCAGGCCCAGACTCAAATCCAGCAGGTCCTGAAGCTCCTGCGGGCTGGGGGACTCGTCAGAGAGGAGACGTTCACTGCGCTGCTTGAAGTCATCCACCCGGGTCAACAGGTCCTGGAGGCCATATTGAACAGGATTAGGCACAACATTTCAATGCCGTCAAGAACTCAATAACTTCACTCACATACATCAAACGTGTTGTAGTGACAATTTTTTGTCCCAATTAAAATCTTAATGAGATTTTATATTCAGGTTTTTTTTTTTTTAAATGCACAAAAACACTTATGCACAGTATCAAGTCTAGTCTAAGCGGACTAACCTTGAGTAAAGGAGCCTGCCGGATGGTACAAGGCAGGCTGTCTAACTGTCGGACAAAAGACCTCAATTCCTCCACCGTCAATTCGTTCTGGTTTTGAGACTTTCCTCCTCCAGAGCGATACCTAAAACACAGATGAAAATCACTTAAAGGACAGATCTCAAAATGACAAACAGAGCAATAATGATTAAAAAACCTAAGATAAGATTAAGATAGACTTTATTTATCTCACTTGTGGGAAATTCACGTTACAGCAGCAAGAAACAAGGGTGGCCAAAATAGAAAAAATAAAAAAATATAAGGCACAGAAGTAACAAAGTTAAAGTGCAGACACTCGGAGCTACTGTAACTAGCAGCCGACGTGGCCGACGTGACCGACGTGACCGACGCCATCTTAGAACTATAAACAAAAATGTTTTCTTTAAACTGTGTTATTGGCACCTAAAATAAAGTCTGCATTTTGCCACCTTGTCTGGCAAACTGGCAAACTAAATGAGAAACACTCATTTAGTTATACCAGTAGATGAGCCCTGCTACCTCCTATAATAATACAACAGATTCAGTAACAGTAATTAAGAGTAACGGGAGTCGGCTTACACCAAAACTGTAATTTCCAGATAACACAACGAGCTAGTGGTAACAATAAGAAGATCAAATTATTGATTTATCATCACAGTATTAGATGTGGGTAAGAATCAACAAGACAGATATTTATGATTTATTGTGTTATGGTCTCATTTCAATTCATAGCGATGCAACCAAACACGCCAAATCTGTTTCTGTAGTACCTCGTCTGCCTCTTGCCATTGAGAAGCTGCTGTGCCATCACGGCAACTTTATCAGCCTCTGAGGTGACTGTGCGTAGCTGATCCAGGTGGCTGGTTTGTGGGAACGCCTTCGTTTCTGCCTGCTCCACCAGGCTGTGAAGCTCTTCCAAACCTGAGCAGAAAATGGTACTGCTCAGTAAACACATTCACAGACTGTGGGTTGATACATATGTCACTAAAATGGATGTTAGCAGCTGGCTTAAAATATAAGGTGAAATAATATGACATAGTTTTGCCAGCTGACACAATACTAATGAGTGCAGTCCCTTAAAATGAAGAGGAGGGCATATTGTGGGCTGTTTTGCAGTATGGACATTTTGTAGAATTTTCTTCAAACCTTTTTTCTTGTCCCCTTTGTTCTCCAGGATCTCCTGCACAGTACTGACCCACTCTTTATATGATTCTGCACGCAGCTTCACTGACGCCATCATGGGGTACAACTTATCCAGTGTAAACTTGTAACTGTAGGAAAAGACAAAGCAAAACAGTGAATACACTATGATGACTGTGTAATTTGTTGACCTTCAATAATGTAAAGTACAATTTTCTTTCGAGCTTTTTTCCTTTTTGCATTTTCTTTTTTACAGCTGCTTTTCAAGGGATTGAGCATGAAACTACAACTATTACTGCAAAACCAAACTGCTTTGCTGTTTATATAACACTGCTGAATTCACCAATTCCCTCTGGACTTTTCTTTCATTTTAGAAAATGTTATCATGCGAGAGTGATCATTATTAGGATGTTTAAAATGGATTCCCATCATCTAATAAGATTAAAACTGAATAAAATTAAAGCTTTTTTTTTTAAATCACATATTCCAATGTCACTGCCTCAGAAACTGCACATTTACTTCACTGATCTAATTTTGTCTCTTTGCTCTGCAATAGAAATATTTTATTGCTGACAAAGATTTAAAGCACGACTCATTTTTGCACATGGGCGAAGCTGCTCATTTGTGCAAATTTGATTATTTTGTGTGATGCTCTATTTGCGAATTGTGCTCAGAAATATAGAGCAGATTTGATACACAAAGTATGTGATTTTTTTTTTCTTTGTTCAGAGTTGAAAAATACAAGATCCTTTCATGATAGTCTTTGGGAAAACCTTCATACCCACATCTTAACTGATGCAGATGCTTAGTCGAAAAAAAAAAAACGAGTGAAATTCAGAAGTGAGTATGATGTGGTTACTGAAGACTCACTGGAGTGTGAGGTTGCTACGAGGACACAAGCAGAGGTCCTGGGTGTGGTACAGACAAACCATCTTGCTGGGACTGCAGGCACAGGTGATGCCAGACAGGTAGCAGGTGGTCCGACACTTGTAACACTGCCGCTCCTCGTCTGGGAGCACCTCAAAATCAACTTGCCGTGATTGCTCCACACCCTGGGGAGACAAATTCACAATTGTCAGAGCAGCAAGGGAGACAGAGGAGCTAAAGGTGACAGATGTGCAGACAAAATAAGTCTCTTTTGATCTATTATGATACATATCTTCAAAATTTTCTCTAATTAATCCTTGACACATCATTAAAGGAATATCAGCTTTGCTGTAAATGCCCCACAGGAGCTAATATAACAAACTGAAGAATTAATGAGATTCTGACCTTAAAGTTCACCAATTTACTCCCAGTTTAAAATGTGTTATACGTTCTAATTACAGAAACTACATGCTGCCATTATTTTGACTCTTCAATCCAATACACTAATAAAAAAAGGTCCTACAGATAAGGGCTGCTCACCATTTTGATTATCTTTAGTCTTAGTTCTTCTTCTTCTTTGATCATGATGGTCATATCCTTATGCACTGACGATGCCAGGTCAACATCCATCGTGTCTGCTTTACAGGCCATGTTACAAATCATCTCGTCGTGGGAGAAGACACAGTACCTGCTCAGCTGGCGATAGTGTTCCACACAGTTACGGCCAATGGGCATCTGCCAGGAAACATAGACAGAGGTCACTCAATGCAGTAATTTATATAGTACAGTAGTTTAATAGTTCTATTTCAGGTCTTTTCTCAGGTTTTTATATGTCGTGTGTCTATATGTGTTTTCTCAACTTTTATTTTCTTCTGATTATTATTAGCATATTTTCTCATTCTAAGCAAGTTTTCCCTGATCTCTGGAAACAACAAACAGTTACTGGAGGATGGTGCAAAGCTACTACCACGTGAGCCAAGAGTATTATTTTTAAAAACATGGCTGGTGCTGTGCAAAGAGATGGATGAACTAATTTCTTACCCAGTCCATTGTACAGAAGTTGACAGCTTCAGCAAAGTTGAAACCCTGGTTGAATCCACTGTGGTAAGCTCTGGGAAAAGTGATGACAAATTCACCTGCACACTGGTTGGTGCGATAGATCTAGTTAAGAGAAAAAAAGGACAGAAAAATTACAAGTTGTACATATATAATTACATACTTTGACTGAACCTCTACAAGTTTATCAAAAAGTGGTGAGGGTTTCTTGATGGTTGAGGCACTGTTCTATGTATCATGCACTGAAAACCTGTTGTCACTATCAGTAAAGCATAGTATGTGATCCATATGCATATTTTCTGTGCAACAGTGATGTGTGAAATGCACATATGAGGATTTGTCATTACATTTAGTGGATAAAGATCCATCTCTGTCTCAGACATTTAAATGCAATGACTGATAAAGGAGTCTAAGAACGAGATCATTACCGGGACACCGTTGTTCATCAGCGTGTTGGGATTCATGATGGTGACCAGCTGGTGAAGGAGATCTGGCTGAGACTCAAACAGCTCGGGGGCCAGTTTCTTCATGACCGACTCAAGATGTTCTGCAGCATAACCAGGAGCCCCGTACCACGTCTTTGGCTCCCCCCTGTACATATTGTCAAACATCTTAGTGAAAAAACACCCAGAGTATGCACCACACAAAAGGACACATTATTCCCATTATTGTATTTTGCAAGACTGATGAGATACTTACTATAATTTTTAATGAATTATAGATTTATCAGATCCATGACAGGAGAAACATTTTGATGATTTTGTAATCTATTTCAGAAATATATCATATTTTCTGACCAACAGTGGTAAAAATACCAGAGTGTTCCTTGTGTAAGAAAGGCAGCATTATTACAGGCATATAACAGAGTTTGGTGAATGCACTTTACCAGTGTAGATAGTTTATGGAGTAGCTCCAGTGGTCCTCAATATGCCAGCAGAAGGAGGAGAAGCACATGCCCACGTACAGCCAGGGTAACTTCATCCCACAGATGTCGGCTGTAACGTGAGTCAGCACAGAGGCATCCAGGACTGGCATGTTGTTCAGGTTCCAGCCGCTGCTCAGGTAATGCTGCAGGGTCAGAGACAGGTCTCAAAACTCTACTTAACCTCTCACTGAAATATAGCCCTGTAAACTGAAAATTCATTACATCTAAAAAAAACAAATACATAACATGAGCATTGTTCATTTCTCTCAACTCCAAGACAAAAACCTACACTGCTTTTAACAAAAGCCAACAGCCTTTTGAAGAGTTTCTTCCTTTTTTGTCTTGGGCATCTTCAATGTTTAGTAATTATTGTGATTGAGACATGTCTTTAGACATCATGGAGAAAAAATTGTTTTGACAGTAGACAAGTATAATAAATCACCACTATAACAATAGACAGATTTGTACCTTGTCCTCAGGGGAGACTTCAAAATGGCCGTTCCTCACAGGGAAACCACTCCCAAACTCCTTAGAGGCAATGTCTGCTCCGTACTCCACAGTGACATCCTCCTCGATGGTGCTGACTAGACGCCAGAACTCCTTTTCCACCAGCTCTGTGGGAACCATCTAAAAACATACACAAAAAACCGTATTAAACACAGATCAAGAAATATATGATGTATTTCTACAATCACTGCTACACATGTCAGAATTCGTGCTTGAATTGTTTGGATCAGAATAAAGAACATCAACTTCTTTGAAGAATTCAGCCCCACCCCCACCCCAAAAAACATCTGATAAGACAAACAGGACTCTCCCTGGAAGTGTGTTATCAAAGCATTCCTTTGTTCCAGACCAAAGTTATAGAATCAAGTAAGTGTCCAGGACTGTTTCCCTCTAAAGGGGCTATTTGTAAGTTTTCTCTGCTGCCAAATGTGGTTTCTTGTCAGGAGAGGGTGGTGGTGACGGTTGCTTGCCAAAAGCTTCAACCATTGTTATGTTTACAATATGCCCACTGAGCAGCGCTACTTCCTCGCAGCAGACTGGATGCTACTGTAAGTCGCTGTCAGCAGGTGACGAGACAGGCTAGCTGGTTAGCATGCTAACTTCAGTAGAAGAAAAGAGGTATTAAAAACTGCTGTTACTTTCCATCGCTGGAGGCAGCTCTTGGCAAGAAAATGAATGATGTTTGATGGTGGACCTTTAACTCAGCAGTAAACAGGTGTTAATGCGAACACTGTCTATGTAGTGACAGCAAAAACATACATATAGCACCTTTAAAACCTGTCTCTAGTCTCAGAAAAACTTAATAGGATAAAAACAGAACAGTTTCATGTGTTGGAATATTTTGTGCACAATGATATCTGTGCCTTGTGCCTTCTCCTTATCAGCCATGCGGCTCTTCTGCTTTTCTGCTGAACTCAAATACCTGAGATAGAGTAGTCAAGCAGAGAATAATTATTTTAACTTCCCAAGCTGCAACATGTCTGCCAATGGGTTTGTCTGGACGAAGAATCAGTCCCCTATTCATTTAACCATCAACAACACTTAATGCACAGAGGCCAATGCCAGTGCCAATGCTACCTCAACTATGTGCTGTGTTTGCCCTACACTTGCGTTAAAAGAGGCTACAATTGAAGATTCAGCTCTCTGTGAACAACTGAGAGCTTCAAAGAACTGTGTGGGGAAGATGGACCTGTAGGTGACAGCCTATGGACGTCACCACTTGCCGCACACTGCCATAAACAGATGCTGTACATACAACCTATTCGTGGGGCTTTCCAAGGTATTCTTACTGGATATCTTACTCCACCCACCGCTGTGGGTGGGACAGTGTAATTACCAACAAAAACATACTAAGTAGCATGGAAACAACTTGGGTATCAATTAACGAGTGATGCAAACTCACATGAACTGGCATGTTGAAATAATCAGACTTGAAGGAGTCGGCCATGTCTCCAAAAGCTTGGAGGGTGTAGCTCCTGCTGGCCTGCTCAAAGCCAAAAGCAACAGGAGGTTTGCCACATTCCTGTGGGAAAAAAGATGGAATACGAAGTTAAAAATAAACCACCTGCTTCCGTACTATATTTGTGGATGTCAGACAGGAAACTATACTCTTGTTCCCAATTATGAGCTTCTCTGTCAGGATTTAACCTCCTGGGGGTAGAGGGTTTGCAGCTCACCTGAGCCAGACACTTGGGACATCTCCAGTCGCCTTTGGGAACATCATGGAGGGGAGGGATCAGACAGAAGATGTGATAGCTGTCATCACAGCCATCACACAACAGCAGGCGGTCCTCGGCACTCCCACTGCCACATACCAGGCACATGTACTGGTCCACCTAAGAACAAAGAACAACTGTGAGCGCTGCCTTTGTTCTGTGATGTGCACTTTTCTTTCATGTGTTTCTGTCAGATTGTCACCAACATGGATAAACCTTTTTTTATTTAAACAGTACTGGAATTACAGTGATGTAAATAATAATTTCAATTTCAAATACAATAGATTAAACTTACTTTATTCTGGGGAGGTTTATTTATCTTGTCTAATACAGTTTCTTCATATTCTGTTGGATCCTCATGTTTAATGGGCTCCATTTTCACCTCGGTCACAGCCATTCTCTCTGGAAGACATGAAGACATAAAGGCTTAATGGAAGCTTCGCTCATTTTAACCAACACATTCCAGTTATCTTTATAAAAAAAATACAATCAGCACTGATTGGCTTTGTTCTTACCAGGCTCTGGTTTGGCAACACATGTTCCCATCCTCCTTCTGAGATTGGGACGATTCTCACAAACTTCCCCAGGTTCGGTTTTAATGCTGCCTCTCTGTCAGAAAATCAGAGAGAGACAGGTTTTGTATGTTTTACTGGATCACTGTTAAGATATCTGGTGTGTACCCCTTTAAATCAGGGAACTAATGTGGGAAATATGTGGCTTGGCCCTTTAAATGCAAAGAGGCCAAAGTCACAGTTTGAGTTAAGGTCAACTGGTCATCTGTCATGGCGGCCACAGAATATGAATATGTCTTATTGTAAAGATGACAGCCTCACAAGACATTTCTGCCTTAGTGCGACTGCTCTGTGTTGAATGTGAGTTAAACCCTTATGGATATGAATGTTAACCCATTATTGATGATTGATGTGACAATATCAGAGAGCAGTGAGAAAGAAAGATCACACTCACCTCAGATCTCATTCGTTTTGCTCGGCGAGCGATGCTGCAGGTCTCCTGGGGCTGGACAGACTGACGCTGCGGCAGGTCATGAGGGGTGTACTCCTTATCTTTAGTGTCATTGGTCAAGGTGGCCTTCTGCAGAAAGAAGAAGGGAAACCCTCTGTGATTAAACACTCAACTGGTCTGGTTAAAAACTATGTAAAACAGAAACAGACACAGTTTCCCCTTGAATTTAAGCCAAATTAACAAAATCAACACACGCTCACAAACGATGATTTGATGCTGATGCTTATTGGACTGCACAAGTGTTGTACAATGATCTAGTTGTGTCTATCCCCTGAAGATAGAAGCACTAAGAGCACAAAGTAAACAAAGTCCCTGTCACTGTGTCTCACCTCTTCATCAACACTGCAAACAAATACAGCTGAGAAGCCTCAGTAAGGAACCAAACTGTTCAAAACCTGGCACTATTCCTATGATATTATCAGGAAACTAAGCAAACTAAGACTAGATCCACATTTATTCCATGTAATTGTATGTATACTATGCTGGTGGAGATAGTCAGTACCTGTGAGTTTGTAATAATAAACTGAATGCCTCAAAAAGGTGCTGTTATGGACTATAAATTCTTCCAATAAACATCCACTCAACTGTGTACTGCTACTTTACTGAGAAAAGCAAACATAAGTGATGTGACGTACGGGCAGATTGGCTCCAGTCTGGAACAGGTTATATGGGTAGAGGATCCTCTCATAGTGTGCCCGTAGATGAGAGCCAATTGCCTTGCCTGGAGCAAAGCCCATCTTGACAGATATCTTGGTCCAGCGTCTCTCTCTGCAGACTGCATCGAAGCCTCCCTCTTCATTCACCAGCTTTGGAGAGAAACCGCATATTCAGTATTTTAGTAGGTGTGTTCCCATTTATGTGTAGAATCCAGTCATATGTAAATAATCACACAAACATATAATTTTATTGTTTAGTGCTCCACCTCCTTGACTCTGCACATACCTTATTTAGCTGATAAAGATCCAAAATTTTTCTTTCCACATGAGGAATTTTCAGAGTGCATCCTTGGAGCTCCCAGAATTTTGCTATTTGATCGAGGAAGTTGAGCTTAACTCTGGTCTGAGCCTAAAAACAGGATGAGACAAAGTTTAGTTGTGGAGAAAAAACCTTTTCATTGTTTAAAAAAATTACTATGTCAAATGCCCTGAGCACTCAATAACTACTGTCATTAACTAGCTGGACTTTTTTATTTACGGAATACACCATTTACACATTTTAAGTACCTTGAATATATAAACATAATACAAGAAAGTACCTCCAATTCATTAAGCCTTTGTATCCGTGGTGTGAATTTCAGCCTGTCAACATCACAGGCAAATGGTGGCTGCCATTCCTGAGAGGATAAAAAAAATCATAAGAAATCAGACAAAATCTTTGACGATCACACTGAAACATAAGCCTCTGAAAACAAATTTTGTTTGAGGATTTATCAGTCTGTAAGATTATGTCGTGTGCCATAAGACCCCATGTGACTGATGCATTGTTGAAGTCAAACCACTCAAAATAAGCCTGGGGGCATGAATATACATGTTCATCTTTTTAAAAAATTTAAAAAAAGACGAAATATCCTGGAGACTGTAGTTTTTTGCCAATGTTACGCAAACAGCAGTAATAAATCATGTTTTTATTTTGAGACTATTTTTAGCCACAGATTTTATGCACTAATGACAATAAGAGTTTTCTTCTTAATACGTTTTGGTAATGTAACAACAAATGAATGACAAACTTAAGTATGATTTTAAAACATTTTATCGCCTAACCTCCTAAATGCCCGTCTTTGAGTCAACAGGGAGTAACAATTTAAAACTAATGCTGCCTACACACCCCGTCTGAGCATGCACTGAACTGCAGTTCTTCTAGTAACCAGAGATTATTAGAGTCAGGCCTATAAGAAGTCGCTGTGTGTGCAAACATGCAAATATGCCGAGAGCAAGATTTTGGGTTGGGTTTTATGGGTTATCGACAGGAGTGATCTAATAATAGTTCATTAAATTCAGATTTTTTGGTGACATCAACATAGATACATATATATATCGCATTAAACAACATGGCTATGTTAAAATCAATTATTACAATTTAAAAACATTTTAAAATGAATAAAATTGGCTTATTATCATATAACAACAGAATCACCAAGCCATGATCTAAGAATATCAAATCACTGCCTGGCCCTATGTGATGGAGTTAACTGCACCACCTTAATCGCACCAACTGTTTTACCGAACACCTAACATGTCTGATATTAGCGCACTTGCACACTATATTAAAACACACCTACTCATGCTAGACCACACAACTTCCTGTAAGACTAGAGAAGGGCGATGTCTCAATAACAAGCAAAATCATCTCAGTTTTATATCATAAAAATGTGTGATATCACACACATTTACAAATGAAAGAAAAACAACTTATGAAACTGAGTCCTTGAGTTTGATAGAAAAGTGTACCATCTTGGCCAACATAAGGCTGATAATGGTTACACTGTCACAGACTGACATGATTATATTGTTACTTGGTGGCTAAACAGCTGTTGTATGTTAGTATGAAGAAAACTTTACCATGTACGATTCCCAAAATCCCAGTCAAGAAGAACAGACAGAAATGCGTATCTCAGAGATGAGTTTCAGGTTTCACATTTGCCTTGCATTGAACTTGAAACAAGTAATAAAATAAAATAAACAAACAGAAAAAATCACCCCAAAATCTATAATCTCTAAAGAAATCCACGGGCTGAATATCCGTATAACCAACCCTGCTCTTGCACAATGCAGAGAGGATTGGTTACTTTTTCACTGATGGCTCAGATTCTAGCCTCAACTCTGTATTTAGGCTTTCAGAGGGAGAGAAAAAAAGAAAACCAACCAAAATCAGATGAACTCAATGAACCATCAGCAACTTTTCCAGTGACACAGAAAACAACCCTACTGTGTATCTACAGCCTGAGTGAATACCAATTTAATTCCCCCCCCAATATTATATTTTGATTTCTCAGCATTTTTAATTTACGTTGAGCACACGGTAATTCATGGTGATACAGTAACTTGTTATTGCATTGGTATCATGAAAAAATGAACCTGCCAACACTGAAATAAGGTCTTAGTTTTGCTTGAATAACACCAAGTTCACATCTTGGAACCAAACTCCCTCTGAAACTACATTGCAATGGGAAGGGAGTGTGTTAAATTAGCATGCAAGATATGTAAACTTATCATGTGACCTGGCACAGCTGGGCCTGGAAATTAGGCTACAGCTCTGGATCTAATTCAAACTTTCGTTATCACAATATTTCTTAAATAGAACAAACACAAACAGTTAATTTGTGAAAAGAGTCAGCATTATCTTGATAAATGGCCACCTGTTACTGTGGGATTAGCAGTTTAAAATAAAAAATGTTGCACACAAGGTTTACTATGTCGGGATAGCCTTTTTTTTTCCCTTCCTGGTTTGAAACTGCTAGTCTCAACAATAGCTGCATTAACGCCACCTTATCATCCATAGACAAAGCTGGATTAGACCCACAAATGTCCTGGTACAAAAGGAAAACAATCATTTTTGAAACATATGGGACTGCACTGGGTTTTCAGACCAGTCTTCAAGCACAAGTCTGACCACACCAGTTAAGATTTACAAGCATAGTTTTGGTCTAAACATGACTAGCCTTCCCTCTAGCGCAAAATGACAAATACGAGTGGTGAGAGTTAACCACAAACAGCCTTGTATGCCTCATATGTGCTACTAACATCGGCAGTCAAAATATAACCTGTGTCAACCCTGGAGGAAATACTGACCGCATACTGTGCACCCAGAAATCACTGATCAAAAACAGGTTGTGATACAACGTCTTCTTCCTTTCTAAAACACTCTCTTTTTGAGCACACTTTACAGGAGAGAAAAAAGGAAACAAAGAAAAGGAGATTTCAAGCCAGATCCTATCTGAAAAACACAGGATGTTACATGTACACAATGTGTGCCTTTGCCATACAAGCCTCCAGGATGCCCAGCGCCATCTTGCCTTTCCACTCTCAACAGCTCAAATTCACACTTTTGAAGGATTTAAGATTTGTGTATTGAATTGTTTGGCCCACACACCACCCCGCAGCCAGATTTTGGTATGAATGTTGAGAAGCCACTGTTGGTGCACGGCAGAGGACTGCAGATAATTGTGCTTACAAAAAAGTAGGGCAAATGGTGGACTTGAAAACAGGCATATTTTTAAAATTCAATATCCATCAATATACACTCAAAGAGCGGGTTTTGTATTTATCCTCATCTCATTTGTTGACCTGCTTCTTCTTAACCATATGGTATATAATGCAAAGAATTACCCTGCATTTTAAAACTGGTTATAATGATGCCAGTAAATCCAAACGACTTGCAGTGATATCATGAAGCTGTTCAGGCTTAAGTCTAGTAGTAGGCCACAACTTTGGTCCCCAATCTATTTCTAAATGATGAGGTCAATAACAGGTCTCTTTTAAAAAAGATATGAATTGTAGTCTGCAGCACATTTAAGCACTGGTTAAAACAGTGCAGTACATGGGTTGTCCCTTCTTTGACTGTAAGTCGTCAGGAAAAACCTACTGGACAAGCAGCATCCAATCTTTGCTCAGACCTTTTGCCACTGCCTCCTTTTGTTTACATGAGCCGTGCATTTTCAGCCACAGCACCAGCAAACACTAAAAGCAGTCCCTCACCCACCCTTTTTTCAGATAACAATTCAGCCCCTTTTACCCCTACCCGTCCTGTTAAACCGTGCAAAATGGGGCTTTTACAGCTTCCTAATTTCTACTACAGACGAGTCTTATCTGGCGACACACTGATCAAAGAAAACTATTTCCATCCAGGACCTTAATGTTTTTAAACTGACAAAGGGATATCTGCCATAAATCACGTTTAGTCATCACTCATGGTAATATAATTTGCTTAAGCAGAATTTGTCCTTTATCTAATTTGCGTGGAAGCGTGGACACACCCTTGAATGCCCTCCTCTCCCACAATGTATCAGAAATAAGGTCAACGTAAGATTAATTTAAATTCTGTCTATTTGGATAAGGAGTGGGGGCGATTCATAATTATTTCATCTTCTTTGTGTGCTGAAAGACTTAATATTTGACTCCTGTGACGTTATGGAGGTGTGGATTATGGCTGAATAATCCTCCAATTAGAGAAAGAAAATATTATAAAGACAGCCAATCGTCCGAGAGTTGCTTTCATAACAACGATATAATGTTATTCTGCGAGTTTAAAAATACTTAGCTAACTAACTAACGCCGTCAACAGCCAGGAATAAAAGGCATTCAAGTAGGTTTTGCGTGAAAAATTACAGAAGTAAAACAACAGTAACAGTGTCCATTAAACACCGTGTTTGAGCTACCCTATCTCTCCATAAACAGTTGGTCACCGAGCACGTAGGTAACGTTAGCCAGCGTTAATGTCAGACAACTGCAGCTTTAAACGGGCCTAATTAACGTCACCTCACACTGGCTAAATCTGTCAAATCCTGCTGAGAAAGTTGGTCTTTACATTTAGCGAACTGGTCAGAAAGCAGTGGTTAAAAGATTAGTTTAAGTCTTGGTAGCTTATTTCCGTGCGCAGACTCCAGGAAGCATTTCATTCTGCGCTAACGTAAACACTTTCTGCTAAATTTGCATACAGGCAAACTTTGGCGTTTGAATTATTTTTAGAAATCATGCCCCCCCCCCCCCCCACCTGACGGTTACATGTCTCGGTGTTTCGAGGTTAAAAACTTGACCAGGACACTGTATTTCCTCTTGAATAGCCATGTCTGAGAGTGCTTCTCTATGGCTGTTGCAAACACAACACACTCCGGGGCTCCGGCTAGCTGACAATTCAACTCGGAGCCGCAATCCGCCATGTTGAAACCTGTCTAAAAACACAACTTTGCCTGCTAAATTACCAACAGCAGCAGAGGCCAAAACACTGTGCGAAACAAAGACAAAGAAAAACTGAATAACTGTCAAAATGAGGAAACACTCACCGGCGGCGGGCGGACCTTGCAGATGCCAGTTTTCTCTGCAATGGGTCGTATTTTGTTGATGTACGCAAAAGGGTCGGCGAATTCCTCCCAGCTGGGCTCAAAAACAGGGCACTCCGGAGGAGGAATGAACTCATTCAGCTGAGGTTGAGTCATCGTTGCATCTTCGTTATGACTGTAGCTGAATCTGTGTGTTTTTTTAAAGCCGAATATTCTCGCTGAGGATTTCTGTCTCTCAGTTCATGTCCACTCTTCACTCATTGAACTCAAAGACGAATTATCTAGTTGGAGGCGAGAGGGTGACAGCCAGAGACCGTACCCCTCCGCCTTAAAAAGTAGACACCCACAAATTATTTAGGCTACGGTCTGTTTTACGCTCCAGTTGGTGTATGCCCGCGTCCCACGCAAACACACATCGGTAGTCGTTATTTCACATGTTAATACTGATTGTGTTTGTGTAATAATTTTTTTTACTAAACTGATGCAGCTTCAGTGGTGCGTGTTCATATCTCTTTGCAGGAGTTAAATGCCTTTATGTCTGTGTTCGAGGAGATAAAAAAACGCCTTAAACGCCGTTTCAGTCTACTTTAATGGCGTACAAAATAAACTACAGTGAAGTTTGCTCCCACACAGTTAATACTTTGTGAGTACAATACTCCTTAGATAAGGATTACATGGTTTATTGGTTCCGTGGTTTCCTCACAGATGATCGTTCCCCTGCTGGATGAGTTTGATTCGAGTCAGCCTTTGGCACGGCGATATACTGAGATCACTCGGTTTACGGATGGAAAGGGTGAGTTGGATTGGCTCTCCCTTACCCCGCCCCGCTGTGCCGGAATAATAGTGAGACGGCACGTCGGGTACTGTAATCGAACACATCCACTAGATCTCTACGCGCTGACCGGCACTTTGTTTTTAAATGGTCTAGAGGAGCTCGTTGATTGGTAGAAACTAAAGCCATATGGTGATAGTTGGATTGTTTATGTTTTCATAATAAACATTTTAATTAATTCATTTATTCCGTACCAACCCCTGAACGCATCTGGCATAAAGTATATCCTTTGTTATACAGTAAAATAAGTCAAGTCATATGTTTAATCACGCAAATGTGCACGAGGTCAAATGCTAAATAGTGTACCAACCATATGGAGCGAAAAATAAATAAATAAATTAATAGAAAACATACACACACTTGTTTTCTACATATTGTTAGTGCATCCATTTGAACTGAAAATCCTTTTATTGAGGGCCATTTGTGCCAGAAATGTTGAAATACACGCAGGGTTACTGCAGAGATCAGCTAAATTAAGAGTTCTTTAATATTTAATTTTTAATACCACATAGAATGCAGTTTAATATCAGCCACATCATGAGAGCATGATGGAAAACTAGTAGGGGCAATATGGCCTGCAGTTATTTATTTTTATATCACAGTCAGTCAGACGGGATTGGCCATTATGAGACAATGAGCTTTCAAGTTACTGTACTTTGCAGTAGTGACAGAGCTCTTTATCGGTCTGATGGTGCTGAAACGCTGTAAAAACATAATAATCAGCTGCCTGCATGCACAAATCACTGCTGCAACAATCCAACTGTCAGTTTAAAGGTTTATAATGTCTGGCAGCACACAATCACACACAAAAACATTTTCTGATTAACATTATTGCCTATAGCAGACAAGATAAAAATAATTAAGACTTTTTGAAATTAAATGTTACACTTTTTAATACCTTGCAACACCTTTTGAAAAGTAAATCCAGTGCTTTTTAAGTACTGTCAAAGACCTACAGATCCACAATTTTATAACAAATATTACTTTTGTGACATCTATGGTTGACTAAAGTTGTTGATCAAATCTGGTGACATATCTCTGTGTTTTCTAATGACATCTCAATATTACATTATCAATCACACAACCACATTTATTCTACTGAGCACAGTTGTATCATCCTATAAAATGGTAAGGATGGTGCTGATGTGGAAGTAAATTATTTCCTAATTTTAGCACCAACTAACTGAAACCTACCACCTTTAAAGTCTTTAAAACCCTTTGTGATTATATACTGTAAAATAACTGGCTTTATATGACTGAGAGTTGACATTTTTGACACAATCTCATAGATTTTGCTTGTTGACTGCTGCTATATAGAAGTAGCAGTTACCAAAAGCATGGCCTATCACTTCACTTGTTTCACTCTGTATACGAGACTGATTTGAATGTCCCTGTTCTCTGTTTCATCTGAACTTCCCGTTGGTGGATTTTGGACAGCAGACTATAACAAACTGTCATGACAGGTGTCCTTCACGGTTGGGAAAAAATTAACAGCACATATTTAAAGGTGCTCAAGGTTAATTTTAATCTTAATTTGTATATTCTTTGCATAGACAGCACACGTGACTACTTAAATAATGCTTAGTTTTCCAAATCATCAGCTAGATCTCACAAACTTAGTTTATTGACCTGTCCATATAAAATGATCAACAGTTAACAGTAATAAACACCACAATTCCACATTTTCTAATGTCCACTTTTCTGATGTTTATGGTGCACATAATACTCTACAACCATGGTGGTTTTCCCTCTTGAAAACACACAAAGGTGAGCACACAGCTCCACCTCTATCACTCATGGTGACTAAAACCACTGCCACTGGTTCGGTCGGGATTCAGCTTCCTGGGTGGATGCAGGACCTTTGACCGACAGGTGCACAGCACACACAAAGTAACAGTGGACCACATTCACCATCAAATAATGAAATGTAAAGTTCAAGTAATGTTGTAAAGGGTAAGTTCACTCAAATAACAAACACCCCCTCTGCCCCTCACCCCTTCCAAACACACACACACACATTTTCTCACTTGCATAATTCACAGAATAAGCTGTGAACTGTTTTGATGGGGGTATTTTATGAGAGATCTGTGGGTTACCCAGAGTAATCAGGACACTGTCTGCAGAAAGGAGGTGTTTTCCCATGAAAGCTATCTGCATTTTCATTGCTGTGGTCTGTCCACACTACTGTCCCTGACACATTTCATAGGTTAACTTTCAGCAAGTACAAATTTGGTAAATAAGGTTATTCAGCTAACATCATGTCTGGATGACCCCAGCAGACATGTATTGCACACAGCCAAGGGTTTAAGACCAGCAAGAGCCCCAGCAGCATTTACTCACTGCATTGACATTCATTTTATAATGAATGTTTTATGGCCATCATTAAAAAAAAAAATTATAACTGAAATTTTTATAACAAACTAGTTTAGTTACAGGGTATCTCTTATAACCCTTTCAACAAAAAACAAACAAACAAAAAAAAAAAAAAAAGAAGCAAGCTGGACATTAGGCAGTGATGCTCACTGTAATTTACAACATGGAATCCGCTCCCTCCATCTTCAGGGCAAGGGCACACACAAGGAACTTATAAAATATCAAAAAATAAACAACTGAAAAGAAGAAACTAACATCATATTACTCAGGATGACAGTCGACAGCTTCCCAAAAAAACAATTTTATTGGAACAGAGTGGTCACACTGTTGTCAGCATGATCAAGATGAATGGTAGAGACATATAGCACTGGTATCATGAATAATTCTGGACGTAAAAATCAGATCTGTATGTACGGTATGTATCAAGTGTGAGTATGTGTGATGGATTAGTTTGGCTGGGGGTCAACTCTGTGAGTAAATCCATGAAAAGATGCATAGCCTGCCAGCACATTCTTTCAAAGTTCTTGTGGGCTCTCTTCTGCATTTAAACTACGCATGGTTCACCCTTTCCACAGCGACGTAGAAACTTCTTTTGTCATCCAAACAGTGCCAGCCGATTGGTCCGATCTCACAGTCTGCGCAGATGAGATACTTGATTCTCCCGACGTCCTTAGTGAAGCCCACATTCTCAAAATTGAACATGTCGTCCACAAACCAGTGAGCAGTCAGAGTGTCCCCGTCCACTGATCCGTCTGCAGAGCGGAGGCCGCTCTTTTTCCGCATGGAGGGTAGGAACAACTGGTGGGAGATAACACAGCCTCTGGTAACATGAAAACACTGGACGGAACTCAAATTCAGTGGCGCAATAGTTTTTTTTTCTTTCAAATCTAGTATATATATATATATATATATATATATATATATATATGGTAAGTTTGACATGTATTTATGTCTGATTCAAATGTCTTCAGAATGCAGACAAGATCTTCGTCCTGGTATACCCCCCCTTTTAGAGCTCTAAATTACCTTTCTCCACATTTCATATCAAAACTGCTTTCACTTTATGAAACCAGCAGATATTTCAGGTCACACAGCACCGGTCTCCTTCATATTCATACAATGTCTGAAGAACTTAACATTTGTAAGCCTAAATAACTGAGCAGCCTGCCTACTGATTTTAGACACTGACAATATCACTATTTAAAAGCACCATAAACACTAAACTTTTTTGTTTAGATTAGCATTCTGCTCAAATAACTGACTCGTGCCTTGTTGTTGCTGTTGTATGCATGTGTGTGAGTATGTATAGGAGTATGCATGAGTGTGTGTACTGGTTTTGCCTTCCTGCTTATTATTTTATTCAGTGGTAGAGGAAGTTTTCAGATCCTTAACAATATTGTAATGTAAAAATTCTCTGTTACAAGCAACACTTACCCACTTAAAAAAAGTTACTTCATGTAAATAAAAGAATGTGAGCATTATTAGCAAAAGCAAAAGGAATCCATGCATAAATATCATTATTACTATTATAAATCTTTTTTCTTTTTTTTTGCCAGGGCAAAAAGTAGAAAGTAAATGTTTTGAATGTAACATTCTTGTTTTTAAATTAATTTGTAACTCCAGCTGTCATATGGTTGTAGACAATATTTTGCCTTTGAATTCCAGTGGTTAGGAAGTATAAAGTAGTATAACATTGAAGTGGCCCAGTAAAGTACAAGCACCTCAAATTTGTAGTTGATGAAATGCATGGATTCTTATGGATGAACTGGTGATACACAGAAGCATTTAAGACACAGTTAACATCCCACATACGGTATTATTCTTAAGTTGAGGACAACTATCTATCAGCCCACTGATATGAGCTAAGTGTCTTATGCTAATGTCTCACATCATACCTCTTTCTCTGCTAACACAGCCATCCCCGGGCACAGCACCTTGGATCCGCAGCGCTGACACAACACAGCCTTGCTGTTCTTGCCGTCCTCAGAAACCAGGTCGGACCGGTCCGTGCTGTCTTTCGACTGTTGACTATTGTCCATCACGAACCCTGACAAATAGCAAATGTACTCTGATTTTCAGGCACAAAAGGCTTGGGACATAGAGGTCCTTCACCAGCCCTACCGGTTGCTCACTATCGTTAGCTCATGAGGAGCACATACCGGGGGTGGACGTAAACTTAGAAACGTTAACTAATTTTTTCTTTCATTATCCACAGAATATGTATTATGGCAGAGATATTTATGCTGAAAGCTGACAAGAATGAAAACAGTTTTAATAGCTATCAGCCTGATGCAGTCGCTCTACAAGTAAGCCCCGCCCATTGCATTTATGCTAACATCAATACTAATACAAAATTCTGCTATTATACGACAAATAACGACATTATCCAAATGTAACAATTAGTTACACACATCTGAAAAAGTCAAATAAGACGTACCTAAAGGCTGAAGTAAAAACAAGCGCTGAATACGACAACAAAATCGTAAGGCAGGCAGGTTAGCTGAAGCTAGGGTAGCATGCTAGCTGGTCTTGAAGCGTACCAGCCACTAAATGCTCTCGTCCAGAAACACATGATTGTGGTTCCTGGTTAAACGGGCTGTCAGGGTGACGTCAGAGCCGTTGACGTTTCCAAATAACTAAATAGAAAAATTGCATAAATATCGTTATAAGTGGTCGAGATGAAAGTAGTTTTAATATTTTCCTTTCTGCTGTTGATAAAATACTTTTTGGTAAGCGGTCCAATGTCATCTTGCAGCTGTTGATGATTGGGGAAATTATGAAGAGCTGTTGTTTATGTGCTTAAAATATCATAGGTGTTGATCCCCAGACATCATTAAAATAGTTTAGATTGAGCACTAACAATATTTTGTAGTTATGGACAAGAGATGAGCGGTAGATGATGAATTTACTTTTACTTTCTGCTGATGTGACATCTTCAAATGTCAAGGCCTCTGCTGAGTGTACATCACCTCACCAGCCACTTGTATTACCTAAAACCTCGAATATGCATTCAAGACAACTGGACACCAAGTTTGTACATGTGGAAAAAAATTTATTACAATAATTTTCCAAGATTACCATTAATAAATATTTATGTTTACATTTCAGTGAAATGTATGATTTATCACTTTCTACACAGGACATTACACAAAGTCAAGAATACACATTGTTTTAGTCTTTGTAATAAAGCTTGAATAAGTTGATCTAGAAAAAGGAGTCTTAAACAGCAGTTGATACAACCTATCAATGGAGTTGTAAGTTCAATAATGATTCGATTGTATATATATGGCAAGGAAAACAAGAAAAGTCAACATCTGGAAATTCTTGAAGCTCCCTTGACTGTTAAGATAGGCCGTTTTATTTAAAAACATTTCCATTGGCCTAAGGCACAGGAATACTAAAAGTTTATATCAATCATACATAACACATTTTAAACCCCATATGGTGATTTAAAGTTTTGAATTTTATAGTATATACTAAGGTGCATTTGATATTTACACCTCTCATTGCATCTGAAATCTAGCACAAAAGAAAGATCTCTAGCTGACAAAAAACACAATTTGACCGATCCTTGTCTGTACATTGTGCGTAGCCCAGGAACTATTACTCAAAAAAATTAATTAATAGTGTACCGTCAGACTGAAAAATGATGGCAGCTGGGTTCTTTTCACTTCAGCATTTTAAGCATCTTAGTTCAACCTGAACTGAGCGAATATATTTTTCCACAGAAGCTACAAACTTTTACAGCTTTACTTTGCCATTAAAGAATGTGAAAATCATGTGTTTGGGACTTTTGTCAATGAAAATAATGTATCAAAAGCAAAAAACTCATACAAATTTCAAATGTCAATAAAAAACTCAAAGAAACTAAGAAATACCCAAACCACTGATTCATTATGGTAAACAATCTGATTACCATTACTCCTAGTGTTGCTCAAGACACATTTGTAGATCATTCTTAGGGGATATAAGCTATATGTTCCTTTCATAATAATGGATTTTATTTTGTTTCAGTGGGATTTTAGAGTACTAACTGGGCTTTCAGAGTACAGATCATGTTTTATTGCAGCGTGGGTGTGGGTGGGTTCGTGGTGGTCTTATAGGTTTTAATGGAAAGCTGCATAATCAGAAAAAAACAAACATCTGGTGACAACCATACACACTATATGTGTATACTTTCACTCTCCTCAAACTAATGTGTGTACAGGCCCTAAATGGTCCTGGACTGTTCTATAAGATACTCCTGGCTGACAGTACATTTATCCTCTAACCTGTATGGAAAGTGGGAGGGAGAAAAGGAACTGTTTATAGTATGTGCTCTCTGCTACAGCACAAATAATACTCTCTATATCCTTTCTGCAATGGTAACAGACAATGGAGAAGCTGCGCTACTAATGAGCTTCTAAGAAGTGACCATCAGTTACAGGAATATATGATTTTGGTTAAAGTCCCGATTTGACCTTCTGTGAAAACGCAGACTTTAAGCTTCATGATTACTGAAGAAGTAGTGCCTGTCAAAGATTCCCTCCATAGCTTATTGGCTAGTTAATGCTACTTTATTGGAGCAAAAAAGAGCCAAAGCAGAAATACCACCAAAAACCCGAACAGGATGTTAGCAAATCAGAAGTACAGAAGGAGCATTAAGTGACTATATTGAATTCCAGCAGCATTTTACGTATGTGTTTGTTTGTGTGTGTATGCGTGTGTGTGTGTTTGTTTGTGGGGCTATAAAGAAAAGTATGTCAGGGCTCTCAGAGTAGAGAGTCATCTGTGCATCCCCCCTCGAGGCCATAGCGAAACTCCTGCAGGTTGGAAACACCGTAGAAATGGATGAAGGCTGCTGCCACGACCAGAACATGAAAAATCTGATGAGAATGGAACTGGAGAGAGGGAAAGAAATATATGTGCATTAGTCAGATTCATTACCATGGACCTGCTAGATCAAACAAATGAAATGAAAGAACACTGACTGATATCAAGAATTAAGAGTAAGAGTTAAGTACATTTTCTTTCTTTTTCAATTTCATATAGTGGACTCAAATTTTATCCCTTACATTGCTTTTACATCTTTTCTTGGCAGAGAAAAAACCCATAACTCAATCACAGTCTGTCATTGTAAAAAATAATACTGAAACACTTAGGGTTTTGTGTGCAGCTTCCAAAGTTTCCCTCTCAGCTCAGTCAGCTCACTCTGGTTGCTGCACTGACTCATTATTTACAATACTGCCAACTTGGTTAGTTCACTAATGATATTAGTTTTAGCTTAAATCATCAAAATCATCTGTTTTAAAAGGCACCTGCACTGACTTTTTTCATCAGTTTCTAGTCACAGGGAGTAACACTCAGCCCGTTACATAATGTCTTCTGTGGCTCTGCATTGTAAAATCTGCATACAAGCGAAATCACTTGTGCAATCTTGGCTTGGGTTTGGAAACTACAAATTAGTAACAGAAATCCTGCATTACGAACCGGGGTGTGGAGTTTGAAAAACAGGTGGATATCAGGCAGTCCAACCATACACGAGTGCAACATCCAGTGCTTTGGAAGTTGACTCATAACAAGGGACTAATGGTACATTTGAGTCTCCTAACGTAAAGGAAGTGCAATACAAATTTGGGATTTTCTTCTACCTAAAGAAGCTTTCATGAATGAAGCTCTTTATATCAACACCTTATATCTTCTAACTATTTGTGTAAACAACCACCTGACTCTATAAAGTTCTGTTATGTAAATTAAATACTCACCCAGATGTCACACTTTCCAGGGAAATAGCGTTCAGGGATCCTAGCTGCATACAGGCCAGCGCCAGTGATATACATGGCACCCATCAGGTAAAACCAACCCATCTGGCCCACTGTGGTGGCCTTAACAAAACCCTCTTCAATGGTGAAGTGCATGGTGGGAACAATGCCGCTTAGTCCAAGACCCATGAACACACCTAGGAGAAGCATGGAGTTGAGTTACTTGGTGTCATTTTGAGAAAAACAAATCACAATCTACACCATTTGTTTTTATACGAAGACAAAAAATAAAGATAAATATTCTAAAATTATTATGCAAACAGTCATTTAACCACATCACGTTATCAGTGTTTCGTCTGCATTTGTTGCTTTGCTCTGCAAGAAAATTATCTGCACTGTTCAGAAAGGCAAAAATGTTAACAGACGTGTAATAAAACTACAATTACAAACTAAAGCAAACAGCTGCATAAAATTAAAGAGAAAACAACATTTTTTAAAGTGCTTATTATCCTCAACTGGTGCGCACCTGCTCTTGTAGGTCTGTGACGAGGAGTAGAGAAACGGTCCCACTGGGCCACTATGATGGCGGCGATACCGAGGACACACACAATGGTGAGGTAGATAAGTCGAGGCTGAGGGGAACAATAGAACGAGTAGTACAGCCAGGGCACAAAGGAGCCCATGATCAGGAGGGCGATGCCCGAGTAGTCAAGCCTGAGGAGAGAGAGAGGAGAGAACAAAGAGACAACAGCTGCTGAGTGTTTGGCTGGAAGATCTGCTGGGTGCAAAAAAGTTTTCTCATGTAATCTCATCTAATCATGTAACTTTTTAAGTCTGTCTAAATTTTATACTCGCTGTTCATGTAGGACAAGATCAAAATAACATACAGGTGTTATAAGTCTGTGTTTTTGAGGTTGCAGTTTGTTCAATGCTAAACGATAATTCAGCCAAAATTAACTTGACGACACTTAGTAAAAGCTCTTATCTTGCAGCTTTGACCACAGATCAGTATGAAGCGCTTCACAACGCCTCACGCTCACTCATACGGGAACAAAAATGGCACAGCTGCAAAGCAAAGTGCTGGCTGGATCAGCGGGAGCGGTTCAGGTTTTAGTTTCTTGCTCAAGGACATTTGAAACACAGACAGGAAATCACCAAGCCTGGGATGAATGGACAACTCTGTTCTCCCATCCGAATTTTCTTTCTTTCTCTTTCTTTTTTTTTAATGTACAGTCTTTTGTGTCTTTTGATTACTGCACCTACAACAAGCTGGAGCCAAAAACATTTTCTTAGGAAGTTAAAAGGCCAGACTCTGAAGTTGGGGAAAATGTCACATCACCTGATGAAACATTCATAGTGTATGGGTGAGGAACTCTAACAGATGGCTGTTGAGAGGGTAAAGAGAGAAAGCACCTCAATTAGCAATTACGACACTGTAAATTCTTGAAATAAGTTAAATTCTCTAACACAGACTGCTGTAGCATCATGTTAGTTTTGGCTGAACTCTGAACCATTTTGCCCCGATCGATGATTCTGGGTTTACCCCTCATTAATTGCACTGAGCTCTCAGAGGCGAGCTGGAGCTGCGTGTCCAGTATGATGACACATACAGATGACTGAAATTAGAAACCCACCTACTACAAGAGCAATGAGTCTAAAACAGGAAAAAGACTTTTGACAGTTACAAATTATTCGTTTAAGACAGGCTGACAGCGCGAGGCCTTACTTGGAGAAGGTGCGAGACACTTTCTCGGAGTGGCAGTAGACGGTATGAAAAAGCCAGGAGAAGCTGAGGCAGAGCACGGCTCCCAGGAAGAACATCCCAAACACCACTTTCTCTTGCAGCGGGGCCATAAAATACATGTTGGGCCGCAGCATGGTTAACGTGCCCAGGCAAAGGAATAAGATCAGCCCTGAGGGAGAAAACAGACCAGCTTTTTTTTTTACTGACAGCAGACAACAAGAGAGACCAGAACCATCCACAGTTCTGCAGATAAAAGTATGTAAGCATGTTGACATGTCTGGTTGTAAACAAAATCAGAATCTGATGCTAAAAATCTATGTTCAGCAGTACAGGAATGATATGTGAGGCGTTTGATTCTCACCTAGCAGGTGAGTCCAGATGTTTCCTGTCTCAGTGTGAATTCTGAAGATGCTTCCAAAACAGGCCCGGAAAGAGGGCATAGGGGGTCGATGTCCGTGCAGGAGGTAATCGTTGTCCTTGAGCCACTCTGGCAGGACATGAAAAGGAATCACCCTCCAGCGCCCCTCCCAAACCTGAAAAATAAGAACAGCTTTTACTCACTGATGCCCAAATTCACAATTACTTTGAATCTAAGAAAGTTAACCAATGAGAATTGCTATAGAGATTCAAGTAAAACAGACATGTACTCTGTTTTGTGTTATGAGCAGATGTAAAGGATTCATAATATATATAAATATGCTCTGAGAAGACCAAAAATACATACTGCCAGGCAAAGGTTCTGGACGACTTTTACAGTATTTTAAAAATTAAAGGTAGAATCTCAACCAGTCATAACTTAACTGTAAGTATTTGTTAGTATATTTATTGGAGAAAATTTGCTCTTGATCACTCTTTTTTAAAATTTCTAGATGTAAACAAGATCTATGTTCGTTTGTTTTGTTTAGAATTTTTTCTCCTTTCATTTCTCAGATTTCTAACAATCTATTCCAGTTATCAGTTATCGCTTTCTGTCAGCTATGCATAAGCTGACATGTGTCTCCCATGGCGTCTTATATAACACACAAATCCTGTGTCTGTCTGACATGGAGTACAACAACGTGCCGAACTCACATATGGCTCACGTCATCTACACGGCAGTCACGGGTTAATCCCTGGATGTTGCTCTTCATCCAGATATGCAGCTGTATGCCCATTAACCTCTAACCTGCTAAACCACAGAACTGTACACCTGCACACCTCCAAGCTGAGTGTTGAGTTTCGGCTCGTTTAACGTGGCCACTGCAATATTTATGCTGGTTCAGCTCAAGGATGTGGGCCAAGCTGTGTAACGTCATGGGATCTCCTTTCTTTTCTTCATCTATCAGTATCTGCTATAGGCTTATAACAACCCATTACATTTCTGTAGTAAAAAGCAAAGTTGTTATAGAAACCTATGTTCACTTTTTCATACAATGCTGAGCAGTGCTGATTTGTTTTAAAGTCCAGGTTGGGAGCAGGGAAGCGAGTTTGGATAATAAATGCTGACTTGTTGATAAAATTCAAACTGGTTCGATGTTTATTCAATTGAGAAGACACTGATACCTTGTGTACAAACTCCTCCATCTTCTCCATGGCATGGTGAGCCTGAAGTGGTAAGGTCAGGACCTCTCCCACTTCATCCTCCTCCTCTTCCTCGTCAGCAAGCATCGCGGCTCCCTTCAAAGCGACCACAAGAGAATAATGAAGCTACTGAGCGGATACAAACTTTTCTCTGGGCTTTTTCTGAAACAGACCTACCTCTGGGTGGACGCCTTTAGATGCCGCCTGTCGCCCCCCTCCCTCCTCCAGCAGTGGCCCCAGCTCCATCAGCTCAACATCTGGGACATGGGAGTCCTCAGAGATCCGGCAGTCTGCATCACTTGCAGACCCGTTTCGGCCTGACATAGGGAGACTGCCTGATGACCCACTCACAATCTCTGTATTCTGCTTCAGATGGTATACTTCAATTTCCTCCTGAGCAACCAGAAACAAAATCAGCTTTATTGGTCAAGAATTTTGTGACACATTCATGAAATTTGACACCAGCACTCAGTTTCTCTTAATATACTCTGTACCACAGAAAACAAATTTACAGGAGGATACAAATATCGACACTGAGCTAAATAAAAACAATAACCTAAACAACCATAAGCACACATAACTCCTATTATATTCAGGCAAGACTAGTGCATATATAAGCATGATATATTATGGGTCAGGAAATGAGAAAATTCAATTACTACTCCAATAATGGAATTAAAACAATAATCCATCAAGTCTACATGTTAAAAATGTTAATAAACTGTTTATAAATAGATTTTGGTCCAGATGGCCCCAGCTAAAAATACTAAAGTGTCATGCCAGGGGAGGATTTTCCACAACCTGGCAACCCAAAAATTGTTCCTGTAAATGAATTGAACTGATCTGAAAAGCATTAGTAGATGATTTGTTAACTAATAACAGAGCCATTCATTACAGTTTACAAGCCCTTTATAGCATGATGCTAATTTATCTGACTGCTGATTTAAAATGGCTGGTGAATGTATCTGGGTCTCATTAGGAATCACATTCACTACAAAAGAACAAAGAAGCCGCTGAAACTTATTTAGGTTTTCTGTCACCGGCCAAAATTACCGGTCCATAGGTGTAGTTGGACAATACTCACAAAGACAAGACAAGATACGGACATATGATGCAGAGCTGAGGTTGACAACACAAAACCAAACCTTTCACCAAGTTACTGTTTCGCAAAACCAGCCAGACGGATGTTGACCAGCAGCGTCAGACGGAACATGGAGTACAAAATGTAAACAACCGCAACATACCGACGACTAAATGTGAATTCACCATCTCTACGCGGCCTGGCAGGCTGCATAGCAAGGGACTAAATTTATATTTACAGAGCACTGATACATTTATAGGTCAGCCGGGCACTGATCGCTAATATACCCGCTTGCTAACGTTACCTGTAAGCTAGCGCTGAGCAGCCGAGCGAGCGACGCTGTTGTGTGAATTAACCTGAATTAATACAAAAGTCCGAGCGACGACACTAACCTATAACACTAGTTAGACAGTCTACTGTACTGACATCTCCTGTGATCATTTCATTAAAAGGACATGTATTACCTGACAAGGTAGCCTTCAAACCAGGAAGATGAATTATTTATCTATAAGCGAGACACAATCCTTTCCGGAAGTTGAGATCTCTTCCGTAAACCTAATCCCCGTCCTTTTCAAAATAAAAGCATTGATGTGTTGAAAACCAAACCCTTAATATCGTTGACCGAGCCATAATTTGCTTACATTTATTACATGTATTTCAAAACGAATTTATAACAAGTCTGAAAGGAATTAATTATTTCTTAATGTAAAATATAAACCATAGTCATATCAAAATCATGGTAGTTCTAAGGTGCAAAACACAACAACAAGGGACACAATTTTAGAAATTTTTAGACTAGATTTGCAAATGCATTCAAGTATCTTGCAAATATATATCAAGTCTATTTCAAATTTACAGTACATATTAATGCATGACAAGCAGTTTTTAAACTAAGAATGTATTTGAAAATCTATATTTTAAAAATGTAGTCTATTGGATGTATTTTTATTTATCTTCTCGGGATGACAATGTCTTGTATATAACTGAAATGCACTGCATGTAACATGCAGTAACTTGGAAAAATAATTCACAGTGAAAGTTACAAAAAAAAGAGAAGAGACTGGTGCATAGAGATCAACATAGCAGAGAAAAAATATGTAGTTGGATGAAAGCCTGTGTTCAGCCACAGCCTGTCATGACAGATGGCTGCCTTCTCTGATTTAAAAAAAACAAACAAAAAAAACAAAAAACTTCCATTTGTGCCATTTTCTGAAAACAGTTCCAGACACTGTGAGAACATACACAGTGATAGGTTTCTGAAGTGGGGTCCATGCACTTTGTACCTGTCACATATGGAAGAGTGGATAGAATCACAGACTGATGTTGTGTCTCAGAGGTTAAGAATTACATTCAGCATATACTGTATGTCAGTGGTGTCCTAAACAATAAACAGCTGAAATATGCCATTTCAAACTGATTTCAGTCTGTCTGAATACAAAAAAAAATACATAAAACATTTTCTCAACCCTTTTCATCACCGTGAAGACCTTTCCCAAAACAACTCATTATATAACTAATTACCTTCATTCTTTTTCATTACGCCCTTCTCTTCATAAATAACAACCTTAAAGTACACAACTTTAAGGTGTTACTAATGACATTAATGACGGCTCTGTTCTATTCAAATTTCCAGTGAGTCATGGCTGTGCACAATACCAGAAATCTGAGGCAGCTAAATGGTACTCAGCAGCATTTTACTATTTACAGCTGTGCTTTTCCTACTCCAACATGTCAAAATGTGTGCAATGAAAAAGGCCTATAAAAGGATTTTGAAACTGGAATAACAGTGGACAAGTAAATAAAAACTCAACAATATGCAACATTATTCTTTATTTACCTCCACAGGAAAAACATTTTCACAGATTTTCTTAAAAAACCAAAAATGTAACACATTATTAAGTTCACTTAAACTATTGTAACTGATAAATAGAAGACAGTAAAAAAAAAAAGAAGAAGAGGCACACGGCACACAAGGTAACATGATTGTGGTCTGTTATTTTTTTATATACAGTATATCTAACTAGACAGTCTTTACTGCTGTTGGATTTTGCAAACTCAGGTCCATGTCTACTTTTATTTCAAGTCTGACTTTCCATGGGTCCAATGGTGCAAATCACAATAAATTAACACTTAAATAGATCACTTTGTGAGACCAGTCAGTGTGTAGCTGTTTGCTGAATTTGTAGTAATTAACTCTAAATCTCAAATGATCTCCAATAGAATCTTGTTTGGCTGAGAGATGTGGGCTTCTGCTTGTGTGTCACATTTTGGCAGTGTTTTGAAAACCATTCACCTTTGAGTTAAATTTGGTGCCAACATAAAGGTTAGAGTTTAGTGATCTGCTCTCTCAATCACTTTAAGAGACACTGAAAAAGATACAGTTAAAGCTCAGGATATTTAAATTTATGTGTGACACATTAATAGCTGCCAACCATCAAGACTGCTTTTGTCTTATTTTGCTACTTTGTATCTCATGTGAGTAAGTTAATATTTAGTCTCAACTAGTTGATTAAATCAGTTAGAAATTCAAGTTAACTGGCACAGCCACAGACTTGTGTAAGTATAAAAACAAGACAAATTTGATGTACACAACAAAGAGGACAAACCTAGGACTTAAATTCAAGCAGCTCAAGTTCATTAATATGGTGACTCAGTCAAGGTAAACTTACACACAAAATGTACTTAAAAAGGGATACGTTGCTCATTTACATTATTTTACAATGGACTTATTTCCTTCATAAGACTAGCTGAAAAGGAGCCGAAGTTATTAACTGCAAAAAGTGAACTTCTCGTTTTTGATTTACCTACATTTAGCATTATATGGCAGTGTGTTTTGGTTGCAGATAGCCACATCTAATACAGCATGATGTGATATGATGAAGTTAAGTACGTAATGCAGTTTACCTGACCTCTTTACATTTGACTTGTCCGAAAGAAATCATAATTCATCTGAGATTAACTTCAGTAAGTTATTTTTAAAACATTCACATATCTCATAATCTTACAACAATGAGCAAATTTAGTGGCTAATTCCGTGTAAGAGCTCCTGCTATCCCCAACAGTTTGCTGCCAATTATCATTTCATTTATGATTGTTTCACATATGAACAAAACCCTGTATTTCATAGGACAGAAACTCTGGGATTTGTATATCAGTTTTTTGAGAAAATTAATAACCAGTAAAAACAACAGGTACACTATACAGTTGTACTCCAAATTCAATACAACTGCTCAGAGTGTGTTAGAGAGGTGTTGGTTCCACCTAATAGTAACTCGGGATGTTGTAGTTTGTGTTGTTGTACTGGATTAAATTTCATCCTCCCACTGTATGCCCAAATACAAGCCGGCAGGATGACATGAGCTTCCATGAAAAAAGTAATTCTTTATGGGCTTAAGCAGTTAATTCAACTTGATTTTTTGACTACTTCGCTTTGGTTTATTGGGAACCAATCCAGCTGCAGCCTTTGAGTGAACATGTTCAGTCTGGTGTCCGAGTTTCATCTCTTCACACTTGACTCATGTAGTGGGAACCATCATCTACAACCCAGGGCCCCTGAGTATCATCTGCAGCTCTTTGGAGACCCCTTCTTTGGAGAACCTAGAAGACGCCGACAGAAAAAAGCAACAATACTCAGTCAGTTAAAACAAATAAGTCTAAATGTTATGACAGACGGCTGATTTGGTAATATGCAAATATATCTGCAGCTTATACTCAAAGAAACATTAAGTTCCATTAATGTAAAGAAACAAACAAGAACAACAAAAACAAATTTCTGCAGCATCCAGGATTTTCTCTATGGCCTTGTATTTAAAGAATGAAAAAGACACGGGGGAAGGTGTTTACATGTCTACTTTAAGCAGTGAAGAGAAATCTATATGTTATCTGAATTGTGTTTGCAGTGGTGTTAACATGATATCCCCAACATCTGCAGTACCACCAGAATTATTCTAAAGTCTGATTATCAGGGTGCATGCAAACTTTGTCCACGTCCTAAATACACAGCATACATGTTTCTTATCTCTCTGTATTTAAAATAAATGTCTTTTTCACACCTACTAAAATTAGTTAAAAACCAGGTCAATCAAGAAACCTTAGGCAGCATATACTACTAAATTATGACTTAATTTCCACTCTCTAATTTCCATTCAGTTCATTACAAAGTCCCAGCACATTGTGATCATGTGATGAGAAAATATGATAATGCAGTGTAGTCGGTGGAGAAATAAAAAGAATTTCTGTTGCCACACCGTTAGACATAGATAGAGACAGTTCAGTGTGCTTACCTGTTCATGGTACTTTTGATTTTGGTAGCAGGGCGACTCCCGAAATGACAGGTTTTTCACTCTGACCGCTCCCTGACGGTCAAGAGATCGAGACCTGGGAGATTTCAGCTGACTGCGCCGATGCCACGACTTGAGCTGCTCGTTTACCACTTGTCGTGGGATGCCACTGGGGCTGTAGTGTGGGTGGTCCCAAAGATTTGGGGAGGGGGAGAGTCTGATATCAGGAGGTAAAGGCCTCTGTGCTCTCTGCTGGGGCACAGCAGGGTCCTTATACCAACATTCATATCTGTTGGAAGGACAGGGAGCCTGCTGGGCGTAATAGCTCCTTGCTACGTCCATATCAGGTGAGTAGACCATTTCATTGTAATAGGCTTTGTGAATAGTGGGACTGGACTGGTGCCTGGAATTATGGTAGAAGCCAGTACGTGGGATGGCTTGAGGTGCATAGCAGCCAACTGGGCTAGAGTTTGGGAATACAGACTGATATTGTTTGGGCAGATCACAGGGCAACTCCTGACACGGGGAGCTATTGTAAGACTGAAACGAGTGTTCAGAGTTGCTATCCTCAGAGCTAGCATGACCTCCAAAGTTAACTGTAGCGGGAAGGGTCTCTGGTAAGGTTACTGTGTATTCTGTCAGTCGCCTCCTTGCAGATCTGGTGCGGCCGCGGTCCTTAGCATATGAAGATTCAGGGTTGGACAACCTGTGCAAATCACAATTTCATAAAAATGAAACTAAATGATATCACTGTGATTTGCACCTAATTACATGTGCAACATAGGTGTGCAGCTTCTGTACACTTTGATGTGATGTGTAGGTGCGGCTACCTGAGGGAGAGCTGTCTGTGCACACGCATCTCTGGTGTGGAGGGCGTGCTGTTGGACTGGGAGCGGCTCAGCTTCAGATGGGAAAGCTGCAGTGGCAGAGCAGCTTGTGCCAAGCAAGCCTCCAACGGTGGCAACAGTTCAGTTTTGGCTGGACTGCTGAACACACAAAACGGTGGCACAATAAATATGTTATATTTTGTCTTGATTTGTGTTTTTATACAGTATATGAAAAAAAACCTTAAAACATACCTTGATGACAGACACTGATGGAAATTCCAATAATAATAAAAAATTAAGCTAACTCAAAGAAATGTTTAGTTCAAAAGATTTTATCATATTTTAAAAATTATTGTTGTTTTGCCTTGGGTGCACTGCAGTCTGAACTCATTAGTGACTGTACACTGATGTGCACAAAACTGATCTACTGCACTGTTATCACGGTTTGGAGTTTTTATGACAGCAGCTGACTACTGGACAATAAAGACTAAGAGACTTAAAGTTCTGTGGTCTACACACTTGACTGTTGTAACGCCAGTGCAAAAGCAGATGGCAGCGTTGCACATTCATGAACACTGACATCTACGCCATGATACCAGGCAGGAACACTAACAGTGAGGAGAAGGTTTGCACTGAAACTTACGTTGCTGGATAATATAATTTACGACCTGGCATTATTGAAAAGATAAGACGAAAAAGATAAGAAGTGTTTCTTCAACCTGCTCCATGTTGTCTTCACTAACAACCACTACAAGCACTGGAAACATCAACAAGGTTACAAAGCAGCCCAAGTAGACAAATCAGTTCATACCCAGAGACCTATAGACCAATGTTGAATAAAATTGAGCATTACTTTTTCACTTCCATCACAAGCTTGTTAATGCTACTATCTGCATTTCACACCTTTTACTACACTCCAAGCACCACAGGTCACACGCTTTTCCGCTACTAAAAACTTGATGAACAGGAAAGGAGTCATGACGGATGGCCTGTGCTACCTTGTCTTGATGGAAGACCGCGACTTCTTGCTCTTCTGGTACGGTTGGTCCAGACTAGACTCAGTCCACGGAGAGTGTTGGATGGGAGGGGCGTCGTATGCCGGGCTTGAAGTCAGCGAATGGTCGAGGCTCGGGCAGGGAGACTGACTCGGTGTCAGTGGCAGGGGCAGCTGTGGAGCCACAGATGGAGACATGTAGGAGCCGTCTACGGAGGAGTGAGAGGACACAGGGGGAGGCTGGGGAGGATCTGTCTCCACTGGATAGGGGAGTCCTGAGGACGGCTGTGATGACTGGCTTGTCACTTCTAGAAAAAAAAACAACAGAAATCATACAATACACCGTATCATTATTTAGTGTCAATACCAATGCATCTCCTCCACGGACTCCTTCTGAAACCTTCAAGAGTCCTTGAAGAAGAGAAATTGTGAGCACCGAGATAAATATCTTCTGGACTCTGCTCACATTTCTACGTTTAATGGTTCACTGTTCACGTGACAAACACTGTCCAGCTTAAAAACTTCACACATTTGCTTTCATCAACACTGGCTTGAAAACAAAACTGCTCTTGCACTGGTAGAAAGTGAGCCAGGGAAAGTCTTACCTTCATCTTGCACTACAGAATCAGACAGGGAGCTGTCATCGGATGTACCAAGATCTGAAAAACAAACACAGAAACAGACAAAACACATCAGTTCATATGTGAAATATAAAATGACACATACACATACAAGCCTATGACAAGTCAAGGACTGTGTCAAAATCAAGTTACTCCCTGCACAGACTATCTTCAAGCCTGGTCACATGTCTCTTACCTTGTTGTGTAATATTAAAAGCAGGGAGTGGTGATGACCGGCCGTGCTCTAGCCGCAGCTGAAAGGCCGTCTCTTGTAGCTGTTTGAGTTTCTTCTCCTCTCTCTTGCACTGCTGTATACGACTCTTTTTAACCGCCTTACTCAGGTGATCCTCCTCACAGAGCTTGCGCGCTGCCTCATATATTTTCATCTGGAGGGCCAACACAGCATCTACTAAATTCAGTTGTGACTCCTGGAAAAAGGTTGTGATGGGGGGGGCAGAGAGAGATAACAGTGTGACTAGTGAAACAGTCTATATCCCTGAGCTTTATGCATTGATTTAAACTAATATTAACTAAATGCTGCTTGTACCTCTGCTCCCTGAGGGATGCTTTGTGCGTCGAGTTTAAAAGCAGCTCCAATACGTCTGCGAATCTGTGGAGGCTTCTCTCCGGGCAACAGAGGGTAATCATCTGACAGCCGTCCTGTCAGCTCCTAAACAACACAGACAATAATTCAAATCTAACTCTCCACGAAGTGTTGAACATAAATAAAGTTTATTTTTCTGCAGACAGATAAAGGCTTCGTGACACAGTAAATCAAAATAAAGATGTCTTATAAATCAACACTACTGAATTCTTTCACTTTAGTTGTTCAAGTAAAGACATCTCTTCCAGAAAGTTTATTCAACCATATCTGTGGCAGTTTTGAAATGATGTACAAGTATCTTTGCTCTCCTTGCATGTTGAGGCATTCATAGGAATCTGTTGCACAATTCTGTGAGATTTCCTTTCACGTCACATTCCTTCGGTCTCACTTTCTCACTGTAACATATACCCGTGTCCCGACCCAACTCTGAGTACGAGCATGAACGCACCGTCACTGATTTCATTTTCGAACAGTCATAAAACACTGTTACTTTGAGTCACTCCTAGACAGCCACCTTTACACACAGACAAAAAACGTAAGAGTGGCCAGTGAGCTTACTTGTTCTTTTGTCACTGAGAGAAGGGAGAGGCATCATGCCTCCCATTAGTTCACCTAAGCATGTCCCAACAGGAGTGCCCAGCCCGAGTGTCAACAGAAAAGAATGATCAGTCCTGGGATTTTACCCTGGAGCACCTACGCATGGCAGCAAAACCTGAGTAGGTGTCCAGTTTTGAAATGACTTAATGAGCCTTTATTTGATAGTTCATGGGCAGAGAGAGGAGGGGGCATACAAGACTGAAAATGAAGGGCTGACGTGGCGAAAGTCTCCTTGAATTCAAATCCAGGCTGTTATGGGAACATTTAAATTGCTTTGGTTGGGTGAACCACCAGAATACCTCTTCAAAGCTATGATACGAAAAAAAAATCTCACAGCCACACTGCATGGTCTAATTCACTACAATGCATTTGAAAGGAGAGGATGATGTTTGTGCTGTGTAGTGGTAAAGCCAAATTAATGATGTCTACAATGGAGGAGGATCTATTAAAAAGATGTTTTGTTTCCTCTTAGTAGTGATCCCAACTGGAATAACCACTGTGATGAATCATATTAAAGTAAATGCAGACAGATTTGAAAATACCAGACATTTCCGGTCTGACTGGGTCTTCATGCACATGGTCACTATTTGTAATCACCATCTCTATGAACTGCTGATTAAAGTGGCAAACTTTTTAAACTTTACAGTCTTTTATTCTAGTGGTGTAGAAGTGGAGTGATTTAAAACTGCAACCTATGATTGTCCTGTGATCTGACATTAAGTTGTCAAGTCAAGTGACCTGTACCTCAGACTATGAAACTGATCTGAAAACACAAATGAGGACTGAAAGCGTCTGACACAGCTTACCCAAAGCTGAACAGCAGACATGGCTGAACATGTATGAATGTCTGCATATTCACGTGTTAATCTGCAGTAAAATGTCATGATACATCCTGGTTAAAAACTACCCCACCTATTTAATCCAACTATTAAAGCCTAATCAAGGTAATATGGTGAGAGCACCTTGTAATAGCTTGCCTAATGTCGTTACAATTATCTAGGTCTGCTGGAAACCATTATAAGATTTTTAATGAGCGTAGATTATCATGATTATATGACTTATTTCTTCTGTGACATGTACTGAACATAACTTTTATGTCGCCTTGTAAGTTTCGGTCTATTGACCTTTTGGCACTCTTGTTTACTATTACTCACAGCTTCACGGATACAGGTTCTTCAGCTCAAATATGCAGATCTCAGTCGGTCTTAGAGCCTGGTGTTTGAGCTTCATAGCTCAGCGATAGTGGTCATCTCCATTATGCGTCGTTGGGCTGTCAGAGCCTGTAGCCGTTACAGCAGGAAAGCAAATTCACTCATCTGAGATTATGTGACTTAAGTGTGACTGTTATACATTTGTTTGTTTGGTCCTCAACAAAAAAGACACTGTAGTTTAATTCGAACTATTTCCAGATTCAACCGTTTTGTTCCACTGATGTCCTTGTTGTTGCTGTTTGCCACTTGTCATCTTAATTTACATTATTTAATTGTGTTTTGTGCCTTAATTCATATATAATTCCAAGAAAGCGTGTATGCTCACAATATGAACCCCATACATTGTTTTGATTACCAAGCAGACTTTCATTATATTCCGGTTAACTCTTGGCGCCACTTTCTGGCTGACACAATGGTTGAATTCAGTCAGAAGAACATACCTTTGTTTTCTCATTGTTTTCATCAGTGACACTGAAACTGCAGAGCAAGTGGGGATCTTTGTAACTATATAAACAATGTGTGAGTATCCGACTGGTGCTGTCATAGCCTTAGTGACTAATGACATTAGATTAGCCTCAGAGCTGTGGGAGTGGCAAAATGCACTGAAGCGCCACATACCTTCAGAGATTGTGTAGAATCCTGCAGAGTACTGACAAACATCTGAGGTGCGACAGGAAAATTGACAACTACAATGGAGGGTGAGACACTCTTCCCTACAGCGA
The DNA here is from genome assembly GCA_033238685.1 of Lates japonicus. Taxonomy (NCBI): domain Eukaryota; kingdom Metazoa; phylum Chordata; class Actinopteri; family Centropomidae; genus Lates; species Lates japonicus. Next base: position 611,906 of record BRZM01000069.1, read on the forward strand.
CAATCCCCCATTCTTTGTAGATGGACACTTTCTCATTGTATAGGGCAGGCATCATGTGGCTCAATTCTGGCAGAGAGAGAGAGGGGGCATACAAGACTGAAAATGAAGGGCTGACGTGACGAAAGTCTCATGCTGAATTCAAATCCAGGCTGTTATGGGAACATTTAAATTGCTTTGGTTGGGTGAACCACCAGAATACCTCTTCAAAAGCTATGATACATGAAAAAAAATCTCACAGCAGCCACACTGCATGGTCTAATTTCACTACACAATGCATTTGAAAGGAGAGGGATGATGTTTGTACTGTGCTTAGTGGTAAAAGCCAAATTAATGATGTCACAATGGAGAGGAGGATCTATTAAAAGATGTTTTGTTTCCTCTTAGTGGCGATCCCAACTGGAGATAACCACTGTGACATTAAGGTCATGTTGAAGTAAATGCAGACAGATTTGAAAATACAGACATTTTCGGTCTGTTCTGGGTCTTCCATGCACACATGGTCACTATTTGTAATCACCATCTCTATGAAACTGCTGATTAAAGTGGCAAACTTTTTAAACTTTACAGTCTTTTATTCTAGTGGTGTAGAAGTGGAGCGTTTAAAAACTGCAACCTATGATTGTCCTGTGATCTGACATTAAGTTGTCAAGTCAAGTGACCTGTGCACACTCAGACTGAAACTGATCTGAAAACACAAGTGAGGACTGAAAGCGTCTGACACAAACACCACGGCTGAACATGACAGACATGGCTGAACATGTATGAATGTCTGCATGTTACGTTGTTAATCTGCAGTAAAATGTGTCATGATACATCCTGGACTAAAACTACCCCACCTATTTAATCCTTTATTAAAGCTGCCTAATCAGGTAATATGGTGAGAGCACCTTGTAATAGCTTGCCTAATGTCGTTACAATTGTCTAGGTCTGCTGAAACCATTATAAAGATTTTAATGAACGTAGATTATCATGATTATGTGACTTATTTCTTCTGTGACATGTACTGAACATAACTTTTATGTCGCCTTGTAAGTTTTCGGTCTATTGACCTTTTGCTTTTCTTGTTTACTATTACTCACAGCTTCACGGATACAGAGTTTCTTCAGCTCAAGTATGCAGATCTCCAGTCGGTCTTGGAGAGCCTGGTGTTTGAGCTTCATGGCTCGCGTGTGCGTGGTCACATCCTTCGTATGCGTCGTTGGGCTGTCAGAGCCTGTGTCGTGCAACGGGAAAGAAGCAAATTCACTCATCTGAGATTATGTGACTTAAGTGTGACTGTTATACATTTGTTTGTTTGGTCCTCAACAAAAAAGACACTGTAGTTTAATTCAGACTATTTCAGATTCAACCGTTTGTTCCACTGATGTCCTTGTTGTTGCTGTTTGCCACTTGTCATCTTCTTAATTTACATTATTTAATTGTGTTTTTGTTGCCTTAAATTCCTTATAATTATTCCAAGCGTGTATGCTCACAATATGAACCCCATACATTATTTTGATTACAAGCAGACTTTCATTATATTCCGGTTAACTCTTGACGCCACTACGGCTGACACAATGGTTTAATTCAGTCAGAAGAACATACCTTTTGTTTTTATCGTTGTTTTCATCAGTGACACTGAAACTGCAGAGCAAGTGTCGGGATCTTTGTAACTATAAACAATGTGTGAGTGTCCGACTGGTGCTGTCTGTAGCCTTGGTGACTAATGACATTAAGATTAGCCTCAGAGCTGTGGGAGTGGCAAAATGCACTGAGCGCCACATACCTTCAGAGATTATTAACAGAATCCCTGCAGGTACTGACAAACATCTGAGGTGCGACAGGAAAGGAGTGTGACAGCACTACAATGGAGCAAAGAATTCCTCTTCCTACAGCGACAATCCCCCCATTCTTTGTAGATGGACACTTTCTCATTGTATAGGGCAGACGTCATGTGGCTCAATTACGGCACGAGGAATGTCAGAGAGGCCATAACTAATCAGGACACAAGACTGCCAAAGTTTGTTGTTAATTCTGCAGTACTGTTACCATATGGGACCGAGGGAATGATGCAGACGACCAAATTTTGTGACTCACTGCCTTTAATGAAGTTGACAGTGGCAAGCCCAAAATACTGACACACAAAGATTGTTATAAATATTCACAAGCCGACAAATGGGTTTCCTGTTTCTGAATCTTGGTTCATTCATTGTCTTTTTACCATTTGCTTGCATCGGAGAGAAAAAAATGAATCACATCAACCCATCACTTTTTTTTTTCCTGCATATTTTGCATTGCGTCCTCATGTGGTACAGGACACAGCAACTAATCTGGCAGCAAGTCACAGCTGACCACATGCATGTTTAGACCCTGTCTGAGTTTTCACATGACAACTTGTTTTTCTTTAACAAAGTAGATGACCTGCACTTGTTTTCAACTGGCTGGTATTAGTAACTGAATCTGTTGTGTGGAGCTGATTTAAAGAATGTAGATTATTTTATTGAGAAGATGATTGAGATCTCTGCTGCGAAGAGACTTACAGCAGCGCTTGTTTACTCCGTGTAATCTTCTAGGATTGTGTCACGCTCTGAAAGGATGTCATTTTGCTAAATATTGGGTGAAGCACAAGCGTCACCTCACTGCAGCCAATAAAAGAGGTGAAATGTGTCAGAGGAAGATTTATTTTATGGGCAGGCTCTGGATTTAGCTGGGTTTTTCTTCTTTTTTATAGCTGTGAATTACAAAACAGATAGAAATAAACTGTGTTGTTGGCAGAAAAACATCAACATCTTAACTAGCAAGTCAGAAGTTTGAAATAGGAGATGTTGGTTAGTTAGAAGAAGTAACAGCAGCTCCGTCACGTCACTGTGACTGTCCACACAATGTTAAAAGATAAATGATTATTCTGACCATCTCACACTTTGTTTCTTTTTTGTCATAAATAATAGAAACATAATTACAACCTTAATTCTATGTTTTGACTTAATTGAGTGATTGATTTCTTATTTGTCTTCTGTTTGAGGTCATTTGAAAAGCAGGTGCATGCGATAAGATTACCACGGGCTGGACTAATGTGTGTGCCGAGTTTCAACATCAGTGTATTGTTTCTAAACAAATGTGTACTTTAAATCAAGAGTGTCGGTCTCTCACACAGATTTATAAAAATCTATTTAAGTCTGAATCAAAGACCATTTTGATAAGCAGCTGTTCAGACTTCTGAAACAAGGCTCAACTCAAATCCACATTCTGTTTTCACATTAATAAAAGCAATTCAGTAAAGCTGCCCAGTGTTACTCAGACACATCTGGGCAACCAACCAAAGAAAATCAGCGGTCCATGTCGTTTTCTACTAATTTTAGGTCTCATGATGTGGGACACTGTGGCTAATGTAGGTTTCTAATTGTAAATGTTTGATGCAGCCAAACGTTGTTACAGTGAACTACAGAGATCATATGTAATTACACCTGTTTTGTCTGCTCCATCAAGTTTTTCTGTACTGAGTGGAGGGATATTTCAAAATGCAGCTTTCATGATCAAATGTAACTGTTAGGTTGCAAAAGCATTACTGGAGAGACTTTACAAAAAGTGATACATAAAAGTGTTTTACCTGAATGAAGGATGATGCCACTGTCAGTGTCACTGATCTCTCCGTTGCCCTCCATTATCAGTAGTTCGACTTCTTGTAGCTGTTATTCAGTGACGGTGAAAGATAATGATGATGCTCACCATATCCTGTAAAGTATGATTTCAGTTTTAGGAATTTTACCAAGGAAAAGAGATTTTCCAACAGATGTTATGATTAGTAAACAACATTTAACATTCCACAGTGTTTTTTTGTTTTTGTTTTTTTTTTCATTTTACAAAGCTATTACTGTCTTGTCTCAGCAAAGCTTCAAAAGTCCAAACCAGAACTGATTCAAACTATGACAGCTCAGCACAGAAAGCAGCACAGAGTTTAAGCCCACAGCCTCTAAGAGTTCAATCCTAGGGACAGAAATGCAAAAAAAACACCTGCATGTGAAGAATACAATTACAAGCAACTAGTCATTAGGCTACAAAGAAAAGCAAGTCTAAATCCAATCAGCATTAGCACAAGCAAAGACTGCCCATGACTTAATCTTGTGACCTGTTGCTTCAATGATTCAGATGTGACGTGCCTTCATGACCCAGCAGTCAGGTGTAGTCATAGTCTCCCGCAGCATGAGTACACAACATACATGTTACCAAGTCTAGGGTGTTTCCTGTGCCGCCCTGTTTATTAGTCTCTGATGTCATATGATTGCCATTATCTCCCTCTGATAAGTGGCTCAGGAAACATGAGCCATATATATACAGCTGGTGTCAAATAAAAACTGTGAGGCTTGTTGGTTAGATTATTAACTATGAGAATACAGGAGCGTGGCGTGCATTCCAACACATGGGGAAGTTAGCCTCTGCTAGCTGTAATGAGCTTCCCACTGGTTATTGTTCTGAACAACTAGATGAGGTTAAGTCACGAGCTACAACATACAAGAGGTGATTCTACCATAATGTTGCATGCGCTACAGGGTGACATACGGAAACAGTAACATCCTGAAATGAACATGACACATCCTCCACTCATTTCATATGTCTTTAACTGTGATGTGATGCTTCACAGCTCCCACAGATAACTGACTGCTGTGTTTGCAAAATTAAGGCAAAACAATCTACACACAGGAGAGAAAAACAAAAAGACTATTCAGCACTGACGCCTAAAATTGAGTTTAAAATGAAGGTAACAATAAGCTATGTTTTGTAGAAATGTTTGCACAATCTATAATCTGTGATATCTACTGGTAGTTTTGAACAGCTCTTAATTACAACAAAAGCACTTTATCATGTCAAATTTGGTGTTGATTTGCATGCTGGTCAGTGGGTCAACACAATCCTACTCAATCACAGGATATTTCACTATATATCTATAGACTGTAAAACTACACACAGTAGTTACTGTGTTAGGATCACATTGTTAATCAAATGGACAACACCAAAAAACCAGAAGGGGCTGCCGCTAACAATGATTTTCATTATCAATCATCATCAATGAATAATGTTTAAGTAATGGACTAATAGAAAAACACCCATCACACGTTAACCAACAGTCCAAAACCAAAAGATCTCAATGATACAACAGAGAAAAGCAGCAAATCGTCATATTTGAAAGTCTGGAATCTTCATGTTTCTGTTTTTTTGTTTGATAAATTACCTGAATGATCATTTGATTACAACAATAGCTACAGAGTTCAGTTCTCTGTTCTTTTCAGAGTTATGTCAATCAACGAATCAACTCTGAACTAAAACCCACAAACATAATGAGCTAATACAGTAATATATCAGATAGAAAATTTTATCCCACATTACACACAAAGTATACTGTACTTTAAAAGCTGGGATGTCCAGTCATATGTCTCGAAGTGTTTTTAGTTTTTAGTTTCCCTTCTGTGCTGTGTCGTGTGCTAATCAATGAAATCCCCTGAAAAACCTGCAGACTCTCACCGCACGTCTCGAGCTGAGCGTTAAAGGGAGGGAGCCACAACTACTGGAGCAGTTTGATGTGCAGTAGATATGCAGGATTTTATACTCTGAAGAGTTGCTAAAACAATCACTCTGGAGCATGTTTTTGATCAAATGTTTTATCAGACGTGTACTGTAACTCTTTTTTCATATTTGAATACAGTATTACATCCATAAATACAAACACTTAAGTGCGGACATTTCTTTGGGAACAGATTTAAAGAAATCAAATACATATAAAAAGAAAAAACAGGAGTTGTACCTATTCTAAAAAAGCTAAGAAACTGTACTGATTTACAAAACACTAGCTGATGGCATTTTTTCCCCTATTCTTTAAAGTCCAGTGTCAAGTCATCACACTGCACAGACATAGATTGTGTAGAAGCACAAATGTCTCAGTAAACTATTAACACAATGACAGACATTCCACATTAATCCAAATGAATTCAGCCAGAGGATGAATAAAAGTGACATAAATGAGAAATATCTACTTACTTTATGAGAAACTTTGGAAAAACTGTCAAAATTTGAGGACTGAAAAGTGTCCCTTAGAATTCCCGACCTGAATGGAAATGCACAAAACCAAAGCTGTGTGGAGTCTGGGCAGGAATGAGAGACTCGCCCACTAAGAAAACGCTGCCTGCTGAAGAGGAGTGGCCTCACAGAGAGTGAGAGAGAGAGAGAGAGAGAGAGAGAGAGAGAGAGAGAGAGAGAGAGGGCTGAACACTTATGTCAGTATCATATAACTTAGCACTCCCGTCTGAGTTTGAAACTGTGTCAACAACAATGACCAAGACACATGCTTCATTTTACCACCTTATCAGTGTACTAATACATGGGTGGTGGCAACCTGACCGAAACATCTGTCCCGTTACAAAAGCACTAATGCTGCCTAGATATATGAGAAAGATCTGAGGCCAAGAAGACAAATATTATACATGCCAGTGTGTGTTTTAGTCAAATAATCGGTTAAATAATGGGCAACAATTTTGCTAGTCAATTAATCAGGCAGGTCATTTTTTAAGTAAAAATCCCCCCAAAAACGAGCCAGTTCCTGCTTCTCATATGTGAAGACTTCCTGCTTTTCTATATTAAATATGATAATTTTAATATCTGTTTGGACCAAACAAGCAATTTGAAGACATCACCTTCTGCTCATCACCTTCTGTATTATGTTTGAGCATCAATAAATAAAATTACACACTCTGCTTTCATCGCTGGTTACAGTCAGATGACTCTATGACTTGATAACTGACTGTTAATGACTCTTTCACAGTCTTCAACTACTGTTTTCTCACAATGGCCACTGTAAATCAGTGCTAACTCCTGTATCAGTTCAGGTCTGCATGGTCAAAGATCAAATAACTTGTCAACGCATGACTACTGCCATCTCCTGGCTGTTTAAAAGCTCAGAATACAGATAACCAATTATGAACTTACTAATTCACCATCTAAGAGCTTGAGTTTCTCTACCTACTTACAGAATGCCAAAGCCGGGGCCCTTTTGTGGCCTGCCATATTTTTGCTTCCACTAAAAAGAAGGAAACACATGGTACTGGGATAGTCCTGATGATTTACAGAGACCCAGAGGCAGCACCTGCTCTGTAACTGCATGGCTCACATTCATTCTGAATCTCAATATTCATTTTGGCTTTCCAGGAATGTTGAAGCACAGACACTGAAAAAAGGCAGAGCAATTCCCAGACACTCAAGAATCAGATCTCGGATGACATGGCACAGAGAAAGCAGCAGCTACGAGACAAAAGCAGAAGATATTTGGCTCTGTAACTTCTACATTTATGCTTCACAGCCTGAGAAGCTAGGCATTAAGGGTGGTTCAACCTCTGAGGCGCTGAATTTATTGCACAAGTTTTGTGTTAGACAGCATTCATTTTATCTAGGTGTTCCTAATAAACTGCTAACTGAGTGTAGGTGTAAGGAATGTCTAAAGAGAGATAAAACCTACCACTGACCAGCGCCTGTAAGGTTAACAGAATAAAAGAGCAACAGCAGCAGCAGCAGCGCCTTGTGTAAACAGGCTGCATACCAAACAGTTTGATAACCTGCAATCAGATATAAGGGAAGTGTGGTCATGCAGATGATAAACATTCTCTTCTGATCATGGGAAAGTGCTTGCAGGAGGTTGTACCAACACTAATGCCAACAGTAAAAGAGCTGTAAAATGAGAAATGCTCTCAGACAAATCTTAAAATCTACTTAGACACAGAACTGTGATGTGAAACTTCAGAGTTGGAAGGAAGTCAGTCACATCACAGTTTTCTTCTATCAGTAATGTAATTACAGTGACTGTGCAGTGAAGTCTATTCATGCTTGATGTGAGGACTAGTTAAGCAACTTCCCACTAAACTCATGTACAACACAAATAGCGTACAACACACTTACAACACAATGTTTAAGTAGCCAGTTGGTAGATGTCATGGGTAGTTTATATAAACCAGAAGTCCCTGTGAGACAGAGAGAGGGCTTTGTGTAGGAAACACAGCAGCTGGCATAACAAATTCTTTAAATATTCTTGAGTCCTTTTATAAGTGTACAGCTAGCCTCCTGCTGCCAGCATGTGGAGCCATCAGCTGCCAGGGGATCACACATTTTCCCCTCACTATTTTACAACTTGCTTCTTCCACCAGGTGCTAATAGATCATTTTGCCATAATGATGCTTAAATCAAGTTGGTGTCATTAAAAAGTGCTATAAAGTTGCACTAATGTACCACAGATCCTGAGGCTTTGAAAGGAAAACAAAGCAGCTCCTGGAGCTGCTGGGCTCCCTCCCACCTCTCTCTGCCTGCAGCCAACTTTAAGCTTTGTGTTGCCAAAAGGCTCTAATTGAGAATAATAAAGATGTGAAATGAATAGTGCATGTATCTCAAATGAGCATGCACGCAGAAGCAGTGAGTCTGATGTGGATTGCTTAATTAGAAGTTTGTGCCCCCCCATGTAAATCAAGGCCTACTCTTAACTGTGACCAAGCCCTTGGCTGTGGCTGAGAGTGAACGCTTAAACACATCAACACCATGCGACACAGACAAATTTATACCTAAAGCTGCTGTTAAGTAGCTTTACAATCAGACTGTTCCTGACTGTATATATATTAACTTATTTCAGCTCCTCATTAAAACTATAAGATGTTTACAATGAGTGAAATATCCAAACCCAAAACTCATGTCTTCATGGCTGCACCGACTCATTAAATGAAAATGTTCTAGATGTCTTGTGTTTGGTGGCCCTGAGGATCAAAACTCAACAACATTTCACATAATGTTACAACATATCAGATTACAGAAAGGGTGAGTGTTTTGACCATCAGTGCCACCACACTTGTGCATCATTTTTATACTACCTTCTTCATATTTAAGCCTGATACAGTTCATATCTTTGGATACTTTAGGATCTCTACCAGAATTTTAAATAAAGCTATGTATGTTTGAACAATGTTTTAGTGCATAGCAGGTCTGCACTCAGGAATGTGGAGACAGCAGAAATTTCTCAATGCACAGAAACTAACTAACTAACTAATGGGACTACTGAAGAAAACGAACACATAATAATAATATCACTAAGTTTTCCTTAAGTCTCCTATTGATCATTTTATAACTTGTGTGCTGAGTGCATAAGGTGAGCATACTGTTCAACTATGATCATATAACAGCACTGAATGTGAATGCATATAAGACAGCATCACAAACCACAGTAACTTGAATTTCATAGTTCCTCTCAGATATGCTGTCTGTTCTGTGCTTTTAAATTGAAAGAGGATGTTGCAGGCTCATTACTTCTCTGCTTGTCAGTGCAGTCAGACTTCATAGAGTTTGTGGTACATCTTTGAACACTGGTTTGTCACGTGTTAAAAAAAAAGACAGACTATCATTGAAACCTGGGTTGTTATAGAAAGAAAGAATAAACTCACAGCTCAGTGTCCTTTATAGAATAACTGAAAAGCCTTCTGTTTCAGTGGTTTACATCCATGTTAAAGTTAAAAGTGATGGGGAAAAGTATAATGGATGTTACCTAATAACAATGACATATTCAAACACACCTGTAATGTACATCTGAATACTGTAGCGATAACAATGCAAGTAGATTTACACTCCAAAAAAATTATATAACAGGCTTCACCAAAATCTGGATCAACTTAACTTATATGACAGATAAAAATCTCTCAGGGGTAAGAATAAGTACATAAATAAGCAGTTAAAGAAATGTTTTGGCATGTCTTCATCCCTTTCATCCACCCGCTCAGTCAGCTTCATAAAGCTGTAGGGCCTCAGCTTTCAAGAGTCCAGTAAACTTTAAAACTCGCTTTAGTGGTAAGCTTTTCCCAAAACTTCCACTCTGTGGCTACAGTCACTTGTTTTCAAAGGAACAGTAAGTTCAGTAGCACCAAACAACAAACCACTCTGCACAGTTTCACAAAAAGTTTGTCAAACAAAACTTATAATGTCATTTCTTTTTTGCTCTTACCTTAGTAGCTAGTTAGCCTGCTAGCATCGTGCCTCATCTGCATCCATACAATCTGAGCTCCATTGGCTCTCCCAGATTTCAGCTGGAGGTTTGTTTCTTGTTACATTGACAAAAGAGCTGAAGAAAGTGACACTAAACCCTTGTGTTGCGTCTCTGTGGTCCAACCGAGTGAATGAGAGGAAGCACAAACATTAAAACCCACGTTTTAAAGCCCAAACGTAACTTTTACTGCAGTAGCTAACTCTTCAGCTCAGTAAAGTACAGCAATGCTGTGCTGCCTTCACATGCCGTCGAAAACACGAACTAGCTAACAACGGTAAGCGTTTACCATGGTAACCGTAATTCCGCCATGCGACGTGTAAGCGGGCATGCTTATCATGTCGAGTTATCAAGGTGGACAACAGCATGGCGAAAGTGGTCAATACAACCCAGTTTATCCATTTAAATAACTAATCACGGAATTTATTTAAACTCATGTTTACTGGTATTTCTCCACTCTGTTCTTTTGTTGTTAATAACTGCTCCGATGTGACACTTGATTGCTAAAGTAAAACAATATCCGCCATGTAACACAATCCTCCGCGGGGTCACTTTGCTATTATCGCCATGTAGTGGCACTTGGAGGGCTTTTAAAGTTATATACCGCTATAGTCATAGAAGAATCGAGCTTAATGTGGGCTCGTGAATGCCGCACAGACCATCCACTTCTCTGCTACTGTGTGGGCGGTTTACGGTCAGGATGATGCAGGTAAATCCGACGCGCTCATGTTTGCCGACTCTTTAGCAAGAACTGACGTCAAAACTTGTTATTTCGCAATTTTTTTTTTCATTTTTTTCTTTTAATTTATTTATTTTTTACTAAGGAGGATAGTTTGTTTTGAAGTAGCCCAAAACCAAGCACTGTATCCTTTTTTTGTTTCAGCCACTAGAGGTCAGCAGTATATAGACTTTTAATCCAGTAAACCACATGATGTGTCCCCTGACACTCACATCAGGGACAAAAGCATACTGTATCATAAATTATATCACCATATAACCCATATAACCCCCTTTGATGCAAGTAGTTATGATTAGATGTTGCATAAATGTCTACATTGTCAGTGTCTCAAGCCATACACTCTATGTCTTAAACATGCTGACCCTGCAAAGGAATCAGTATGTAAAGGAAATGAAGGAATTAACCATAATAATGAAAATGAAACAGACTAAATATGAAAAACAACACAAAACTACTTCACTCTGACTGAATAAATATTATAAAACATGAATAAACTGTAGTCTACTTGTTCACTAAAATGACCACTGTATAATCTTACCACCAAAATCAAAACTTGAATTTTCTCAGATCAGAATTTAGAGATTATACTCTTTTGTAATCACAATAATGACAAATGAATAAATCACCACTCTGTCCTAGCTGTGAAGTGAAAGCGGAAATAAAACCATTATCTATCTAAAATGAAACATGCACAAATCTGGATTGCTCTATATTTGTGTTACAGATTTATATGACCACAACATATGTGTTTTTTAGAGCATGTGTGTGAGAAACTAATGACCTCTAGTCCAGACATGTCTCACTTCTGCTGCGCAACAGACAACCAAAAGGTCACACTCTCAGACGTTTGCTGTGGCAAGCATTACATTTAATGACACTCGAAACAAACAAATCTGTTTTAGTTCATGTTAAATGACTAAACTTATAGACACGTTTTTCCAGCATGAGACAAAGCTGTTAAACCTGATTTTATTTTTCACATTTCACCTCATTTTAGTTAAATTCTATATGTAGCATTTATAGCATGTCCAGTGAACATTACTGACAACAAGAAAAGAAATATGTTTTAATCCATGGAAAGCAATGAAATTTTGTTGTTTTTAGAAAGTAATAACATGTCATCCTTCATGACTCTGTGGTACTGACATTACAATCTAACTTTATTTCACTTTTGATGCATGAAATTGTTTAATTAAAATCACATTAAGTTCTGTTGGATATCTCTAAATTTTAAATTTTCTTCTTAATTTCTGATTGACAAAGGATCATTGTCTGATGGTAAACAAAGTCTGTTTTTCAGACTTCCGTGTTGCTTTGACTTGTGATGAGCCTGTTATCATAAACAGCAACATTAAACCACATCTCCCTCAGTGGGGTTTTTTGGTTGGTGTGAATAAATCTGAAGCCATGGTTACACTCTTTATTGGCAGTTTTAACAATTAGAATGAAAAGTTTTAATTGTATAGAGAGCTGTTCGATATAAATAACATTTGTGTTCAGATGGGGAAGCCACACAGGAGAATGTGTTGTAGTGAAAGACTGAAACTTTAGGGAAGAAAGAGAATAAACTGTCAATACATGCAAGTGCCATCAAAGGTACTGGGTGTCAGGCTTGCTCTCAGGTCAGTCACAAATGGAACATTATTTTTAAACGTATGGCTTTTAAGTATTTAACCTGAGTTGTTTCTTCTTCTTCTTCTTTTTTTGTTTTTTACTGAGCCGACTTTACACACTTTACACAGATCAAGGGTGGCTCATGTTTTAAAGAACAAGGAAACCACAGCCAATCATCTGATATGAGAGTTGCAGTGTTGGCATGATCTGTGTGAGCATGCTGCATGTAGGTAGTGCAACTGTGAAAAGTTAAAATACACCACTGGTGTGCAGCGCTACTTTATTTTTAAATTCAAGGCATTTGTAGTTAGAGCTGGGCAATGGTGGAAAATAATGAAACATAACTACATTTGTGTCTCCTTTTTAAATAGTGTTTACATAACCTAAAATCTTTGTGTGAGTGATACTTCTACTAAGAAATAAATATTGATAATATGAATATAGAAGGAAAAAGCTTTCACTAATTATTTTCACTTAGCTTCGGCAGTCTGCTATGTCCAGAAATTGTATCACCTTGTTGTAATTCCACCTTAAAGTGAAACTTTAAATACTCAAATATAATGAAACACAAGTACATGGAGAGAAGAGTCATGAAGTCATCAAACAAGCTCAATAATCTTAATCATGCTACAGTATTTATCTACAGTGTGCTAATGTTTGCTAACATTAACCAGCATGAGCTGGTCACACCAGACCACTATTAGTATTATTAATAGTGTACAGTATTATGCCTGTGGCAGCAAAACCTTTCAGTATGCTGAACTGAGAGTATGTGTGCTTAAGAATTCAATTTGTAAATTTGTAAGAGCAAGTGGTGTTATCTGTCCTCCTTAACAAAGTTACTTAGTCTTGCTTTAAAGACCAGAAAACAAGAAACATTTGACTGTAAAATATGATCAAGATCAAATCCTACATGGACAAAATCTCTAAAGTCCATATATCAGTGTGTAACGTCAGTGTATCTGCAGCTCTAGCAGAACCTTTTTGTACTTTTTGTTATAATTCAATTGTTCCACCAAAGAGTTCATTATCATCAACACTGAGTTTAGGGTAAGTTCACGGATGGAGGAGCATGACTAATTTAGTACTTAAAATCTGGGTTTTGTAATGAGAGGCTCACAACCACAGAAAACCTGCAACAGTCCTGTGAGAACATCACAACTTTGTAGTCTCACCATTAGCAGTTACAGAAACTGACTCACCCATAGGAAAAGCCTGAAGAGGCTGCCAAGTGCCAAGGTCGCACCTTTCACTTTGTGTGTGACAGACTGGCAGAATAACGGTCTAGTCATTAGATTCTTAAAAGTTTATTCTTTAAAAATGACATTTCTTTCATAGCTTTTTTGTAATTTAAGAATTAAAATTAAAATTTTACAATAAAACCCACGACCCTCAAAGTGTAAGCGGTATAGATAATGGATGGATTTTTACAATAAAATAAGATACAGTAATAACAATTACTCTCCTGGTAAGAATGTAGATTCTGTATTTAAGGTAAGTGATGACAAACATTGTATGAAACTTACTATTCGCCTTAATTCTTCATGAAAAAAAAACATTTTTAATAATTCAGCTGGTCACCTCACATTGACAGGACTTTTATTTTGATAAAAATGTATAAATTGACTCTTTCAACACCATGCACTTTAAACATCTGCCAACTGCTGGCATTTTTTTTTTTTTTTAGTTGCATTTTTAATCTACTTAACCTTTACGATTACTATCAGATTAACACTGATGGATATATTTGCCGCAGGACACTCAGATCACAAGAGTTACTTGTGGACCAACTCTGAGAAACACCTGTCAGCGTTAAATATATAAATCACCAAGTTGCGTAAAAAAAAGTAAAAAAATCTGCATATGTTCACACTTTTTTCATCTTTGTGAAACATTTCCCTTCTATTCAGCAGAACAGCACAGAAATGGACTCTGGCTCTTACTCGCAGCGTTGGTTGTAAGACGAAATCAGATAATTCTTTATTGGTCCCACAGCGGGGAAATTTGCAGTGTTAAAGCAGCAAAGGTGAAATGCAATAGCAAGATGATTAGCAAAATAAAAGAAGAAAAGTAAACAGAAATGAGTGATAATAAGTAGAATAAATGCAAAGAGTAAAATCAATGTAAAATAAGTAAATACAATCATTAAAATAAATAAAAAACAAGCTCAGCAGTTGAATTCACGTTCAGTGTGTAACTGCCAGCTCCTCTTGTCCACAAAGTCACGAGTAACTGCCCTTGAGCAATTTACTCAACCAGAGTGGTTTGCACTTCCCCTGCTGTCAGTGTGTGTTTCTGTTCGTGTGTTTTCACTTCTGTGATTAATATAAAAAAGACAAAACAGAACAGAGTCCTTTAAAATAATCTGAAGTGTCTCTCTGTAATGGGTAAAATTTAGGAAAGTCACACACGGTTTTATTCTTTAACTTGTAAAGATCAATGTGTTTCTTCATCCTAAAGAGGGGAAGTTGGAAGCCGTGCATCAGTTGTGTGGCTCACTGTTCTCTTTTTTTAAACCACAAGCCAGCACATCACTGAACAGTGTGTGCACTTTTCCCTCAATTCTTTATGATTAAAGATAAGCATTAAAATGCACAGGGCTGAAAAACAATATTTTTAACAGTGCTATTGGAGAAGCTGGTCACATTGCCCTTCAAATGACTTCTTCAGGACAGGGGAAATTCCTGACCCCCTGCGCCCACTCCCTGGCACCTTTTCTCAGTTATGAAACTACCAGATTCAGAACACACAAACAACTGAAAAACAAGTGGGCACTCATGAACATTTGAACTTTCAAATACCTGACTTCCCTGTAACACTCGTGTGAAAACTGTTGATTTCTGAGAAGTTAGATTTAACACTGAGTGGTTCCTGTGTGAGTACACAATAAACAAGATCTTATGAAGACATCAGGAGAAAAAGAAGAAGAGTTCTTCCTCCCAGTAGATACCACAGATGTGAGATCTGAGCTGTCAGTTGTTGTTTTGTCTTGGAGGTGGCAAACTATGGCCTGGCAGCCTTTGCTGAAGGCTTATCTAGACCTCACCTAGCATCACTGCTGGTGGGTCTCTTTCATGTTGAGGCTCTTGCTGATTATACATGAGAATCTGTGCCCTCCTGCTGTGTAAAAGCTGTTGCTTCCTGTTGCAGTTGTCTGTTTGTTGGTTGCAGGTTTCTAGTCTAGCTTGTTTTTGTATTAAGTTGCGCTTATGTCTCGTTCTCACGTTCTTTTCTGGTTTTTTTTTTTTGTTTTTTTTGCAAAGCTCACGTGAAAGTATATATAAATAACATCATACTTCACACCTCCCATCAACTTTCACAGAAGAGCTTGTGTGATGTGTTTTATGTCTGTGATGGCAAGAAGATGACGAGATGGACAATATTAGTCAATGCTATTTTATGAGCCATCGTTCAAAGAGCCAACACATCCAACACCACACATTGATCGCCATAAACTTATTACTGTTTTGTCTTGTTATAATCACATTTTTAAGAAAAAAAAACCTTGAATAGCTGGTGCTGG
This sequence comes from Lates japonicus, assembly GCA_033238685.1. Taxonomy (NCBI): domain Eukaryota; kingdom Metazoa; phylum Chordata; class Actinopteri; family Centropomidae; genus Lates; species Lates japonicus. The sequence goes on from BRZM01000069.1 coordinate 627,815, forward strand.
TATCAATTTTGGTGCATTATCATCTAATCACACCAACACTGGAAAATCCTGTCATTTTAAAAATATAATTTTAAGATCCAACTCTAGGTCAATCTCAAGGGAAAAAACATAACTGCATGTGTCTTGGCTGGGTGTTTGTATGCGATAGATGCATTCACTTCTGCACAACTAGGTATAAAAGCTCATTTCAGCCCAAAAGTTAGTTTGAAATTTGACTTACTGTGTTTATTGTATTGAGTGCAATAACTCAAATGTAATTCACTGTCTCTGTTTTCTGTATTGGAGTAATTTTTTACAATATTGTGTGATGTGATGTCACTTTTATATTATAATGCAGTAAAATCATTATCTTAAATTCTGCCATCCTTGTTAATCAGTGCTTTTATCAGACGTTTTTTGATTCTGCAAGGAAATATTTATATCATAGATGCTCATTAATTATACCAACATATCATCATGGTTAAAAATCTTTTTTTTAAATGCATTTTTATTATAGTGGAAACCCTCTAGTTTCTGTAAATACTCTGGTTTCTTCAATTAATATAAAGTTATGAATACACAAAAATGATTTTATTACATTTTTATTCTAGAAATGCAACTTTGATTATCACAGCAATATACACATTTCATGAAACATTACTCAAGCATCAAACATTTTACAATAACAGAATAATGCAATTCTTGACTTTGATGTAAGGAAATAAACATTTAAAAAATACAGCAACAACATAGGAAACATGTACCAAATCAATTTTTCTGTTATATTTGTATATTATATTTACTCTGCCAAATTGATACGATTTTACTCTACTAATGCTACACACAATGATAAAGAGTTTCGTACAAACAACATACTAGTAAATACTCACACATAAATCAACACTACTGTACTATATGGTTCAGTTTAAGCAAGATAAACAGCATAGAAAATGCATCACAAAAGAAATTCACGTTATTGGTTCGTTATTAGTGAAAAAAGTCTCTTCTGCATACGACACTACATTAACAAATCTTCTCATACTTTGTATTTGGTTTTACTTAATATTAAACATTTCCTCAACAGCAAACTATGCACAAAGTTTCTCATTATCAAGATGAACATAACAAGTTGCTATTGCAATTCTTAAAGGATGATAGAACAATATCTTTACTACCTTCAAAGTTAAAGATAAGAGTCCATCCTTTCCTCCTACTCAACCATCTGAAGCTGACTTCTCCCACCTGTTGTTCCAAAGCTCTCTGAGGTGCCAGCATTGGTGAAGGAAGCCGAAGAGTTGTGACTGTGCAGCAGCTTCGGCTTTCCTATGCAGGTCTTGTACAGGTACTCGGCGCGCCGTCTGAAGTAATGGTCCAGGAAAAAGTAAATGGCTGGATTCACACAGCTGTTGAAGAATGCCAGGCAGCATGAGATGAGGAGCCCATTTCTCTGCCATGTCTTCGTTTCACAACTCAGAGTGATGTCAGAGAGCTGCGAGCCGATTATGATTGCTTTGAAAATGTTGAATGGGAGCCAGGACACCACAAAGGCCACTATAATCGACAGGACCATCTTGACGGAGTGTCTCCGGCGGGCCTCAGCTCGAGGGTTTACAGCAGCCACACAGTGCTTGTTGAGATGCATGACAATGGTGCCGTAGCAGAGCACGATGATCAGCACTGGAAACACAAAGGTGAGTAATGCCATGGTCAGGCTCAGCCAAAGAAAAAAGGACGAATTGTTATTTTCCACACAAGATGGCCCCTCATCAGAAACCACCACTTCTCGGTACAACAAGGATGGGATGCCAAGCACCAGGGAGATCAGCCAGACTGCAGCACAGGTGGCACGAATGCACCGACTGCTCCTCAGGTACCTCGAGTCCATCAGCTTCACCACGGCCAGGTAGCGGTCAATGCTCATGCAGGTGAGAAAGAAAATGTTGGAGAAGCGGTTCACAGCGATCACATAGCTGCTCAGCTTGCACAGCAGGTCCCCAGCTTCTCCGAAGTTCCAGCTTCCATTCTGGCTGGCAGAGATGGCCCACAGCGGCAGAGTGAGGACAAAGATGAGGTCGGCCAGGGCCAGGTTGATGATGAAGGTGTCCACCAGTCGCCCACCTCTCCTACCTTTTCTGCCCACGACTGTGATCACAAAGAGGTTTCCCAAAAAGCCAGTGAAAAATATGAGGTAATATGACATGGGAAGGAAAACGTTGGCACCACGGAGGTGTGAAGTGCAGACACTAATATTAAGTATATCTTCATCGGTGTCAGTGTCATTGTAGTCATCTGGATAATCAGTGTAGGCGGCCATTCTGAGAGATCACAGAGAGGCTCTGCAGTGCAGCTGTTGTATTGTGGCAGGGTGGTTAATCTAACCATGTCAACAGGCTGCTACTTGATATTACATGTGAAAACCACAGAGAAAAATAGAGATCCTTTTTCAGCTCTCTTCCTCTCTCCCCTAAAGGTTGTTTTCCTCTCTTAGGTTCCTCCCTGTATCCTTTTCATGTTTGATTTATGTGATTCAGACAGATTCAATATATTTTTTACTGATCTGAAATAATGTCACAATGCCAATCTTGATGAGAAAAAGCAGGTAGCTCTAATGACATAATGTTTACAGCAAGTCGTATAACGTCTAATGGAGAGCCACTATAATACAATCTTGCAATACTTCATTAATCATGTAACTTATAACTTATGCAACTTTTCAAGTTTAGAAATGAGTGTGAAGTTGTGGCTGTTTGAACTCATCATACATCCCATGTTACAAAAGATTTCAAATGCTTAAACATTTCATAATTCGGACATTATGTGCGTTCATGTTGCTAGTAGATATCTGCTCACATGATTCATCTCATCTGCCTTAAAACTATGGACGAATACTCTCTCCTGCCCCAGGGTTGCTGTGTGTGACCCTCCACCAAGAGTTTCACTTGTTTCATTGCGTATTAGCTGTATCTGACCAGTAGAGGGCAGGTGAGATTTACTTGTGTTTTACATGTGGTGACCTCCTGCCTAATTTCAAGCTGACTGTGGTTCTTGAGAAAATACCACAGATGTTCTGCAAAAGAGTTTGCTTTACTGAGAATTTCCTCCTCATCACTGAAAACATGTTTACGGCTCAAGCCAGGCAGGAGCAGGCTGATAAGTTATGATATCAGATTTTTTTTTAGCGTTGTCAAATTTATTTACAATCTATTAAGCCATTAATATTTCCTTAAAAGTCTGTCTATCCATTTTTTCTTACAAATCTGATTTTAAAATCTTTAATAGCTTTGTACCCGTAACTCATGATGCATGTATTGCGAAGTTTCTGTGCACTGATAATTAATATATACCTCTCTTTTATATCACTAGCAGTAGTTTTTGTTTCATTTTGAGGCTGCAGTATTTTCCTCTGAGAAAGTGAAATGTAAGTAACTTTTGCCCTCGCTCTCGTTTTAGGCCCTTATATTCATGATGAAAAGATTGAACTATTGAAAGCATAAATCTCACAGAGTGAGGGAGTTAATAGCTCCCAGATTTACAATTAAAGCAAATCATAGCAGACCACACCTAAAATACCTTGACAACTGGGCAAACTCCATCTCTTGAGGTAGAAAAGCTAGAAACAGAACAGATACTAAATGAACCGTGTGGTCAAGTTAACTATGTTTCCAAAGTCAGGATAAGCATTCAGTCTCAGCTGATGTAAAACTGCAAATATTAATTTGCAAATACAAGATTGAGTCCATCCCAGAGGTCTTTTCCAGCTTCGTTTACTTCTCACTGAAATTATGAGAGCTGATCATGAATCCAGACAGCAACTCTGATGTCTTCTTTTCTTTTTGGGCACAGACTCGACATAAACTGACTTGTCAGAGTATTCACCCACTTTCACCAGTCTGACTGAGGATTTGAACCTGTGACCTTTTATGTCACAAGTTCACTTTATTACTGACTATTTGTAGAGGCCAAGCCCAGCATTGTCTCAGCACAGTAATAGGTAAAGATTGTAGCCAACAATTACAGTAAATAGCACACTGCTTTCTGTTGAACACAATGAGTTGGGGGTTATTTATCTACCTAACACTGTCACTCTGTTTCTCTATAGTGTTGTTTCTACTCAGTACACACAACATCTAGGGCATGTCTGTCTGTCTTGTATGAGAGACCTCTTCTCTGTTGCTCTTCTTGAAGTTTCATCCTATTTTTTCCTCAATCAAACTGAGGGTATTAGAGTAAAGGCTTTCATATGTTGTAAAGACCTTTAATTCAAATTTGTGATTTGGGGCAGTATAAATAAAAGACATGACTATCTGCTAACTCACTGACAGATAGGTTAAACCTCAAAAGAACAAGAATAGCAAAAATATGTTTCCTTCAGCACAGACACGGCGTAGCTTGAATGTCTCATGTGCTGGCACAGCACACGATGTCAGTGACGATATACTGGACACATGAAGCTGTTTTTGTTTATCAGCTGTCTGGTGCGTACTGTGAAAACCCATCACCACCACGGAAACCAAGCTGAAGCAACCTGAAACTGCCTGACATTGTTATTCTGTGCAACAGCAGTTTATCTTCACTAAATACTTCAGTACTGTACTGGTTTCAGTCTCGATCATCTGATTTTTCTCTCTTTTCATCAGCTGGGAGAGGTTCTCGTCGAGCCTCGGTGAGAGATAATAGAGATTGACAGGACAGAAAAGGCTTTGGCAGCCGTGGCCATTGTTACAGAGAAGGAAACTGTCATCACGAACTACCTCCTCAGGACATAATAGACCTTGGGAGAAATGAACTCCGTGGTCCAGCTCGCTGCTATTGTGCTGGGGCCGGGAACAGTGAAGTTGGAGGACAGGCCACATCTTACAAGAGGCTGGAGAACGCTTCATTGTTCAGCAGGGAGTTTCAGTTAAGAAAGCACGGTGAATGAATGACCTCCTTATAGGATCCCTGCTCCACTTTCTAGCATTGTGCATTATTCAAACACTCCTTTACTTTGTAGTGTCAAGGTGATGTGTGGATATACTCATCACAGCAGAAAATCCTGTCAGCCCTCATTGTTCAGTTTGACGTCGTTCTCCCTCCACGCTCAGCTGTACCTTTTCCTTTAAAAAGTTTTAATTATTTCTTCTGCATTCTTGCTGCTCTGTCAGTGGAGCGCTACATTCCTCTGCTCAATTGGAGTGAGACAGCACTTATTCGGGGAGAGCGGATGAGAGGAAGGGAGAAAGGCCTCCCTAACGTGCTAAGATTCCCATGGATACTTAGTCCTTTTTCTGTTTAGAGGAGGATCTCGTAAAGTACTTCAACAGTGGATGATTTCTCTTTTCCTTTTACTCTGTTTTTATTTGAGGAGAGAAAGGGTGGTATGCGTCAGGGTGATTGTTAGACATGGGGAAGGGGGGGGGGTCACATGCACACACGTGCACACACGTGCGCACTCGTATACACACACACACACACACACACACACACACGTACAATTTGCTCCTCACTTGTCTAGTGCTAAGTTTCAGAAAAGGAGTCTATTGTTTGGGTGTGAAAGGTTCTTGTTTTAGCTGTTTAACTGAATCAAAAGTTCCTCTAACACAAAGGATTGCACAACCTCAGTCCTCCATTCTGTCAGTTTGAGTGGTCAGGGGCTTTTAACTGTTCCCTTTGTTTAAAAAAAAAAAAAAAAAAAAAAACCTTCACCATCTCAACCCACTTTCCTCATGCTCGATGCCTGATGTCCTCCACATTTACATACATACCACATAATCCAATAAACCTGAGTAACACAGGTATGAATATAGTTGAAGATATCTAAACTTTAAATTTTAGTTGAAACTGTGTTGTATGTTTGTTTGACAAGATAATAAGCTTTGTGGGATAATGTCTCAGAGTTGTTTTAGCTCCGAGCATCACGTTTAAATAGTAATCGTTAGTTAAACAACCTATATTACTTTACTTTTTGAGCTGAAACAAAGCTCATCTTCAAGTTGAGTTTACTCACATTTTAAGGCAGCAATTTAGTGTTTCAGTTGAACCACATGAATTATTTTAACAAAGTAGTCACAATTTGGCAGTTTTCATATAGAATATATGTTTTAAAAAATGCCAGTTTGAGGATTTTGTCACTTTGCCTAAGTACAAAGGATATATGTCATGGAGAAACAACAGTGTGTTTGGCCCTCCTTTATCACTGTTAGTTTGAGTGCATGACCCCAGCCAGTGCAAAAAACTGGTGTCAGTTAGATGACACTACACTACTTTTTGAAAAAGCGCATGATTAAACAAAACTCAAAAACTTTGGTTAATTATATTTTCATTCACATGGTTATTAACATACTGCTGCAGTAGGTGCCGGCCATGATGTTTGTAAAATGTTTCTGGGAATTCCGTTGAAGGTAAAGCATTGCTGAGATGTCTGGCGTGGTTGTCAGGGTTTTGGTGAAACTTGGTGGTTACTAAGGTTGTGCCCGAAACCATTCCTTCGTTCACTCCTCTAGTACTCCCTGTATGACAGACACTAAAAAGTTTACTCAATAGTGATATTTCAGACATTTGGTAATCATTGTTTGTGTCATCACTTCCAGGTGTAGAGTCACCAATGGTAAATTTGTATCTGTTAAATGAATGAATATCGTACTGTGAGATTGTTATCAGAAAGTAAGTAGCGTACATGCTGCAGACACCGTTTTTTTTTTTTTTTTTTTGTTCCACTATGTTGTATAAAAACTTACCCACTCAGACCATCAAATAAAATGGCAGACAGTAGATGTAGTGCATGGCCTGAGAGTTTGTTGGTTAATTGTTGTTTAAAGCAAAATCTTGCTAGGTGGTTTCTAGTAAGAAATGGTCGTAGCTAGGGTGTTGCTAAGCGGTTGCTGTGGTTTGTGCATCCCGATTTTATTTTGATATATTTTATTTACACTTTAACTGAACATACCCAGATAATATCATATCCTTCTGTTGTTTTCTATCAGATTTTCTATCTGTCTATGTTATGTCACAGTGAAGAATAAATGCTATGCCAAATGTTGCATTATGGCAAAAATTCCAAAATCAAAACCAGACATTTTATGTGTGTGTAACAATTTCAAAGCGCAGCAACAGTGCAACAGTGAAAATACGTTAAACATCAAAGGCAAATGCTTCGTTGTCTCTGTTGATGAAATGATAAAAGCAGTCCAATAAACTGAACCACAAGATTATCACTGAAAACCACATTTCAGAGGAGAAACTGAAACTAGGCAAATAAGTATGAGTATGATTGGCTTGTTTTTAGGACATTCGCCTCAGAAGCTGTGGTGTAAAGAATTTGTGGGTCTCAGCAAGACAGACAGGGTTTGAGTGACACAGTGCACCCCATGCAATAATAATGAATAACAATAAACATGTTATCACTGATTTTTTCATGCCATTTAAACTGTATTTTATTACTGTACATTGCATAAATTGTGTCTTTCCTGTGTTTCTTTTTAAATGGTTTGTTTTTACGTCGTCTTAAATGACTTGTTTTAATAATATTTTTTAAAAACTCTGCATGACTTGACTTGACAGGAACTGAAAGCTTTCAATCAAAATGTTTCTTCCGAGTGCAGGTTATCCTCCCATCTCAGAGCATTTAGTAAACACATGGCTTAACTGCTCAGAGAGGAGTCATGTTTCATCTGCTGTTGACTCCACATGAGAAGTTAATGAGCAGCTTCGAGAGAGGACAGGAGAGGCCTGTTGGCCAGTTACCCTGGCGCAGGATTGGGTTTGTGTTAAGGAGACTACGATGGGTAAATGATTAAGTGAGAAAATCATTACTGGTGATGCACTGCTGGCAGCTGGTGGCAGGAGTGTGAAAGACCGGAAACAGAAGCTTTTGCACAGAACAAGTTGACAAACAGAAAATGCATTGTGATAAATTTACTGTTTTAAATTCTCTGCCCCAGAACAAGAAGTGGCAAACCTTAAATCTCTCCTTCAGTGTCGATAATGAATTTACTTTGATTTCTGGTTTTGCAAACAGATGTTACACAATATACTTGCATAACTGTACACAGAGTTCTGAAAGAAAATAACCACAGGATGACAACCTGTTGTGATGAATATCTATAACACTGGCCAGCATGTATTATAAATATAAATCCTAAGTTTTTCAAGTTGTAAATGTTGATTCACATGTATGGCCAATGGCATGTGGCATTAATAATGTCCTTAAAGATTTATTTCCAAATGAAGTTCATCCAGTAGCATCTACTGAACAGGAACATGCTTCAGGCCTCTCAAAGGGCTGAAATTTGTTCCTGTTTCTGTTGCAAAATGTAACAGTCAGACATTTTGGACTTTGTGTAGAGATGTGTCTCTCCTCATAGCCTGATATTCAATAAAGTGCATAGATTCAGTTGTCAGAAAAATGTACTGTGTGTGAGTGTTTCTGTTTTTCAAACACCACAACCTTCAGTGGCCTAATAAATGCTAGATTGACTTAATGATCATGTCTTTACAATGACCTACTTAAATCTGGACACAAATGAGGCACAAGAGACCTTTGCCTTGCTACATGAATGTTATTGGTGTTGGGTCGTAACATCTTACAGTTTTATTACTTTGCATTACCACTTTAGATGACTCCAGTTTATGACCCATTCATAATGTCTGGGCTTCATTAGAAACATATTGCACGTTCAGTAATTAATATTATTGTTACTTTGTCTTTGTTGCCACACTTACGGTACGAACATACATCTTCTCATTATATTTTGTTGCAGAGATCAATCAGTTAATCAGTTGTTAATCTGAAAAATCTTCATGACATGACTGTTTTAAACTAAAACCTTTTAGAACAAGTTCTATGATTGTGGCAAATCTGTGTGAAGATAGTTGATAGTTCAAGTAATAAATTGTGACAGTTTCATGTTGTCATTTTGTATGATAATGATGATGAGATCATGGACATTTGTAGGGACTGGAGACCAGACCAGTAAGTTGATGGGTATACTTGTCTTACTGGACTGCTCTCGTCTCCCAGGGGAAAGTTTTTGGAGCAGATGGTTGCCTCTGTGGGCAGAGTTGAGTGTCAGCTGACAGTGAATGATCCTCTCAGCAAGGGGCCCGACATGTTATAGCTTGTCCTTGTAAAGCGAAGAACAAGGTTGTACCGAACTGTAAACGACGGATGTCACAGTGCTTCTGATTATTGATCTAGGAAGTGGGAGAAGATCCGTTCCTGACATTGATCCTCCTCATTTGACTGGAGCAGAGCATCTGCTGCCACCGGGCCGGGGCTGATTAGGCAGGAGATGATCTCGTCCCGGGGTGATCCCGGGAAGGTGAAAGTCTCAGCTGTGTTCACAATGAATGAGCTGATCTCTGGGGGGGGCGGGGGAGAAGAGCAGGCAGGTTCCCTGCTGAAGTCAATCCTCATCTTAATAGTTTTGAGTGGTTTGAGCAGTGAAAGAGAAGTGTTTTTCTTGGCATGATTAATGTCAGTATGTGACCACAGTTTTGATTAAACTGCCTGCACTTCTGCAAAAATGTGAGTCTTGACTCATTGGGGCAGGTCACACACAGATTTCATTCTCAGGTTTGTTATTAGCTGTGAGGACCTGTTCACATTAGGAGTGTTTTGGGTCAGTAGGTCAGAGGACAGGCTCACCAACACCTGGGGGACACAGAGTTCATCACTCAGAGAGCCATTAGGAGCAGAAGGCTGGACCCCCAACCACTGACAGACAGGCGAATCACTTGCAAAGCAGCAAAGGGAGGTGATCATTGAGAACATGCATTAGTGTGTAAGGTGTTCAGTGGTATGATTATGTGCAAATGTGTGAGTGTGTGCTTTTAGGGACTCAGAGAGGACAGGCAGGCGGGCAGGCACACGCACAGCACAAGCAAGGAAGTATTGTTGATTTTGGAGAGGGATTGTTTTTTTGAATAGAAAGGGAAAAAAAGGGCGGATTCAGAGGTAGGGTTGATGAATGTGTTGATGGTGGCATTTTGATAGGGGTAATTTTGACCTGACAGGGCCCAGGCTCTCTCATGAATCAAAATGTGTCAGCCAGGCGCTGGAGATGGAGAGCCGCTCATTGTGGCTCTGACACCCATGTGAGGGGCTGAGGCTGCTGGGGGTCAAGTGTGACACCTCATTAGGACGATGTTGATTTAGTGTGGCCACAGTGCAACAGACCTCCTCCCATGGGGTATGGAGAGGCGTTTGAGTGAGGGGGTGGGGATTGCCGAGCACCGGACAGAGAATGGGGGCCTACTGCTCTTCATCCGCGGAGCCGTCATCTGACAGCTTGCAAATCATGCACCTACGCCGAACACGCCACCCTACCCCCCTCTTTAATTTTCACCCCATTGCTAGTTTTTAAACATGCATTTATTTAGACACAAAGAAGCCTTGGGTGATTGTTTTTTAGTGACATAAATGTGTGTCTGAATCTAGTTTTTCTTTTTTTAAATAAAGCTGGCAGCTCTGGTTTGGTCAGTTTTCCCCCTCAATGAACCCAACACCCCTGACAGAATAATTCTGGCCTTTCACCTTTGATCTTTCAATTTGAAATTGTTTTCTGTAATGTCAAGATTACTTCTGACAAGCTTATGCTCTTGGCTCAAGTGCAAACTGTTATTAGCTGATTTTAGGAATGGGAATTTAAGATTTTAAAAGCATCTTGTTCTTGTAGATGTCTGTGTATCATTTAATATTTGTGTCATGCTTAATTTTGTTTTAAGGTGGTACTATTTACTTAACTCAAATAGCTACTTAATTATGTCAAACTACAAGTAATAATTGAGTATTTGTAGTTGTTTTATTAAAAGTTTGCTATTTTCTTTTTACTTACACCGTCTCTGTATGCACTTCATTGAGCTGTTTCTGGTTGGTGGTTGGTTGGTGGTTAAAACCACAGAGAGTGCTGTAATTAAATTAAAAGTTCAAAGAGGAACCAATCTCTCCTCAAATTCTGAATTTGAATAGAATTTGTCTTTAGTTGCTTCATAAAGGGGTAAGAAGTTATCAGTCCACACTAATCTGCTCCACTGAGTGTAGATCCACCACTCCTGACCACTACAGTTTATATCAGCAGCGGCTAACACTGACATCAATATAAAATCTGCTGTAAATTTAGGTAAATTCTACTTGCCAGATATAAAGATAATTAATCTAAGTTTTGTAAATGTTTTTGATGAAGCTTCTGTCACCAAATCACATCTGCTACTCTTTTGTTGATAATAATGGCAGAATGATGGCAGGATTAAGCAAATGTGAAGACTGAGGAGTGTTTGAGACCAATTTAAACTCTGACCTTTAGCTGTAGTGCCCCCACCTGGCCAACTTATTACACTGCATTCAAAGTTGTTCAGGCACGGTTCTTGCAAATCACTAAGTTTTATTTCTGCTACTTTATGCAGCATCTCACAGGGTGTTGAGAACAACTGTGGGAAATATCATTTAACAACATTTACTTGAGATGTCATATTGTTTTATCGCTCACCATGTGGACACTGTTTAAACATCAGTGTTTAAATAATGTCAGCAAATGGTCACAAAGCTTTATCCACTATACATTTTTGAATTCAGGTAGCTTGACTGGGTTCATTTGTGTCAACTGATTTTCTCTCTCTAATTTCTTCTTTGTTATTACACCCCAGCTTTAATTACACCACAAAAGCCACATGATGCTGGACTGTCACTGCATCTCATTGGCTGAGAAGTCATTGGAAAAATTAATGTCTGAAAAAATTAATGTCTGCAACTGCTTGAATTTGATTACACTGAGTCGGGGTGGTGGTGGTGGGGGGGGCGTCCACCAAATGTCATGTCTTGTCACTGTGCAGTTTCCCCCTCTTTCTGCACCACACAAAAGACATTAAGTAACCCCTTTTTTGCATTAACTTATCATGCATACCTAAATCTGAAATGATGGAAGGCATTGAACTAAATTTGTGTATAAGAGAATGCATGAATAATGAATGAATCTTAATTCACAGATACGGTTATTTATCATTCAATCAGTGCAGACAATCATTTCTTTTGGTTAATGTCTGACATTGTGTTATTTACATTAAAATTAGCCTAATATATGAGCATTTTAATTTAAAATAATCTTGACAATAAACCTGACCCTCTTCTGTCTCTTTCTGTCTCAGGGAAGTGCAGGCACATGTGCGCGCACACACACACACACACACACCCATGGACACACACACTCACCCTCTAACAAAGGTGTAGAGGGCCATCTGTCTTTTCTGGTGGTACAGATCCGGGAAAACAATGAAGGCCTCGTGACATTTCACAGATTTCCCCCTAAATACTTCATACGGCCACAGCAGATATCCGCTGCTTTTGTCGCCAGTGCTGTGTGCGATCATTAAAATTTCATAAGTTGCAGAAAATTGTATTTGTCACCCACTTATTAATAAATCCCTCTTTGCCAAGAATGAATGATTTATGAATGCTGTTATTGCCGATGTCACAGTCCACTTTTGTTGCCTTTGAGATTTTACTCATTAGTCTGAATAATAACTGTCACTAATTCAAGCTGTTCTCGAATGGCTTTTTGAATAGAAAGAGAGGGAGAGAGTGCGAGTGAGAGAGAGGCAGCAATAGAGAGGAGAGAGGCCTGAGAGATTAACTCTAGTGAGCTCACTCTGAGAGGCCCAGGAACGGCTGAATATTGTTCTAGTGGTGGGGAGATGGGGAGATGGAGGAGGAGAGGGAGAGGAGGAGGAGGAGGAGGAGGAGGAGGAGGAGGGGTGGGGGGGGGGGTGGTGGTGGTGGGTGGATTGGTGTTGGTCGAAAGGGGAAAAAAAAAAAAAAAAAACATCCCTATGCAGCCAGAGAAATGAACTTGATGATCTCAGGGGGGCGGGGGGGGATCACCATTCCTTGCTCCTGACAATCAAAATTAGATTGGCCAGCACTGTGTCAACACTAGCCTCAGTTAAGGCATGACAGGGGAGGGAGGGAGGGCAACAACCCCTCCCACCCTACCCCCCAAACACACACACACACACACACACACACACACACACACACACACACACACACACACACACACACACACACACACACCCCCCCCATGGGTGTTTGAGAGTTTGCCATGTGAACTATGGAGACCCCACAGTGCCTTTCACTGACTGCTCAGGCCTCAAAGAAATCCACAACCCCTTTTTTATTGGCCAGCACTGTAACCGACGGCATCTCTGCCCCGAGTTCTATATTTTGGTGACTTATTTCTGTTTCTGCCGCTGTGTCTCATTAAATCCCAAATCTGCAATGCTGTGATTACAATTTGCAAGATAGTTGTGAAACTAAACAATATATTTGTACTTTATTTGAGAGCAGTAGAGCGTTGCTTAATTCATTTCTTCTTTTCTGTGTTCCTCATTTCCTCCCCTTCTCACTGAAAGGCAAATTTATTTATGTAAGACACTTCTTAAACATAAGCCAACCTCAAACTGCTTTACGTGTATTTAAAAGAAATAAGACTTTGACATACATCATACATACATTTTACATAAATGCTTTTGTGGAGGAGTCTGCTATTCATCTTATATGACAATGAGAAACATTACAAATTACAATTCAGTCTGAAACAAATTAAAAAGCTTTCTTAAACTCTTAAAAATTTATGTACATACTGTAAGGAAGGCAAATATGTTAAAATAACATACGTAGTCTCTGCAGTGTGATGATAGTCTGTCACACCACAACTTCTCAAGGTGTATGTAGGACATGAACTGTATTAATCACAAAACACACAGAAATGTGTGAAGGAGGGTTAAGACTGAGCTGATCGAGGGTTGTGTTTTTGGAGGTTTGATCAGTGACCTGGAATATTTCAGTGTGTTCAGCCCTCACCACATTTGAGAGGGAGTGCAGCTGTGTCCTCGCATAACCTTCCTGTTTTGTTTTTTTAAAAATTTTATTATATCATCCCAATGAATCTTATCTGAAACAACTCCAGAGAAGAACCAGCTGCTTTGTCAATACTTTACATTATAGGAACAGAGCATCCTGATGTTTTTGTTTTGTGTCTTTTCATGTTTCATGTTTGTTTTTATTCAGTAACATCATTAATATTAATAAGACTGTAAATGATATTTTTGTTTTAATATGCAGTTATAGCCATGCCTCAGTACAGACTTGATGTTATTGATGTTGATGTTATTCCAGAAACGAGGCAGATTTAGGATTATTACCAGGTCCTCAGGATGACAGCATGGGACAAAAGGTTTTGTTTTTCACTCTTGGGCTGATTCCTGTTGTTGCCAAAAGAGAGATGTCCGACTGACTTTCAAGTAATCACACACTGCTGTGAGGAGCATTCAAAATAAGTGGACGGAATGTGCAGATTGCTGTGTACTGGCAGAGGAGAAGCTGGTGTTTCATGTTTTCAGGCATCATTAGGATGTTGTACCTGTGAGAACCACAGGCAATTCATTTCCCACATCTCACACTGAGAGAATGACAGATTTTAAAAACATGTTTTGCTCATTGACATAACTTTCTGTAGAACATTTATAGTTTTTAAGATTTTAAGATTTCAACATGAGATCCTCTGACTTTTGTGGGTTTTACACTGCATATATTCACAATATCTTCAAAAAACCTACAATGCCTTAGTCTTGAAGCTTATAGAAGAAAGTTTACAAAAAGCTGTGATTCTTGATGTATTGGTTGCTTTTTAAAATGCCCTCAGCACATTTTTCATTTGCATATTTTTTTTCCTTTAAATGATATTTGATGTTGTCTATAGTCAGTCCTGAATGTAATGTAACAAAATCAATATTTTCATATATTATTCTAACACTAAACATCCTTATAACTTAGAGGATGATTTGTTACTGTCCTTTCAAGTCACATGGGAATGTCCATTTGTGCTTTGTCTGTTTATTTATATTCAGATTTGGCTTCTGTCAGTCGTTATTTTGAAATCTTTACCCAGCATTTATCAGGACATAAACCCAGGTTCAAATCTGTTGTGGATTCTTTAATAATTTGGTAATCATGAGAATGAAAAGGCCTCACTGCACACAGCAAAGACAGATGAACAGATTATAATTAACAGAGCATAATTAAGACCTTGGCTGCTTCCTATTTAAGCCTAGCTGTTAGAGAGGAAATCCTCCAGGGTAGGGGTGGTCTTCTTGTCCCCAGGTATACTTTCAGGTCCGTGGGACGGTAACAGCAACATGCCCTGGCAAGGCAGGCAGGAGTCTCGGCCAGGCCCACCGAACTGCACCTCACCACCATCTATGACAGAGCCAGCAATCGTCAGCGGTGAACCAGATGGTGCTCTGGCAGCACAAAAGAGTGACAGCTGTCATTCACAGAACATGAGAGCTGAGACACTGAACTACTGCAGTGAACTCGATTTAATGACTGCAAGTTGCACAAGAGGTGAAAGAAAATGAAGGTGGATTTGCATGTAGATTTCCTCAAAGTAGTCTCAAAGTGAAATGTCTTATTTCCACAATAAAATTTTGCAGGCTCACTTCTCCAAATCACATCACTTTTAGATTTTTTATTTTTTTGGCTGATTTACAAACTTACTTACAAACATTGCTTAAGTTAATACCAGAAATACTATACCATTAAGTAATTAAGTACAACATGGCTAATAATTGCTCTTACTACACCTAAAATTAACAGTACTTCCAGTTCTATAGATGCAACAGAGATATATTTTATAAAAAGTAGAATATGAAGATGACTGGGTCAAAAAGATTGCACAATACATCAGTTATATGTAATAAGTGCAGCTTATGTTGCAACAAAACATATTTGTGGGGAGTATATGACCAAGTGTGAGATTATTAACTGTATGAAATACTCTACAGTACGAAAAAACTATTCAAAACTGACAGACGCAAAAAAATAAATAAACTTTCAAAAGATAAAAGAGTTTATGATATGTTAAGATGCAACAGTAACAATGTAAATCCACTTAGAGAGTGTGGAGTAAGATGATTATGATGTATATCTCATGAAAAGAAAAGTTAAATAAACACATTATTTCCCATAATTTTGCAGCACAACAGATAGCTACAAAAAAACCCTGAGCAATATAAATGTACTTTACAGCAGTGCTGATGATTTGAGCTTTTAATTAAGATTGTCTGGCTGCATCGACTCATTGTGACTCAAAACTTGTGTCTCCGCTGTTTATTTTATTGTCATGTGAGATTCTTTCATCCCATAAGAGTGTGTGTGATCTTTCCTGAACAGTTCCCCTCTCTAAACACCAGCCAGTCACTGAGCCAGACAAAAAGGTGTTACTGATGACTGTGTCCAGCAATTTAAGCTATTAAGAGCTGCCCCCAATTCACCTTCTTTCTTAACTTTATGGCTATAATTGCCATAAAGCTCCACCCAAATCCTCCCAGCCCCCACCGGCCTTTCTTGAGGGCTTTGTAACATGTTCAATATTCCCATTGTACTGTACTGTTTTTTTTTTTTCCTTTACTTTCCACAAGCGCTACGGCAGCCTATTGAGTCTTTATTTAGTGAAGCTGGGTCAGAGTTCATCATGTTAGTAGTCTTAAGGCTTTGAGTGCAGCATTCAGCCTTTAACACTTCATGTCCAACTTGTACAACTACTCCTTATGTGCTAAAACAATAAAAGCATCCATCAATGTCCTCCCTTGTCTATATAGGGCGGGTATGACTGATGATGTGTATGGCACATTGATGCACTTGAGGGGCAGGGGACTGTGTGAATGTTTGTTTATGTCGAGTGAGGATTTATCAAAAGGTTTATGTCATTGCTGGCATCAGTCTCCTCAAGCTTGTACTGGGTGGTCTTTGTCTGTTTGCATCCGTAAAGAGCTTCGTTCTCACTCTCATTTGTCCCCTATTGATTCTCTAAATTAGGTTGATGAGAGGCCCTCCTATCAGGTGGCATATTAATTGGGTCAGGCTGGATCTCATATGAAATCCAAATAATGGCGACCCAAACCCCAACACTAAACCTTTGTCCTCTGAACGCTCTCTTTCACCAATTAGCCTCGCAGTGAATCTGCTTCCTGCCACCTCTGCTGCCCGTTACAGTTTTCCAAGAATCACACTTACTTAAGCCACTGGTAGCTCAAGTAAGTGTGTGTGTGTGTGTGTGTGTGTGTGTGTGTTTCTCAAGCATAGACTGTATATATGATCTCAAGGTGTGTGAAGCAGGGGTATTGCTACTGTTGAGAACACTTAGCTCATGCCCTCTATATTGATGTTATTTAGATGTGAATTCGAGTTTACATTCTCCTATTAAGTGTTTGGTGTGTATTTTATAGACTGATTCAGTGACCGAGTACACTTAAGTTCCACTATATTTAGGACAATAAAACAATAAATAAGCAAAGGTTACAGCATTTCCCCCCAGAATTTTATTCCTGCCAGTGTGGAGAAGCTTTAATGTTGATAAAATGTCATTTTCATTTTTATGTTATAACATGTTGTGTTGTAAGATTAGAAATAAAAGATACCTGGTCAAAATTGTCTTATGACTAGCTAGTTTCAAGTTAGTGATTCACTAACAGGTAAAGAATATGGTAATGGGTAAACTGTTTATTGGAAAACATTTTGATCCAATCAAAAGCAATCAACTATGCAGATGTAGTTATGCAAACATTATTGCCATAAATAACAGTTTTAGGGGGCTGAGTCACATGCTAACTTAACTTTAAGCATTATTTCATTGCTGTATACACAAGAAGCTACAGAGTTAGTAGCGCTCATCGATTTAAGAACTATTTGGTAATTTAGTGTCTCATTTTTAGCATTATGCTTTGTAATATGATATATACTGTGTTCTTTTTGTGAAATGTAATTCAAAATATTTCTAGCTCACAACTCAACGTTAGCATGCTATACAACAGTACCTGGCAGTTAGCAGATTTAAGTAGTAAAGTAATATGAGCAGACATTCCCCATGTATGCAGATATAATGAAAGTCATATTTACTTTTTTCAAAAGAGTAAGGAGTAAGTTTGTTGCTTGGTCTATTTTTGGAAATTACATTAAGGACATGATGATACAGTAACTTCCTGTGTAAACTTAACAACTAAACAACTGATTTACACATTACTAAAGTCTTTACTAGTTTAGCACCTTTTTTCAGTTTTTATGGTGCAACCTGCTTAAGTAAATCACTTTTCTGTAACTGACTTTTTCATGACAGTAAAATATCAGCTTTTAGTGACTACAGCAATATTATACTTATCTGTGGTTATGTTTAGGCACTCACACGGTTAATAAGATTATGTGAAAGATTGTGGTCTAGTTTAATACAGAAAGGTTCACAGTAACTTTGCTGCCCAAAACCTAACCACAGATGGGACTCTGATGCGAATCCTGGTCTCTGGCATGACGGTTGTGCGCCTCATATGCTGCCATCCACCCCAACCACCTCCTGGCAACTCCGCTTCCATTAATAATTGTAACACTTCTTTCAAAAACATATGTGTCCAATTGAAATACATGCTCACTGTTACAAAAAATACCTTGTAATATAGCTGCTGAAAGAAAACATCAATCATTCTTTCTTTTACATAAGTTGAACTCTTAATAAATACTGCTCCACCTTTCTCATTTCAGAGTATTCAAAAGTTTTACTGCTGCATACTTGGTCTGGTGTGTCCAGTCACATACGTTAGCTAATGTTAGTAAACTGACAAACTGACTCACCTGCCTCTGCCACTTGCATTGTTACACCAGAATCAGTATGAAAGAAACAACAAACCCTAAGCTAAATAAATGATTTATTGTACAAAAGAAAAATGACAGTAAATAAACAACAAAAGGCAAAAATAACAATTGAACAGTTATTCATATGCACAACCATTAAACTACAAAGTTGGGGTGATTTTTTTTAGCTACACAAAGAATGGAGGAATGAAGGGGGAAAGTGAGAAAAACATTAGAAGCGGTGAACCTGTCCAAAACATCATAAATGTCAACATTTGGGTAGGTATTTACATAGAGATTTCTTACTCTCATATATTTATATGAAAACACTCTCACACATACCAGTATACAAACACTAAAATTCAAAATGCAACTTCTCAACAGCTTTAACCATTGTTAAGCCATAGATGTGGGCACAGCTAATTATTTCTTTTGACCACACATTACCAGAGCCGCTACCATCAGTCACTCTGTCAATAACTCAATCTGAACCTGAGAGCAAGGGGACCCTGTGGTTTTCATCTACATTTTTGGGGGGGTGGGGTGGGGAGATCTTATGAGTTCAATGTTTGCACAGATTAATCAATGACAAATTAAAAAAAGCAAGGCTTTTAGAAGGCTAAAGTGAGGTAGACAGACTTTGAAATGCATTGTAATTAATATTAATAAATAGACAATTGACCAGTTGAATTATTTCCAACCACTGCCCTTAAACCAGCTTTTTTCCCCCTCCCTTTGAAATGTTCTAGCATATTCCTGCGATCACAAAAGTTACAGCACACAACATGTCATCCTCTACTTTGGCTAACAATCCCTGGATACTCTTCCCATTCTTACATGGGTGCTTTCACTTAAAATACACACAAAGGCAAAAACATGTCTATGCGAGACAGTCGACACATTGTTTTAAGTCAAAAGAACGTAGTCTCTCTAACATGGTAACAGATTAAAGTTGGTGGGCGGGCCATTTCCAGTTAAAGCATTCTATGTTCATTGATCCAGACACTTATTACACACATGACTTATCACCCAAAGCGGGCAAGGAGGCCTTTCAGGCCGCTGGTTCAGTACGTCCAGGTTCCAGATTGGATAGAAAGTGTGTGAGTGTATGGACAGGCCCCCGCTTCAGACAAAAGTCAGGAAAGCGTGATGGTATCAAAAAGAAGTAATAACCTCTCTAGTTTATGGTTTATCACCAGAAGCTTGAATAGTTTTTTTTTTTTAATCCTATACTGTACAAGCTCTCTTGTGCTTGGTAAAACACAAACAACACTTTACCTCCTCACGCCATGAACGTCCCATAGTGCAAAATTTATTGTTGGTAAGGTAGAGTGCCCCAAAAAAGGTTTTTGTACCCCTTTTTTTTAATATATACATATATCATTTATATATAATGTCAGAAGGCTCTTCCTTTATCCAACAGCATAGTGCTTTCGTTTACAACAAAAGGATATCTTTGCTTTGACATCCAGGAGACAAAGACAGACTTCAAGCATACTAATCTACTCTGTGTTCAAGCACTAACAATATTTTCTCCATAATGGTGATGATGATGATGATGGTGGTGATGAGACAGCTGAGGTTGAAGTGAAGTGGGGACATTTCATAATGCAAATATGTTCTCTAAATTTAAGTCAGCGGCTGAGTTACATTCTCTTGAATTATTATTATTTTTGCACATTATGTGGTTTGTTGTGATTTATAAAAGCTATTATTATTTATGAGTACAGTACTGCAGTTAAAGGATTTTGCATTTGATCTCTTTTTTAAACTAGCATTGAGAAAAAGTGAATGAACTGGCTTGACAGTGTATTTTTTAACACAGTTGTGAACACTGTTGTGAATATGTGTGTGTAAACGTCTATTCATAATACTGTAATCATACTGTAATGTTGTGTTGTGCTATTCTCAGCTCAGTAAGTCACTCAGGGTTATAGCAAAGTGAACATTTGAGCGTGCTGACACCCTTGTGTGTTTTATTTCAGGTTATGGATTTTGCTGTGTGTTTGTATTACATGCTCAGTCCCAGGCCTCTTCAAGTTATGAAACAGTGCATTTACTTCTCTGTTTTAAACATTTAATGCAAAAAAATTGAAGGTGTTAAAGTGTATTTTCCTTTGTTGCACAGAAGAAAGAGAAACTGTCAGGTTCTTGTCATCCTGCAAGACTTGCCCTCCTTCTCTTCCTCCTTCTCCTCCTCCTCCTCTCCCAGACGGTGCCGAATGACTTCAGAGTGCATCTACATTAGAGTTCTGTTTTCAGAGTTTAGTGTGCAAGTCAAACCTAAATCTGTATTATCTACTTTTGCAGAGTGGCAGAAATAGCTATACCGACTTTATTTATCCACTTTGAAAGTTAATACGCTGTAACCTCTTCTCTCCCTTTTCCTTTTTGAGTTTTACAAGACTACAAATAAAAAAAGATCAAAGTAACTGTGAAAAGGTTTCGTAGATACTCGAGAATGTCACACTGGGGTGTTATACATTAATAGAGGGTATGGGTTTGGTTTTGGATCTCCTCAACACTTAACATCTCTAGAGCACATCTCTAAACATCTGTAAACAAGATTTATACTAAGAGTCTTTCTAATGGTAAACTCTCCTCACATTAGCATGGATTTTGATCTTTTCGTTAAAGTGATGGATTGCAAAATAACTCTGATCGTGCCCCCTTGCAAATGTTTTCATGGATCAAATCTCACTGAGTGAAATTAAGTATTTCCGAACTCACCTTAGGACTGAAATTGCTTTAAAAATATTGTAATTGCTTATGTCTCCTGTCATCTCAATCCACTATCTCGGACATTTCACAAAGATGCCATTAAAACAAACAAACGCAAAAAAAAAGAAAAGAAATCTTTAAAAACCCACAAAACTAACACATACTCTATAACATAGTTTTGTCTCATTTACCGTTTTCTGAAGCTGCTCCACAAGTACAACCTCATCATTCATAATGTTCTGTATTTCCATCACTCAGTCCCTTTTTTTGATTCATATTTCATTCATAACTTCTTTTTTTTTTTTACAGTTAGAATCAATTCAATTACTGGAAACATGGAAACCCAGTGGGATGTTTTTGTGGCTGAGCAAAAGTGAAATCTGGTGCCGAGGAGTGGGTTCTGGTGCCAGGGGAGAGCTCCATAAGGGTTTTGGGTGGTTTGATGCAATGGTGGCTGTACACAAGTGTGCGTCTCCCCCCTGCGGCCTAAGAGCAGCCACATCTATCAACCACCATCCCTGGGATCTTGCCGTGGATGATCTGCTGCTTGTCATTGAAGTAGAGCATGTTAATGGGGGACATCTTGGTCGGGGTACAGCAGGGCCCTGCAGAGCCTCGGGGGTTGGCGTGCTGCACCAGGTGGGTGTGCGGGTATTTCTGCATGAACATGTACTCGCACTGGCCAGAGCAGTAGTTGGCTTTGTAGCGTTTGGGAGCAATGATCCAGTCCCAGCCGAACGCCTCAAAATCCACAGTCAGTGGGTAGCGACAGCAGCGAGACTCGGTGGAGTGCTCATCACAGTCCAGGCCGAGGTTTCTCCGTGAACGTTTGGTCGTCTCAAGAACCTTCACTTCCAGGAACGGCTGCTGGAATCAGGGGGAGGAGGGGCAGGACAGAGTGAAAGAGGTGGTTATAAGAGAACAACAGCAGAGACATGGCTGACATAAAATACTGGCAAGTAATTAATGAGATTTTTCAGCCATTCTGTCCACCAAAATTAGAAATACCATCAACATTGGGAATTATGCTCCTCTAGCCTGTATGTAGGCAAACGTACATGAGTGTCATTTGGGCACGTTCTTGTGTATGTTTCTTTAATACTTGTATGCACTGGGGGTATAATGTCCATTGGGGAACAGTGCCACGTTTAGCAAACCACAATGTAAAGAAAATATAGAAGAAATAAGGAAGAAGAAATCAGCTTCACCCAGTAACGGTGTTAACAAACCACTACAATCACTACAATAAACGAGAAACAACTTGGGACCAAACAAAATGGGCAACTACATTAACTCCCTTGAATTGGAATTTAGAAAGAAAAACTAGAGACAACTGCCTGACAAGATAACAACATCCTGTGCTGCGCTTGATGCACAGATCCGCACAACGTGTTGTTGGTTTGCAGCAATGTTCATGTATATAAAATGTATTCATCATGTTTGATAGCATTCTTATATCTGTGTGTTAACTATGGAGCCAGAGCCAGGAGGCGATTAGCTTAGCTTAGCATAAAAACTGGAACCTAATCTATGTGCACCTCTAAATCTCACTAACATGTTGTGTCTTGTTTGGTTTGATCCGTACAAAAACTGAAAGAGAAGTTTTAAGGTTTTGGAGGGTACTGCGTGGCTTAACAAAAATGTATCCAACTCCCCAGCAGTTTTGTGCAGTGTCTCCACCTGTCAACCTCACTTTGAGGACAAGACTCACAGCTGCTGTTCACTGAGAAACATCTGTTCACTGCTTTTGTGTTTTTGATTCTATGTGTTAATTACTGTGCTTATCAAATATTCCTTTACTGCCATACACTGTGTGTCAAAAAGTGTTCATCTGTTTACAATGTTCATTAGAGGTTGCACTGTTTATAGCATCAGTGTAACTTCTTTGTATTCAGACTGACAGTGTCAATTTTCTGATTCATACAATCATTAAGTTCATAATGTCACATAGCACAAGGCAGCACAACTCTAATTATTATTTAATACTTAACACTTACATGAAACTGGGCCATTGTTAATGTTAGTAGTTCTGTGTTTTTCCTGCTGTGATTGGTCAAGATGTCTGCTCTGAAAAAGTCTTTTGATACATCTTTGTCAAGCTGATGGAAACAAAGACTTTCACAAAATCAATCGACCACTGAAATTCAATCATCTAACATTAGTAATAACTATTAAAGGCAGCTAACGCTAAAAAAGAAACATGAAGAAGTTTTCTATGTGTTGTCTCTCCTCACGTGATATATATGACGTTAACACTCACAGAAGGTTCAAGACTTTTCACATTCTGTTGCTTTGATCGTCTATCAAATCAAGTTGACATTGACAAAAAATAAAAACCCCTACTGTCAAACCCAAGCCTTTTTTCAGCTGCTTTCACAAAAAAAGCTAACAGAAAGCTATCTCAATAATGAAAAGTCAATATTTGATTTCTACAACTCTAAACCCCAACCTGATGGTCCTCTGTAAACAACTACGATTGCAGACACAGGCTTTTTTCATGGAAGACATTTTGACATGTCATAATAAGAAAAGGCACAGGTGTAAATAATAAAATCTATGATAACGATGACTTATTATGAAGTATCACATCTCACTGGTTTTCTATCACATCAGGTAGTTGACCACATTCATCTGACACAAGTATTAACCTAAATTATATAAAAACGATTGCACTACTCCTGAGACCAGAGGAAAAGAAACTAAACCAATAAGTTTAACCTGCAGGTTTCATATTATTTTACAGCTCAGCACAGTGAAAGCAATTGAATGGTTTGTACACCAGAAAGAAAAACAAAGAAAAAGCTTTAAACTGCTTAAAATTCAGCATCTACTCATCAGATGTTTCACAAAACCATATGAATTAATTTGTCATTTTTAAAGTAGGACGCACAATGTGCCATATGAGCAGCCAATCAAAGAGCACTGACATAAACTAGTCTTTTCGAACACTGATGGCTGACTCTGTATGCGTGGTTTGATCCATGACCCAGGAGGTCATCTGCAGGCTACCATAACCTTGACCTTTGGGCAAAGCAAGCGGATCAAATATTTTACTCCATCATGTTTGTTTTACAAAGCCTTCCTCTCCCCACAGTGATTCCAGCTGGGCTCGAGCACAGTTTTTTGTGACGCATTCAAAAGAGGAAATAAGCTGAAAGGCCGTTGGGGTGAGACCATGTCAGCTTGGCCTTTAGGGCTTTTGTTGTAGAAAAAAAGACCCAGAGGATCAGGGAGAAGCAGAGTTTGACTCTTTCTTTGCTTGTTGTGTTTTGTTGTATTTTTGTACACTTGCCTGTGTGTTTTTGATCTTTTCCTTTTTTTTTTTGCTCAAGAATAATATTGCACACTGTGCAAGCTGTGTGCTCAGAGGGCAGCGATTTATTGGCCAAGACACCAGAGCTGACCTCTGATATGTGTTGTGAAGATCTGACCCAAATGACCAGTTGGTAAATATTTGGTGTTGCTTAACTGGGATGACTGGCCTACATAATTCAACATAGATGTTGTATGTAACTGTCAGTTGCAGCAACTCAGGGATTTCTAACTAGATTAATGGTTCACGGATGGTTTTGCTTTTAGACTGAAGTTTGAACTCATCCACACAGCCCCATCCATAACATTAGACCAAGTACTTCATCTTTAAGAAAAAAGAAGGTAAGCAAATATGTAGGCCAAGGCAAGTCTGGTGATATATGTTATGTACATTTAAAAAAAAAAAAAGAAGTTTAAGGCCCAGAAGCATCCTTCAAACAGTGGTTTAATCAATATTTTCATCTCTTATGACCTCATGGAATAAACAAGGTTCAGTCTGCAATCCACAAAACAAAATTGAAAAATGTTAGTTAGTTAGTTGTTAGTTGCAGTAGATTTGAAGATGGGATGTGACTAAATGATGAAGGCTGATCCAAAGAAAGCAGCTGTGTTTTCTCTGGACTTAACTAAATATACAGACATGTTCAACTAGAGTTTTATGGTAACAGTATTTAAGGGGTAAAACTACATGCCATGCTGTGTCTCAATACATGACAAAGTTTGTATGACTCAGAATGCAACTCCTTCTGTGCTCTTTTATGTAAACTACCTAATCGCTCATTAATAACTAACTGTTTGACTTTTGAGGACATATATAGCGAGAAGCAATGGAAGAAGCATTGATTAGGGATGAGAGTTTTTGAGCTCAGCCTTCAATGGATCACTCGCCAATTGCAACTTTCACTGCAACAAGAGCAACAGCCTTCAGATGCTTAAACTTGCTTGCTTTCAGCTGCCCTCCTTTGACTGAAATATGAATTAGTGTTTTGCGTGAATGTGAGATGAGATGGAAGGGATTACCCCCCCACCCCCTTGCCCCAGGGACAGGTCTGAGGGTCCTTACCAGCCCCTCCTCCCCAGGTCGCAGCGAGGTAACTGCCAGGTCATTGCCGCTCTCGTCAAAGGCGTTGATGTCGATCCCCCAGTTGGTGTGTGGCTGTTTGAACCAGTTCTGCAACACGTGCTTAAAGTCAATACTTTGCCAGTGGCCCACCCTGGAGTTGAGTTCTATCTTCAGGGAGCGGATGCGGATGTGGCGGCTGCCCTGCTCTGTGACAGGCTTCAGTCGGAGGATCTGCAGGTAGACCGTAGAGGTCTGCTGCAGCGGTCGCAGGTACACCCACAGCTGAGCCTTCAGCACCTTGGTGAACATCAGTTTGGGGCTGAACTTGAAGAAGCAGCAGCTCGGTTTCCCATTCACCTGCACCAGCGGCTCCGCTGTGGAAAAAGCACAGTTTACATTTATATTTGTGCTGCATATGCTGTATACATATGTCATCAAGATTATCATCATTGAAATAACACCTGACATTGGAAGTTGCCTGAGTGCTAAAGCACAGACAATGTCCCTGTTTCACCTACATCCCAGGACTTTTTGAGACACGTCATCTCCTGTCATCTCAGTTCTTTCAACTATCTAAAAAAGGCATAAAAACGCCCCATAAATACTTTAAAGAGCCTTTTGATATCACCACCAGAACATTTGCTTCAATGTGTGTGCCAAATAGAATTATTTCCTAACACATTTTTATTTTGGCTCCATAATTGGTGATAAACATTACTGTTCCAATGTTTTTCACAGAATTTCTGTTCATGAAATTTGTGATTCTGCAGGCGGCTCTTCTTTGTATGTGTTTAGTCATGATGGCTATTCCTGCAGGGACATCTGCATCATTCACTCCAAACAAACCACTGCTCCTACTTCTGGAAACATTGAACACATCACTTCCTGTGCACCAGAGGGTTTTTTTTCCAGCATATTCCAGCACAACGCTGAGTAACAGGAAACAGCAATGCATAATCTTTAAGTGGAAATCGAAATCTGTCAATCTTTCATTGATCCTCACGATCTCTATGTTACAACAGCCACAGTCTGGTTGAGAAATAGAATAAGAAACATATAAGTAAACATGAACAAATGAAACAGAGACAGCTACATGAAACAAAGGGAACAAACCACTACACTTGTTTTATATAATGTTAATAACTACAATCATACTAGACCAGATAACTGAAAGGAATCCTCTATATTACAGCCAACTGAGGCTTTTGAATATAAAAGTATCAAAGTATCAAAAACGTTTCTTATGTTTCTTTGCTCAGACATTTTTGTGTTCAAAAAACAATAAAGTTTTGTTACTGAAATGAGAGTTATACAGGTATAGTTATTATTAATAGTTAAGTCAGGGCAGTCTGTGATTTAACACATAACTCTTGTGAGTTTTGTGTCCTCCCCACACAGATGAATAGCTGCTGATGGATTAAAGCAAAAAGCAAGTATAGTTTAACTAAAATGAGAGGAACCACTTTGAGCTGAAAACCTTGTACTTTTCCTAATAAGGTAGTCATTTTAAAGGGAGCTGTTACGAGTCTTTAGGAGGCAGCAAGCACAGCTGAATTTTTGGGGCATAGCAACTTCACAGGAAAGATGTGAATGTGTTTTGCACACTGATAATAAGCCCAAAGACCACCACAGCTCCACAAGTCACTGAGAAGTGATAACATGTTGGCACATTTTTGTGTAACTGTATTATGGAGGATGGTGCGCAATTTGCAGCTCAGCGTTACACTGCTGCTCTCAACATATGGGATAGTGGTTGCTCTCTAGATGCAATCTCAAGTTTCTTGATTAATAATCAATCAGGAACTTAACATGTTTCTTGAATTTGAATCCACATATTTCACAACAAACTAAATATGATGCAAACCAAGAGAAGATATTCAGTATTCCCACCATGATACTGGTAAATAGTAGAACCTAAATTGACTATGAACAATACTTTTTTTGGTAATCTGACTGCTGTCCTATGTGTATATGCATGAGAGCTGGCGGTTATCATATGTGCACATGGTCCTGTTGTTTGGTCCATTCAGTCAGGTTACATTTGTGATTACATCAAGGTTAGAAAACAGATACATTTGCATATTAAAACAAGGATCAGTAATGGTGGCCAGTGGCCAGATGGTAACCTTAGATTCCCCTGGGTCAGTTGTAATGAAATGGTCTACTCCAACATCACAACTAGCAAAATTAAAACATTTTTTTTTTTTTTTTTTTTTTTTTTTTTTTTAGGGGCTCTCCTTTCTTACAAATATATTTGGGGTATGGATTATGGGTTATGTCAAAGAACACAAGGCGTCTCCTAAAATAGGCAGATTTATTCCTGTCATGATCCTTGGCTCTGGTGTTTCTGTGATTTGCACCACATGTCAAATCTGCACATGGTTCATTTACATAGACCTCCATCTGATATAATGACATCCATCCATTGCATTCATACATTCATTTCCATGTAAAGCGTTCATTTATTAAGGGAAATTTATTCTGCATCTATCTGGCATAATTATTTGCCAACAGAGTACAATAGAATATTTAATCTGCTCATTTTCTCTGAGTATATTTAACGTATTACAACTCCAGATAAACTGCCATTTTCTGTTATGTATCTTTAAGAGGAGTGTTGTTAAAAAAATAAGAGAAAAAAACTGCATGGACCTGTCAATCACTGCTAAATCTGAGGTTGCTCAGGCAACCTGAAAATGCTTCCTGGGTCAAAAGGTTATTTGGCACCTCAGCCTAGTTAAGAAATGGGATCAGGGGTCAAAACCGTCAGCCTCTTTACATCTCAGGGGTGCTGGGGAGGGGCAGCCCCTAATAGCCAGATTGAGCTTGAAGGTCAAGGTCGACCTTATGGCAATGGTAATATGTCTTTCTTCACAACACATCTTTTCACCACAGAATCATTTGAAATCTCTGAGACCCAACAGCCCTGAATCAGCCACAGTTTGTTTTTGTTTTGATTAGGGTGGAGATTCTCCAGCCAATAGTGAATTGTTTATCAAACCTCAATTGACTAGGAGGGAACACTGCACCGGGCTGTTTTTTTCTTTTTCTTTTCTTTTCTTTTTTTACATTTTTATACTAAACAAATGTTGTAATTGAATTATGGGCATGCATTGAGGGATATGAATTCACTGAGGTACAGATGGACTATCCATTAGAAGAGTCCAGGACGAACATTGAATAAGGGCCAAGCCGGGGACAGACGTGGTCCTTCAGCCTGTATTTCCAGGCACAGTCATTAGTGAGTGTAAATTATACAGTGTCTCACGCTGGACAAACAATATGTCAATGTTCCTTTTGGTGGGTTGCTGGGGTCACAGCAATTAACGTGGGTGGTGTTGTGTTTGCTCATCAGCACAAAACTGGGAATGAATGATTCTGCAGTTTGCTTGGGGTTTACTACTTTTTTTTGTTTTATTTTTAATCGGCGCAGATGGGGACAGACACACACCAGCTCCTCCTTTGCAAATTGTTTTCATTGTCTTTGTTGAGTTCTTGGAAAAAGAGGGAAACAACCCACCGAACACTGCATAGCTGAAATGGTTCAGCTTCTCGAGCAGAGGGCCTTTCTTGAGAGGTAGTAATCTGAGAAGCAGGGCCCGTGTACCGTGATCCCTGGTTATTAAACACACATGCGCAACATATGAGCTACGTCATGTTAAACAATGACTGCATTGATAGGCAAAATCAATCTGTGCCTTTATAGATCCTGCAAGTGCGCAAGTAAGCGGCAAACCGTGGAGGACGGATGCCTGCAGCTTAATTACACCCCACATCTTGGCAGAGCGCTCTGCTTGTGCAAAAACGAGCCAGGCTAGCTTGTAAAGATCAGAAAACCAATGGGACATTTAATCCCTCTACCTGAACTAACTTTGCTCCTGCTGCCATGACACACTAATGTTGTAAGAGCTCATAATTTTATTGCAACTGCAGGACTGCTTTTATAGGTTAATTTCCTGAACAGTTTGCTTGGTTATAGCCCATTGTTTTAACATTCTGTTTTCAATCCTGCAATAAAGACAGAAATTCCGATTTTGTACTCAGCACCACCTACTGGAGCAATGACACCTCTCTCCTCAGCCAGACTGATATTGAAGATAAAAACTAGTTCCTATACAGTAAAAAGTGAAAATAATAAGGAAAAACCAAGTGAAGTATGGACAGAAGATGTGTTTTTCCAAAGGAAACAGGCTTGTTTGCTTTTCCTCCTCATGTTTCCAGCCTGCTTCATTATTACAGCAGCTTATTTCCCTGTGGTATAATTGCAGCATATGCAGCGCATGAATTTTACTGCCAGCACGCAGCAGGCCTGCAGGTGAGCCTATCAAACATCTGGTGGACTCCCTGGGTACCTGTGTCCCATAGTTAGCCCACAGCCTCCTATACATGCATGTAAAGGGAGACATATAGAATGTAAAGGGTTTATTCACCATGCCATCTGTCCGTTTTAATATGGCCGTAGGCCATTTTAAAGTTAAATGCTTTTAATAAAACTGTTGAAAACAGATGGAGAGGGGAAGTTATGGTAGTTATACAATGAATAGGTAACATGTGTTACCAGTGAGTGTGCCTAAATGTTATATTATGTGGTGAAAACAGTAGAATCTTTATTAAGCGAATGGATGTATATATGTATATATATATATATATATATGCCTGATTTCCACAGGAGAAAAAGAACATGAGGAACGGACAGAGTTCACAGAGGTTTCTGCTTTTTGATGAAGACTATGATCTCTGTGCCGCTGCCTCTCCCTGTGCTGTGAACTTTAGCAATAAAGAGCAACCTCACTACATTTACTGCAATGACAATCTCTCCACTCACTAATCACAACAGGATACAATTGTTAGTTAAAAAACAAAACAAGAACATGAATTTAGTCTTTTTGCAACCTTATGTCAAAATCATTTAACTCAGAGAAAAAAAAAACCTGGATGATGAGTTTGCTTTGACTGATGACTTTGATGATGACTGATGTCAGATAGGCTGACATGATTTTAAGAATTATCCAGGGTTTATCACAGATGTTCTTAGCTTTAAAAATGACTTTCACATTTGAAGAAAAAGATTTCATTAAAGTTCACTTTTTTACCCAAACTCCTGAAAGTCATGTGAGTATTGTATACATGTGTGGTAACATATGCCAATCAGGTGAAAAAACACAGCTAAAGTGGGGTGGGGAGAGAAATGGTCATCTATTGTTAATGTCCAAATGGATAATGCATAATAGTATAAACCTAGATAGGTTTCATTTGCATATATATCTATATTTTCTTTTCTTAATGGGAAATGCAAATGTGCCATTTTGTGGTGAGTGTGTGTTTGGGAGCCTTCGTGTTGAATAAATGTGACTCTAGGGTATCCCCACGCACCTCGGCATATTAATCATCGTGACACGTTCACGACCCTTCTAATAAGACAGGGGCCACAGTGCACCCCCTCAAACATCCCATCCCACCCCAGCCTCACTCCCTCTTTGTCTCTCGGCCAGTCCCAAGGGACGGGAGAGGGTGGTGGGGGAGGCCGGGCTCGAGCTGGGGATGGACGGGGGTGTGTGTGTGTGTGTGTGTGTGTGAAGTTAGACCCCCTCATTCAGAAGCCCTCCCCTGGGACAACGGCAGGCACAAGACTCCTATTAGGACTGAGCACAGTAGCCCCCCAGGAGCAACAAAAGACACCTCCTAATGCTCCCTGTTCTAGCTCAGTGAACACACACACACACACACATGGAAACATGCAACTGCACATAAACACACAATACGCACAAGCTCCAAACTGACTGACATCAGCAAACAGACTCCAAGCTCATTGCTTTTAGTGTTCAGGGTTATATATGTGTGTATTATAAGGGGAACGTCTGCGGGACATCTCCAGCAGGACGGGGACAGAGGATGAAAAGAGATCGTGCAGTGAACTGTACTAAGGTGGACAGCTGGACAGCAGAGGCTTTCAATCTCACTGCTTGTGTTTGTGTGTATCCACACTATGCAAGACGTTAATATCAGAAGACAATGCTCGCTCTTGGGTTAAACCAAAACGTTTTACTTATTTTTACTTGAAGCAGATATTTAAACAGGACAAGGCAGAATATGGTTTTGATTGATTTGTTCTGTTTGAAGTGCTGCTGCTTTGGACTGATAAAAGGCTTCAGTCACAGAATAAATGAATAACTTATCTGAATTGAGTGTCACCACCAGGGTTTTTTCATTTTAAATAAAGAAAACATCATCAAATATTAAAAACTGCACAACGCTTAACTGAATTATTAGAATTAGAGACCATCATGCACAGCTAAAAGATGTTAGTTTAAAGCTGAGCAGAATTCTGATTTGATTTTTTTTACTTTCACTTATGTATTAATTAAAATTTTGGAGACTAACAATTCAATTTGTTTGTTAATTACTAAGGTGAAACCTAATGTTGTTTATATCACAGTGATTTAGAAAAAGCCCTGACATATTGCACATCTTTGGTTGTATTGCCATCACCTGCATGTTGTCCCCAGAATGCATCATGGATGGTGAGATCTTGAATCTTAGTCGGCAGACATCAACAGGATGATAAAACTCACACAGAAGACGAAAAGTAAACCTAAGGAACACCTCTTTTTTTTCAGGAAGACCATGAAGGTCACAATGAGAGACTGTACTGGTTATGGGAGCTAGAGAACAGAAGTAGTTCAAATAAACTTGTCCCACAGCTGCTACATTACATTATAATGTGCTACAAGTGACAACAGCACATACTGTGGCAAAACACCAGCCATCACATTTTGGTTGCTGTTATCACAGTCAAACCTCTGAGTCGTGGTTCCTCTAATGAGATATGGTCACTGATATTTTTACCATGATCAGAGCAAATGTTTATCTTTATCCAGAGTTATTTCAAAATAGGAAGAATGAGATCCAACTCTCCAGACCATCTGAGAACAGTTCCAGGAATTTATTAAAATACATCTGTGGTTGGAAATCATTTGACAATATTTCACTGAGCCTGCTGTATCAATGCATTACATTAGATGACACTGATTCCGCCTAAGCAGACATGATGATAGATAGTCAAATGTCACTTTCTCAGATTCTGACAGTTTGCTATACTGCAAACAAAATTCAATTCTTATTTTCTTCACACTGCATGCTGCCTCGAAGTCAGTTGCAGAGGACCGAAACTTGGTCCTTGTGCACTGAAAAGGAAGTGATCCCTCACTGGCTTCCCAGTCATGAAATATAGTCACTTGCATTTGCTGGAGATCCTACAACTAGGAATTGATGAGAATTTTGCCCATGCCCTCATGTTCTTGACATTGTACATTACTTTTGATGTGCAAAATACTAAAACACCTGATTTCACTTCTTTGACAATTATGCAGATGACACCTATTGTCTCTCTATCAAGTGACATCAGACTCAGCAACCAATCAACTCTTAGATGAGCCTAAACTCCAACAACTACAGTAAAAAACAGGCAAAAACTTGACAATTCTCTCCCTCTGTGTCCTTTGCCTTTACTCTCTGTGTGGCTGGAACAAACTTCCAGGATATGTAAGACAACGCAAAAGAAAAAAAAACAGCCTGCTCACCATCTTGAGACCATTATATATTCAAGACTTTCATCCTGCATTCTTTTTATATGTCTGTGTTTTCAGGTCAGTACATTCTCATTATTGATGTATTTGTTGTTGCCCAGCCTGGAAGTGTTTCTCTGTTTGAGCACACTCAGCTACTAAAAAGATCCCTGAAGCCACCTAAATCTGTCAGAGCCTGAGCCAAGAGTTCTCTCTAAAGACAAAGTCAGTGTGGCCACTTTGATGCCAAACTCCTCTAGGAAGCATTTTCTTCATACCGCTTCCTCAAGAATTCTATGCAATATGAAAATATCTGTCGCCCCTTTACGAGCTTCTCTTGATCCATCTGTGCCGTACATTATATAAATCAAACTTGTCCCCAAAGAAATCACTTCAAGGTGCATTTTCAATGAACTTCCTGGGGTGATGTGGGTATGGCAGGCAGAAATACAACCACAGGTGATAAATACAGCGAGAAGCTGTTCTTCTTGCCAAAGAAAGAGGCTAATTAATTTCATGCAGATAATCATGAGGTAACTACTAATTGTGCTTTTTCTCGATACAATGGCTCCTCTATGGGATCCAAATATTATGCCCATGCAGCATTTCCTTTGCTTAAACGCCCTTAGATTTAATGGACTCTTCCATAAACTGATCCTCAGCAGCTCCTTCCTCACATGACCACACAGAGCTTGAAACGCATCCATCAACAATAATCCCCTCAATGACTTCATTTTATCTTTTCACCCGTCCTCCTCCCTCCTCCTCACTCATGTCCCTACAGAGGGCTTAATTACTGGTGAAGTAATTATTTTATTAGTGAAACGTAACATCTGTTTCAGGTCTTTTTAATTTTGCACCCATAAAACCTGGCCCATGATTTCTGTCCTTTAGGATAGAATGGGATGCTTGTTGCCCTCATGGACTCACTCAGCTTTCTTTCCTCCACCCCCACCCTCCATACTCAAGTAGCATGAGCCGTGGTGCACCTAACTCGATCGCACTCTTTGAAATCCTTTAAAGAGACAATGAGGAGCTCAGCAGTGGATACACCAGCAGAGAAAGCAGGACACAAAAAGTAT
Organism: Lates japonicus; assembly: GCA_033238685.1. Taxonomy (NCBI): domain Eukaryota; kingdom Metazoa; phylum Chordata; class Actinopteri; family Centropomidae; genus Lates; species Lates japonicus. The sequence continues at coordinate 662,186 of BRZM01000069.1, forward strand.
TCTTACACGGCCATGCCTCTTAACTGATATAATGAAGTCTTGCATCCATTCTCCAAACTCCTCAGTGTTGTATTTTTTATGAAAGCATGCATTAAATTCCAAAGCAACATATTCCCAAATGCCAAAAGAAAGGACCGACTGCAGGGACTGGTACACGGGAGCCTGGGAATAGGGGAAGGAGGGTGGAAGGAGTGAGATTCCTGAGGTCCTGGGGAAATTTTGTCCCTGTATTAATAGACTTTGGTCCCTTTGAAATTTTATTAGCCATAAAGTTGACAGTATGTTGTGCAATTTCTACAGTCCTATAGACCTTTCTTTCTTAAGTTTTTACTCCTTATTAAACAAACCGGTCGTGCCCCAGCGTCCAAACAATTCAACACCAAAGTTTATCTTTCCCTCAACTGATGCCAGCAACTACACAGGGGAGAACAGGTGTCATCGTCAAACTGAGACCTCCATGGAATAAATAAATCTATAAAAACCTCACATAGTCATCAACTTCCAGCAAACACTGGCCAGCGAGTTGAAGACAGTCCGACTTCTGCTGCTCTGTCCTTTTAGCGCTCTCCCTCTTAATTTTTATGGTTCCTGCACCTTCAGGAAATGACCCTTTTATAGGGTCAACACTATAAAAGACTTGTTTTTTTGTGGGAGTGGTTAGTAGATGAGTGTGTGTGTGAGCGTGTGTGTGTGTGTGTGTGAGTGTGTGTGTGGTGGGGGATAAGTGTTCAAGTTACTACCGGTTCGTCTTTGCTGCCAAAGAAAGAGACCCGATGAGGTTAATAGTCTCCTCTTCCAATATATCACATAGCTGTGAACTCTGTGACCCTTTTTGTCAATAGGAGAACTTTTCTCTGGAGTGTGTGTGTGACTGTGTGGGTGTGTGTGTGCGTGTCGGTGTGTGACTATGTGTGAGCATCCTTATACGTCTACACATATGTGTGCAGGCACATGTGGAAATTCATACCTTTACATGTGTGTAGATGTTCATCTGATGTACTCCAGAGTTGTGTAAGCCTGTACTTGAACTGAATGTGCCTCATCTTAACAGGATTACATAATAATACTAGTATAGCACTTTGTTATGTTAGCCTACACACAATCATGATGGACAAGACAAAATGTGGGTATACAATAGTTTAACAAAGTGAGAAGTTTCAGGAATAGCTGAGTGGTGATTAGAAATGTTTGAAAGGTGATTTTCTTTATGTCTAAACCTCAGTATTAACCTCATTAAAGGGAAAGTGTTTCTCTGCAAGCAGCCACTCATTTCCCACATTCTGTACACACTGATACTATATGTCCATTAACTGGAATAAAATTTAAACATGTAATAAAGGCTGGGAGGGAGGGTAAGCCAGTGCTGCTCTCTGCTGGATTCTCTGTCACTGGACAACCTCAAAATTACTGTCACGACACACTTTACCCAAGGCAAAAACTGATCAAGACTACAATAAGATCTTGTTGAATGGCTTTTAACTTTTCTGCAAAAAAAAAAAGTGGTGATAAAAACCACAAGAGCAGTGATCATAGTCTACAGAGGCGCCACTTCTCATCACATAAATCCTAATACTGATGCGCTTCAGCAGATAATTTGGAAGTAGGAGAAGACGCAGAAATATTCCCAGTGAGTTTCTAGAAGTCAAATACTGTGCGGTCAATCAGCATCAAAACATACAGAGAGACAGAAAGGAGGAGAAGGTCGCCGATGGCAGAGGAAGGTCTGGTCTAAATGTCTTGGACAGGTGACAAATGGGAGACTAGTGGGGTCAAATCCTCACCCCACCTCAGGCAAAACAAAACCGAGCTCCAAAATACACACTTTGCACACACGCCCATGACAATCCCACACATAAATCAAATGTATACAGACTCCAACAGTTCAGCTCATACATTAATGCAGATAGACTAGCTGCACTAGAAAACAACCCTGGTAAACTGTTCATAAACTGAGTCACCTTTTATGCATGAATAGCGAGTGGAGCGGTTACCTACACAACGCACTGTATGGAGGGAGATGTTTCAGTACATAAAGTGCCGCACTATGATATAAATAGCTGTACTTTTCCATGAAATTTCATAGTAATTAGAGACCAGGAAGCATGGACCCTCTCAACCCCCACTGCGGCACCCACGTACCTTGAGTGAATACTAAGAAGCAACTCTGGCTCGGGTCCAGTTCAGTATGTACTGTGTGAACCCACATGGCCCATCAAAGGCAGTGTGCACGACTGTGAAAGGGTGATTGGGTTCGAGGTGCGCAGGGAATAGTGTTTGAAGTCCTCCTTCTATCAGAGAGACAGAAAAAGGCACTTTTAATCCTGTGGGATCACTAAGGCGCCACAGGCAAAAAAGAGATGCACTCATTCTCTCAACTCTTCCATGAGTACCGGAGAAAAGAAGAGGAAGGAGAGAGGGGGCTAACGGGGAGGAATGTGGGGGCGGGGGGAGGGGGTGACCGGGGGGAGAGAGAGAGAGAGAGAGAGAGGGAGAGGGAGAGAGAGAGAGGGAGAAGGAGCAGATGATAAAAACTGCAGCTGACGTAAAAAAATAATAATAAAAAGAGATGAGGCAAACGGAACAGAGAGGAAGTACTGTAACATGACAGATACAGCGGTAATGTCAGTCATTAGCTCCACTGGCTGACATGAGGCTGTCAGAAATACGCAATTAGCAGTCGGCGTCATGCATAATACCTTTCCTCTTCTGGCTTGAGAAGGTGTGTGTGTGTGTGTGTGTGTGTGTGTGTGTGTGTGTGTGTGTGCAGAGGATGGGAATCAAAGAGTCAAAAATATAGTCTGAGGTTACTGTTTCCCCTGTAATCTACAGCTGAGTGCACTGAGATGAGTCTGTGTTTCATCCTGTCTATATTTACAGGTGGAGAGGGAATAGTCCAATATAGGACTGATCTGCACTTCAGAGAGATCACAGCAACTTATTAGAGAAAACCTTAGTTGTCAGCATGTATCACATACAGTATGTAAGCAAGACAGATAGATAGATAGATAGATAGATAGATAGATAGATAGATAGGTAGGTAGATAGATAGATAGATAGATAGATAGATAGATAGATAGATAGATAGATAGGTAGATAGATAGATAGGTAGGTAGATACCATTTTGTGGAAATGTCCTAAAAATAACTGACACATAATGACAACTCAAATCATTTACAATGTCTCTACAAGTCACCTGTAAGACAAAAGACATCAGCTGATCTCCTTAAAGGTGAAATAAACAGCTCCACTCACATCAGCACTGAGCAACAACAACAACAACTCTCAGAGGAAGCATTTCTTATGACATACACAGGGTTTTGCAAGTGGTATTTAAAAAGTATACCAAGCTAAAAGAGTGTTGGGCGAGGAATGATTCAGATGACTATAAACCTGCAGTTACAACTGACAACTGATGGTTTTTTCTGCTGCAATCACAGAGACAGGTGGGGCTGTCAGGACAGGTGAAGAAGGCATCATTATTAAACTACAGGATACAGGACAATCTAAAGATAAAACCAATTTAGTAGGAAGGAACTACGGCTCCTTCTGTGTGCAAATCTAACTAAATAGATAGATAGATAGATAGATAGATAGATAGATAGATAGATAGATAGATAGATAGATAGATAGATAGATATTACAACGAGAAATTAATTAAGTCAGACAACTCATAAGGCCACGGTCTCCTGCACACAGGCCCATCTTTGTTCACTCGTGGAGTTGAAAAAAAAAAAAAAAACCTGATTATCTGCAGCGTGTTTCATCTGCCTTGTGCAGAATATATTACGTGTGTAAATGTTGTTGAACCCCGCGTTTCGCCAGGAAAAGGTCACACACTCCCCTCGACACTAAGTGATTCTCTGTCTTTGTGTACTGTGGTGAAAAAAAACGAGCTGCGCCTATAAACTTCGCATTTAAAAGGCAAGTGCAGCCGAGGGGGGCCGCTGCATGAGGGGAACAATAGCAGCTTTTTGGACACACTTTTTCTCACTGCGATGAACAGCAGGGAAACCGGTAGAGCCTCCTATAAAAGACCGATAGAGCACAGCTGCCAGGGTTCAACAGTAATTTTATAAAATGTCTCCAAGGGGCCTGCCTGCGGTTTATCTGTGGATTTATGGTAAACCATAAGAAGGCGAGCAAATTGTCAGGGGGCAATAATCAGAGGGCCTCACGACGTGATCATAACTTTCAGAAATTTAGGGCTTTTATGCAAAACAGGACATAAAGGATAAAGTGATGCAACTGCCAGCCAAATGCTGCATTATCATTAATAATGCACTTGACATTCAAGCGGGTCTGTCATGCGTTTACTCCCCGTCAGGCACAAAAATGATCCCAAAGAGGGAAAGTTTGAACATGACAGCAGGAGGCTGGACTGAGGAGTTGAGCAGCAGCTAAATATTAGACACCCTGCCCCAACAGGACTTAGCCCTCCTCCTCCTCCTCCTCCATCATCATCATCATCCTCATCACCATGAAAACAAAAGTTCATCAGGACATATTGGAGCTGTCTGTTTCAGAGTGACGAGGTTCTTGATGCTGCTGATTATTGATTTATCAGGTCCACACGTAATCCCTATTTTGACAGCCGTGGCCAGCAGCTGACCAGAGCCATTTGTCTAATTTTATCAGTCCGCTTCAGACACACAGAGTGGACCCCAACCCCACAACCCACCCCCTCCCCAATCTAGATCTCAAAAAGTAGGTTAGGTCACTGACTTGACTGAGCCCCGGCGGCTCCACTGTCCACGCAGCAGGCCTTGAGCCACTTGAACCTATCTGCTCCGCAATTACGCGCATGACGCATTTGGAGACAATATTGTTGTTGGGTTGTAAACCGTTACTCACGCTCAGAGGCCATGGTGATCACGGACTCCGTGGTGGCGTGGTACTCATCCTCCTCCATAAACTCATCCTGGGACGACGCGTCTCCCTGGAAGTCGTGATGGTCCAGGAGTTGCTGGAGCGGAGGCGCCTTGGGCAGCAGCTGATTGACCACCTCCCGGCTGATGTTGGGCGCCTGCTTCAGGCGCAGCTTGCTCAGGATCTGGGACTTAATGGTCTCCAGTCTCAGCACTTTGCTCTGCTCCCTCCAAACGCAGGCGGAACACTCGTGAGCACCGGCGTCCTCGTCCAGCAGAGACAGACCGGCATCCGTGGGCGTCTCGCTGGCGGGAGGCAGCAGCAGATTGGGCTCATCGCTCCCCGACTGTCCCAGGGAGATGAGCACCATCAAGCACAGTAAGAAGTTGTACCTCGGCATGACGATGCGCGGACACCAGGCAATGCAACTTTTGCTTTTTGTTTCTTGTCTGTTTTACTCCCTTTATCCCGTTATATCCCCTCTCTCGGATGTGCGCCGCTCCTTGCCTTATCCTTCAAAAGGCAGGGAATCAGTGTCATGCATCTAATCCAATACGATCACCCCGAAGTAGCTTTTTTTTTTGCAGCAGGAGCTTTTGCAAATTTTCAAAAAAAAAAAAAAAAAAAAAGTGCGTTCCAGTGTGTCTCGGTACAGGCTGTTTTGATTGAAAGTTAACAAATTATCTATCTGATGAATGCATAGCCCGCTCACATGTAGTATAATGGTTGTTTTGTGGGTCTTCTGTACAATTTAGTCCATGGAGGTGTGTGAATGTTCAGAAGTGTCACTGAAAAATGTGCAAGTGCGGTCAAAAAGGGGCTCTTTATATATCTCAGCTGCCCGGTGTCGTAATCCGTCTCCATTGGCTAAGATTGCAACAAAAGGCTTTTAGGTCTGTCACCAAGTCAAGAGGGACAGAGCGAAGGGAGGGTGCACGCACTGTTATGAGAGTATAAATGTTTTTACAGTGCCCAAACAGTGTCTCACATTAGAGATATTGCCCAATTAGGTTATTATGATGATGGCATACACTGTGGCTCGTAGTCATTGTTAGAAATTATTTTAATGGTGCAAACTGAAAAAGAAAGAAGCCGCATGGATTCCTCCCGAATTCTCCACATCCACCCACAAACCACACGCATCTAAATATTTATGGTGCATTTTGAAAAGAAAAAAAAATCACTGAAGATGGATCTACATGGAGGTCTACCAGATGGTCAGGTGCTGATTATTTAGATGTTGCAAGAGGTTTTCCCCAAGCAGGGCTCTTAAACTGAGCGTCAAAGTCTCCATATGAAGCAGGAAAGTAGATACATGCCCTTCTCTACAAACTGATGGATCAATCCTGCACCATTAAGCTTTTACACACGCTAAATCCTTTAGGCAGCATGGTAAAACAAATAAATAAATAAAAGAAATGCTTAATGTAACAGTAGGTTTTTACAACTATGCAGCAGTGGGTCTGCATACGTCTTCATATGGACCTGCTTTAAAATGAATTTATACCAATTTACGAAACTGTTACATAAGTCCAATTAAAGTGTCATGATTTTATGAATTGTTTCTCAATTCATTATTATGGATTGTAAAATGTTAAGCCTTATATGAGTCATATTTCATCTATAAACCCACAGTATATGCAAAACCCTCAGGTTCTAATCAAAAGTTGCCCAGCTACAAACCATTTAGAGATATTGTTTTCATGACTGGATACAGGTTTAATAAAAGTTGTGTTATTTCTGACACAGAGTTCTACAGTTGCATCTCTTATAGCAATGAGTTGCCTGCAGTCAATTGTGGCATCACTGACCCACTAGTGTCATCTGCTGGAGGAAAACGCAGTTGCAGCTGCAGAGCACATCATGTTTCATTTCTGTCAACCCCAGGGAACACCCAGGGAAGTTTTTCATAACCGCTGACCTTGAAACTTTCATTACTGACTGACCAACACAACCACTAAGTAACAACCTCTATGTAATGCACCAAGCCAGACCCAAGTACTGACACTACACTCTGTGAATAGATAACAAGAGCGATATCAGTATCTTACATTACACTACACCAAGTTTCAGGAAACTAATAAACATCTGAATCATCTTTGCAACAATGGATGGTGATAGTTAGGACAGCACCTCTAAAGATCACTACTTGACATGTTATATCTTTTTTGTTTAATATGTTTAGTCTAAACAATTCCTTTAATGCTACACGTTTTACTGGTTACTGGTGACTAGTTTAGGGCTTTTTTCCTTCACTCATGTCACCCAGCATGGTGAAACTAATGTCCATGTTTTTGTGTATTTAATTTATGACTTTAAATGAAAAGAAGTGTTACCCACTTAGACAATTTGCAATGTAAATTCTTAGCATCAAATATGTCTACTGATCAAATGCAAAAACGGTCTATGTTACACAGTATTTACATGTGCTTACTGATATATGAACCTTATTTCAAGCTGTATCAGACTGTATCATAATGACCAGTGTTGTTGGCATGTTGCCATGTCATTTCTCTCAGCATGGATGCACACACTCATTCATCTCATGCTCCTGCTGGGGATCTGCATAAATGCACTGCTTGGGAGCTTTATTTGGACAGGACCTGCAGCGTCTAAATATCTGTGGAATATCTGCAGGACAGAGCCTCACCATGTCTCTGCCATCTCAGTCTGCTGTAAACACCAACTCTGTGTAGTCAAATACTCTCCAAAGTCTCTCTCTCTGCAAAGACTAACAGAATGTACACTGCTCAATTGTGTTGTCTGATCTGACTGCACAGTCACGTTGAACTTTATGTTACTTCACTGCAATAAAAAAGGATGCTGTGTTTACCAGAGCTCCTTTAGGTGGCAGAGATAATGTACAATGTGAACCAATTCACATTATTGAGACTACTTTTTGAGGATGTTTGTGGTGATGAACAGTATACAGAGAGTTCTAGCTTATCCTCACTGATACAATTGTCCTTGTAACTCAGTACATTTCTACAACACCACAAACCACAGCCTTCAAAATGACCATGCAATTGAATCAACACCTCTCTAAAACAGTTTCAGCACAAACTGAACATCAGAAACTCTATGAAGGGAGGATTTGTTGCAGGACTGCTGCACTACACTGTGTTAGTTTGAACAGGTGTGCCTAATTAACTACCAATCAGTGTATGCGCAAAGTATCAAAAGTATAAGTACTCATTATGCAGACTGGCCCATTAATATATTACTGGATTACAGTAAGTAATATTACAGGAAGTAATATCTGAATGTGTAGATCAATCTAATGCTTCAGCTGGTAAGACCAGGGCTAATTTCAATGACTTTGTATACTGCTGGGTAGCTTAATCTATAATATTAGATTATCATTTACTCAAGGAAAGTACGAGTAACACAAAACTGCACTTGAGTAAATGTACTTTGTTGCTTTCCACCACAACAAACCATTAGACTCACCTAGAAATACAGGCCTTGTTGTCATTGATTCATTTCACCACGTAGGCCTTGACAGGCGCCATGCTGCTTATCTGAACTTAAAAACAAACACAAAACTAATTTATTTTTTAACTCCCCACATCTCCAAACATGACTCCTCTGCGATCTTTGACTTTTTCCCGTGAGCGTGGGCGGAGTGAGGGCGGTGTTAAAAGACAATTTGGTCCCCGTGGCTTTCCGTAGATCACGGCCTGGGCGTCGACTGTATACTCACTGTTGCTGCTGCTGCGTAGGAAACAAACACCAAACACCACTTCACCCAGAGAGCTCGGAGGTGTCTCTTACATAAACAAAGACTTAATATAAAACACAAAAAATGCATTCAGTCACGCTGGACAGCAGTGGTTCGCCAAGGAAGCGGACGTTTTCTCGGGGACTGAGTGAGGACGAGTCTCTCCGCAGCATTATAAAAGAGGTGGGCTCAGAGAAATCACGGCGTCGTCGCTGAGAGGGTTTGTTTAGAGCTAAAGCTAACATCACGGCTGTTTCACCCTACAATTATAGTGTTTTTGTAATCATTTACGTTAGAAAATATAGTCCGTGTGGGACGTTTAGCCATTTTGTTAACCGTTTAAACGAACAACGGCTCAGATAAACAGTCATTTGTTTTGATCAGGCCTGTGGCTTCAGTACACTTCCTCAATTATTAGCTGACTCTTTGTGTTTTTGTTTGGCTCTGACTGTATGTGATGCTGGGCTCTACCTGAGATGTGTCTTTTTTTTGTCTCCTTATCAGACTGAGAGTTCATCCAGGCGTCTGGCACGAAGCGACAGCCGAGCAGGCACCCTGAAGAGGAGGAGTGACAGTCAGGTAAGAGCCAGACATCATCATGGACAGGAGCCGAGAGTGGCCAGAAAAATCGAAACACCTGTAATAGACTACCTTATCAAACCTGACCATGGTCCTGATTATCTCCGTTTGACGCCCAAAGTTTCTCACTATCAGTGGTGCAAAGTAAAATATAGTTTTGAGATACTTGCACTTTATATTTTATGCTACTTTTTTGCTTCTTATTCGATAACATTTGTTTGACAGTTATGGTCACTATAATACAAGGTAGTGTTACAGATTAAACCAGTAGTTCCCAGCCTAGTTGGGGCCTCTTGCTTCAGATGACTATGAGCTGCCTATTTCTCCTGTTACAATTGGTAGATGGTTTCATTTACATTGTGTTTTGAGGCTTAAAGAGGTAAAAGTACCCACCATTTCCCACAAATCAAAAACTGGAGAAAACTATGAATACAAAATAGTGCGCTAGAGCTTTGTTTTTCCATCTTTCTTATCTCAGTACTCATCTCACAACCCCTCAGATTTATCCTAGGACTCTTTAAAGGAACACCTAGGTTGGGAACTACCAGACTAAACGGCTCCACCTCGACCAGCTACAACAGTAAAATGCTTCAATGCTACACATTGATGAATCAACACTTAATAATGTCATATATATTAATGTATCAGTCACAGGGGAACACACACTTTTACTTAAGTTTTAAGTATTTTTTTTCTGATAATACTTGTGCACTTATACTTCTATATCTCTACACTTTTGAGAGCAGAACTTTTATGTCTAATTGAGTATTTTTACATTGATGCATCAGTACTTAAGTGCAGGATCTGAAAATGTATTTCACCATTGTACTACAGACAGAAGGGTGACCTAGGTCCTGATGTGCAGCTTTATATTTGCCCTCAATGTCACAGACTATTTTTTGTTCTTTTTACAAATGAACTTTCTTTTTCAGCAGTCTGACCAGGATCTCTTCATGGGACTCCCAGAAATGGTGATTATGTCTTACTCTTATTGTTATTTTAGTCATTATAAATAGAATGATGGTTATTACTCTTTAAAGCCCTGTTCACAGTTCTGTCAGGCATAATATTAGATGAATATTCCTTTACATATGGAGGGATCTGAGAGCTCACCAAACACTTAACCTCCCACTGACTGGCACACGCTCCTCTAAAATTGCCCACACTGATTTGTATGTGTGTTTGGGCATAGCTGGAGCTGCAGGCCAGCTATGACGAGGTGGTGCAGGAGCTGCGTGGGCTGGAGGTCGAGCGAGAGGCTCTGTTGTTCCAGGTGGACGTTCTGCAGGACACGCTGGAGGGCGTAGAGGAGCTGCTGGCTGAGGCCCAGAGGGAAGCTGGACAGGCTAGTTTGGTATGTCGAGGCCTCACCAAATTTACTATTCCCTTGAGACTCTTTAGGACTTTCTAATATAACGCTCTTTTGTTCTTAATTGTAACAAGTAAGTTTGAAACCAACAAGCTGCTGGCCCTCTCGCGATATGACTGTGTCTCTACATTTGTAGGAGTTGGAACGAGAGAGGGAGGCCAAGAGGAAGCTGGAGAGCATGGTCTCCTCTCTGATGCAGGAGGTGGAGAGATTAAAAGAGGTAATTTGACAATTGAAATTATAATATTATGTAACGTTATGGAGACAAAAGGTTTTTGAATTTGTGTATAAAGATGTAAAGGCCTATGGAACCTGTTATCTAACAGTTTGGCAGGAGTGTGATCACTTTTTACTGAATGTGAATAATGGAGATGGAGCATGTTTGGCTGTTTTTTTTCTCCTGGGTATCTAAGCTGGCCTTAACCTTTCTCTGCCCACTTATGCTAGGAGCAGAGTCGAGCTGCACGCACAGAGGAAAAGGACTCGTCCCTGTGTGAACCTCACAGCAGTGAGAGCAGACGTAGAGGGTCTGAGGAGGCGGAGCAGGACGAAGGAGCTGAGGATGAAGGAGGTGTCCTGACAAAGCTGCGGAAGATGGTCAATAAGCCCCTGTGCCACATACCCTCCCTTGCACTGGACAACCCGCTCTCCGAAGACGGGGTCCACCAGAGGCCTTACGAAAACTGCATCGATGACGGGAGAGATCCTTCGCCTGACAGGAACGACTCGGATGACGTAAGTGCCTATGAGGATGCATCTGCTGAGACTCCAGAGCATGACAGGAGCTTTCCAGGTGATGGAGACCCATTGGAGCTACCCATTGATTCAGAGAATAAAGAGAAAAGTCCAACCAACAACTGTCAGGGCAATGATGGTGAGACCCAAGAACCCAAGAACCCTGATTCGTGCGTTGTGTCTTAACTTCATCTGTTTTATCTGCTACTAGGAGAAAAGACAGGGATTATTATTGATCATTCGAATCTGATCTTTATGTTCTTAGAAAACGTTGAGGCTGTCAACAACGCTCAGAGTTGATGTAATTAGAGCTGCAATGATAAATCAATTAGTCAATCAAAGGAAAATAACCTGCAACGATTTCAGTAATCGAAAAATGCCAAACATTCACTAGTTTCAGCTTCTCAAATGGGAGGATATGCTGCTTTACTTATCAGATATGATGATGTCAAATATTTTGGGGATTTGGACTACTGATAGGACACAGGCAATTTGGAAAATTGTGGTAATCTTTCCATATTTTTGGACATTTAATCAAGAAAATAATTTACAGATTAATTGATCATGATAATAGTTGGTAGTTGCAGCCCTAGCTATAATACACTGTAGAAGAAATGTAGGATTCAGTTTTAAATTCACAACAAGGTAACTCAGGATCCAGGTGGTTTACCAGCTGGAATTCCACAAATGACTACTTTATATAATTTGCCAATTATTTCTTTTTAATATCTGTCTTAATTTTTTTAATTTTTTTTTTTTAATCTGTGGATGGACATGGAGAATATTCCATGCTGCTCTGACCGTTTATTTCTTCAGTTATCTTTTAAGAAAGTTTGTTTGTACACTAAAAGCTGCCGAGACACAAATCAGGATTTACCTGTCTACAAAATACAGTGAGCTCTGGAAGAATTCGGACTGTTGCTGTTATGGCTTCAATCATAATTACACCTTTAGACATTTAGACACTCACAGCTAGATTTCTTTTCAAAATGGGATGAGTAAAGTCTCACATACAATAAAATAACCTTAAAGTCATCTTGCGTTAAAGACATTTGGTCTCTGTTCTCAGTTGCAGAACTCACTGTAAAGAAGGTTTACGTCATGTTTGACATTGGTCTTTGATAGCAAAGATCAGATGCTGATAATCGGGCGGTTGTTGATAAGGTTACAAGATAGGGATTTTTTTTACATAAGGGAAACGCCATCTATTTGCTGCCTCACTAATTTCACAAGAACATTTATTTTTTTTAAACTTTCACACTGTCCCTTTTCCTTGTTTTATTTTAATATTTTAGGGAAAATCGATTTGGCTGTATTTGCACTTTTTAAAGTTTTTGTATTGTGGCATAAATTTGTCCGATTACATTAGAAACAACATTCCCTTTACAACCAAACACGTCAGCGAGAGATAAATAGCTGACTCTGCCGCAGGCTGTGTTCTCTCTGCCTGCTTGGTGATACTGTATGTTTGCACATTTGCAGTGAAACTTGCTGAAATTAGTCTCTTTCGATGTCTTTGATTGCTGTACACAATTTGTATTTAATCGCAGTTTTTTATGTTTATTTTTGATAAAGTTACATTTTCTTTTTTTTTAATGCTTGAGGCAAGAGTAGACCCTTTCACCTCATTTGTGATAGTTTGCATGAGCACCTAAGAATGTATCTTGATTTCCAATCTGCACATGAATTGATCTGTCATTTATTAGTACTTTTGCACGCAGTACTTTGACACACATATATCAAATAATACTTTGATCTAAGTTGTTTACTGCGAAAATTTGTGTTTTGAAGGAATTTTCAGTTTTCATTTTGTTTGCAAAACATGCGTCATTATGTCATTGAGGGAACATTTGACACTGAAATCTTTTAAATTCAATCACAATTTTCAAGAAAGTTTTGAGAACTGCTTCTGCCAGATGATTGATAAAAGTGTAATAACATTAATACATTTATGGAAATCTGAAAATAGGTAGAACGTTTGCAGTAGCTACATTTAGCTGCATATCATGTTGCAGGTGTGAGGCCGCACATTAATGTTCATGTACTGAATTGTCTTTTGCATTACACAGTTGTATTTCAAAACAATCCTGGTTCACATGCTGATACTTGATTCTCTGTTGTACTGACTGCCGTGGTGTACAGACAGTTGGAGACAAACGGATCAGATGCTCTTTTTCTGGAAAGTGAGTTGACTGTTACTGTTATTCACATGTGCTGCAGTGTTTTTTTTTTATGTTGTTGTCATCAACAATTCATTTTCTTTTCCTGCTCATTTAGGTCAAATGCTTCGTTTATTTTGTAATGATACAGAAAAGGTATGTCACTCTGACTTCAGACTGGTCAGTCGTCATCCTTCAGTTCACAATATCTGGGGAAACAGCTTCTCTGATACTAGCAGTGACTTTTTGATATTCTATCAAGTAATCAAACTGTTTCTGTTTATTTTCAGACAACAATGCAAAAAATATGTTCTTACTGTAATTCAGTGCGTTTTATGGGTCTAAATATTTTTGACTTGTCCTGAGCTTTGAATTGAATGTTCAGATGTATAACAGTAAATGACTTAAATTTATACTTGTACCTGATATTACATTCCAGACATATCAAAATAAAAGGAGTGAATAATGCTGGTGTTGGTTAATGATTTGTGTCCACTTCTGTGTAAAATATTAAAGACCATGAACCGCTAATAGCTTGTTCAGCACACTCACTGCCGAATTGATCTCACATGCTGTAACATTACTTGGCCAGCAGAGGGCGAAACAGATCTTTACTTAAAGTGGAAATCAGAGCGGTCAACATTTGGGTTGGTTTCCATGATTGAGCTCAAATTTAATAAAAGTCACAAACATTTGTTACTGTTCGGGGTTTGATAAAATACAATAACGCTGCTGTAAATATTGTGGTTGTTACCACACAGAAGAATAAGCAATACAGTATTTTTTCATATTGAGATTTCAAATAATGTTATTAAAAGAGCTGCAAATATAATATAATAAATAATAATTAAATAATTGAGTATAAAGAGTCATATTACAGTGATTTGAAACAAATTATGAATCACAACATAACCTGAGTGTGGAGAGAAACTGAGTCCTGCCCTCAAACAAAGAGATTCAAGTGGAAAGTCAGTAAGGGGAGGGGATGCAGAGAGACCGCATGTTGACTTTTTTTAAACAAAATCAAAACATCCCTTTTTCTTTCTTCAGGTTCAGCTGTTTCCACCGTGGCAGACTCGCAAAGTCATCTTTGGTCATCCCAAATACGGTGCTGAAGTCAGAGTCAGAGAGGTGTTTCTGAAAAGCAGTTCACAAAATACAGAAAGTTCAAAAACAGCTGAGTTTGTGCTGTTTTCTTTGTCTAGAGGGGGTGAGGCAGACATAAGCATTATGGTAACACCTGACGGCAAAATACACAAAATACTGAGAGGTTAATGACTGAAGAGGGAACAAAATGGAGATGAACTGCTAATTAATGAGCAGCTTCTGAATAATAATAACTGAATCAAACATGGTAGATAATGATACTAACTTGAAGAGAAAAGTAAAGGTAAAGATTTTATGGGTCTGCAATTTCTTAATAATTTCCTAGAAGGTTTCCTAGATTGAGTTTGTACTAATTATAGGGGAAAAAGAGACAGCAGTTAAGCAAAACATTGAAAAATGTGTACATGTGTCAACAAGGAGAGCTTACAATTCAACAGTATATGGAAAATAAAGTTTTCAATGACAATGACTTAATCTTTTTGTGGGTGTCAATTGAGCTTTTCTTTTAGAAAAATTCCTATTTACATTGTAACTAGTATATAATTATAGAAAATGGCATTTGGATGCAGTTACTTATTTTTCATTGATTTCATTATTTGTCAATAAAGCATTTCTAGGTAACGTAGGTAACGATGTAAAAGTTTAAGAGAATGTGTTATTTTCCATAAGGTTTATATCACGTTCTTTTAATGGAAGATTATGTTCCACTCTATAAAAAGACGAAAAACAAAGTCTTGTGAGTGAAAACAAACTGCTAACATGGCAGTTATTTTGCTTTATAAATAACTTCTAACAGTTGTTCATGACAGAAATGATTATGTAGGAACTTTAACTTTTCCAGGGGAAAAGAGCACAAACATGGTGGCGTGTGTGTTTTCAGGAGCTTCTGCTTCACCACACCGTGCTCAGCCTACACATGCACGCACACAGCTACCTCTTTCTGGGACGGGTCAACACCTTCAGGCAGCTCACTGGCTTGCTTGTTGACCAGAGCTTCAGGTGGAAAGGACTCAAAGTTTTTCTCACTTTCGACACAGTTCGGCTCCTGGAAAATCCCAGTAAAGGAACAAAGATGTTATTCTATATATATCTTTATTAATGTCTCTCTTACTGTTGTGACACTGAAATGGCAACACCTAAGCAACAGCTTATTTCAGCTTTGTGAAGTTTTTTCACTGCACATCATGAGGAAAAATGTTTAAACTTGAAAAATGAATAAGACTTTACATACAGCTTTAACTTCGATAGGTGCCACTTTATCTCCCAGCTCCTTCTTCAACTCCTCATAGCTCTTTCCTCCCTAAAAGAGAGAAATCTGTCTGCATATGTGTTTTACTCATCAATATACATGCTGATGTCCTATTTCATTCAAAAGCTAAAACACTCACACTCCATTTTGAGGGATCCCAGGCTGTGAACCAGCCAGTGAAGGTGGGCGGCTCAAACCCTTGCTTGACCATGACGATGGGAGTGTCTGGATCTCTGTCGCCCGGGTGGGTGTGCAGGTACTCTTGGCTTGTGACCGCTGCTTCTTTGCGCTCAACCTCATTGGCCTCTTTACCGATCCAGAGGAACACCTGAAGACATGGCAGAGTTAGGAAAAGAAAGATGTACAGGAAAGTTTAGTTTGGCAACATCATCTCATACCTGGTCCCATGTGTCCAGTAGCATGACATCGTCCTCGCTGAGGTCATCCTGCGTGAACTGAGTCACCTCTGTGACGATGAAACGGCCTGTCTTATTGGAGCATTCGAACAGACGTGGCTGGTGGTCTAAAACCGTCTGCTGTAGTCTGTGAGCATACAGAAGTAGCAGAACAGTAGAAAACAAATGTGTTTCCTCTTCCTTCTTCAAGCTTGTTTTCCTACATCAGTATTAGTATTTCATTACCTCTTGTCACTAGCATACGGCGCTTTGCCTCCAAGCAACTCCCAGAATTCAATGGGCTCCTGCCCCTCTGCCACAAGTTCCTCTGAGCCGTTTTTGCCAATCACAGAGCTGACCTGCTTTGCCATTTCCCTCTCATCTCCACTTGATCCCTTGTAACAAAAATATATAACACCATTTCAATAACTTACATCTAAACAAATTATGAGGCCACCCACACATTACACCCATATGTGAATGTTGAATACCTCATTCCTAAAACCATGGACATTATTATACTAATCTAACAGCCATTTTCTTGTAGCATTTTTATTACCTTTCCACACCACAGAAAAATCCCAGATTGGCTCTTCAGTAAAAACACATCATTGGAGTTCAGAGAGGTGGCCAAGGCTGGAACCTCAATGGCCTTTGTGTTGGATGCGTCAGAGCCATGGACTTGGAACAATCTAATGGGAGGTTCTGGGTCAGAAGACCCTTTTCTAGATGTGCCCCCCTTCAGAAAAATAAAATAAAATAAAATAATGAAAGAATGGACACGATCTATACTGTTATGAAAACTCTATATACCCACCAAAAATAACACTTATACAGACAGTAAAAAAAATAAAACAAATATAATAATTCCAAATAAATTATCATAAATTCGATCAACAGTCATACCTCAAAGATGACCATTTTACCCTTGAACATCGCCATAAAATGTCTAGGTTCTTTGCCCATGGTTACTCTCACTTGGACTGGCTCACCACCGTACTTCTGATCCAAGTCCACAGCATGAAATGCTGAGGCTGCCAGTTCATCCTGTGTTGCATGACGCCCCTGAAATAACAATTGGCAAAGTGGTTTAATTATAACAGATTCAAAATTCAAAGCAGAGAATGTGGAGGATAGATGTGTTTTGTGAGTGACTTCATGAGAAACCTAATATCTTAAGAGTATGTAATGAACTATTGTTGTTATGTTAAACTCACCTGCCATATGTAGAGCAGGTAACATTTCTTGCTGTTTACCAAGTAAGTGTAGAGGATAAGGTAGCAGTCTCCTCCAAAGAAGTATCCCAGCCATTCAGGCTCCACAGGCACAAGCTCCAGATTTTCTATTCTCCACACCTGAGTACATCGAAAAGCTAAATTAACATTGTAACACAAATGGTAGAAATGCGTTGCTGCACTGGACTGTTGTGTCTGTGGCAGCAGTCCAGTGGTGTCTAAGCAGTTGTCTTTCCTGTGATGCAGGAGCAAGACCTGAAGTATTGGAAGTTATAAACAAACCACAGCAGAAGTATTTCTCGCTCTATTGTATGTCAGAGTTGTGTTTCAAGTTTGTGGCTACACTACTGGCCCCATGAGGCTGTAAGGGTCATTACACATAAGGAAAAAACTAGTTGGATGCATGAAGAAGAAGCAGCAAACTTCTGTCTGGATTACTAGTGAGAAAAACAAAGCAGAACATTCATTTTAGGACATCTCAAACAGCTGGTCAGCTCTACACTGTCATACTTGGCTCAGTTTTCACAGAACTATCCTGTACTTTGCCAGCAGGGCCAGATTAACATATGAGGGAAAAAAAGAAAAAAAAGGAGGCATTTTGACATATCACAGTAGGAAAAGCACATGTTCAAATAATAACATTTATACTGGCTACATTATATTAAGTTGTTTCACTTTCAGCATCCCAGTAGAGAAGGTGTGTTTTGTATTGAACTAATGTGGGACATACTTTGTTCTGTATTTTTGACAGTCAATTCAGTGCAAATTAATGGGAGAGAAATACATGAATATATTGTTCCTCATTTCCTTTTCAGGAAGTTGGTAACCCTGCAGTAGAGTAAGCCAGTATTGTGCATGCTCACTGTCCAGTAAAATCTACTGTACTGTACTGCACAACTATGGTACAATGATCACATTTAGCATGTTAGTGTTACTTTCTCATGTTAACATGTTAGCATGCTGACATTAGTGTGTTAGTATGCTATGTTAGCATTAATCTAAAAGTGTGTTTGACGTGGAAAATTTGATCTGTTGATTGATGATAGATGAGAGTGTCTGTAGCAAAATTTCATGATCCAGATGTCAAGATATTTGACTCCGTACCAAAATGTTGGACTGACAGACCTTTTGACAGTAAGCCACTAGTATAACTAAAATGAAATTCAGAGTACATAGTCACAGATACCTCCACTTGACCTGAGCCGTTGTCCACCATTCGCTCCTGTGCAGCAATTTCTGGCATCACATGCATCAGAGAGGCATCAAACTTCTCCTGTGTGATGTGAGCTAAAGTAGATATGATCACAAAAACAATTAATCATTAATCAACAACCAGAAAAATTAGCATTTCCCTTCTTGCTTGTTGCGTGTTGGTGGATATACAAACAAAGACACATACCCACTTTCCCTCTTGTGTTAACTTTACCCAGACCTTGAGTCTGGTCCTTCACTGTCCACCTCTGGAACAGCTGCTTGAAGAGAGCTGACTCTGCCCCGTCATTCACTGTCTCCACATTTGTAGTAATGGGGTAGTTTTTGCTTTTGATGAACTCCTATAACAGCAGTTAAATATGTCATGCTAGATCATCCAACAACAAGCCAGTGATATAGTGTCACTCACCAAAGCTCTGGCCATAGCAGCCTGTTTTTCAGTTTTGTTTGATTTCTTCCCCTTCCATACAAAGATCTTGGTCCCTCCCTGGTCCAGGAGGTAGCAGTCCTAAAATCATAACTTCATTAAGTATACCAAACCAACTTCTTTTAAATATCAGTTAATTAAATTTGCTATCTTCCTCCTTGAGTCCAAACGGCGGTCTCAAAAAGTTAAAGTCTTAGGCTGTACAGGAATGGTGAACTGTTAGACCAGGGTAGTGTAAAGGCAACCAGATGAACTGATAAACAAAAGGTCCATGATATTATCATATGGGATTTTTTTAATTAACACAGTTATTGTCAATACTGGCATATTGCAACACCCCTAATATTGGCACTCACATCATGTTTGAGGAGATCTTGAACCAGTGGTCTACTAGCAACTTCTGTGACCTTCATCTCGCCATCAGCATCTGACACACTGAAATGAAACAGATAAAATCAAAGACTTCGACTAAAGATGGATGAATTCTCACCCACAGACTACGTGTGACAGGTCAGGGAGCAGCTCACTGGTACAGTATGAGGTTTGATTTTTGTTCCTGGTCAGCAGTTTCATCAGGAGGTCCATCTGCCAGTTCAGAGGTTCTTTCTCCAAGAGCCTCATTCAGGATCTCCATGCTCTGAGGAGAGTTGCTCTCTGCGTCACCTTCGACCACTCTGACCTCTGCCCGACCTCCTCTCTCTCTGTCTCGGATGTCCTTGGCCAACATCATGCCCTGAGAAGCAGAGGTATGACACTGAGGCTACACAATCCAGAAATCTCAGACTTCACACTGTAATCATATGATCAGATTTTGAAGAAATGTAATACATTCAGTGCACTTAAGTTGCCACAAGCTGATTTTGACCATGGTAATTTTACACAAGCACACATCCAGTAAGAACTGAGGCATTTAAAAGGTCAATTGTTATACAAAGACTAGCGTTATTTGCCTTTCATTTGAGACTCTCTGTCTTGGTTTGTCAGAAATCCTGTATTATTATGGGACCTGCAGCCTGGAAGCTAATTAACAGCTGAATATGACTTAATTAACCAAATGTGGGATAATGTAAAAACTATGAATATAAAGGATCTAAAAGTTTCACTCTGCACAGTATTGCTATTAGGGTTTTGAACTGTGTAGTGGAAAAGTGAACCATTTAGAGCCTCAGGCCTTTTTGCAGGAAGAAGGAAATGTGTGAGTCTGCATTTGGATCCTACCCGCCCATGCTGCTTCCATCAAAGTACAGTATTGTCCAAATAAAGGATCAGAGGGTGCACTAACACAGTTTGTTCCAACCTGGCCTGCCAGTGGTGTACTTCACACAGTGTCATTCAAAAACAAGTTGATAAGAGTGAAAAAATGTGGATCGAATTATATAAACACTCTCACAACATACACAGGCACCCATGCAATCGAAAAAGTCTTACTTTAAGCTTTTCCTTCCTGTTACTCTTTGGTCCGTTCCATTGAACAATGGTCTTTCCGATGTCCAGCAAAAACACATCTCCGAGGTTAAAGCTGCTCCAGCTCATCTCCACCTGAAACAAATGAAAACCTAAAGCACTATTTCTACTTAATTTCCTGTGTGCCGCAACACTGAATAACCACTGTGGTGCATGGCTCACCTCCGTGGCAATCACTCGTTTCTTCCCTTTGACATGAAGCAGTCTCTTAACATCATAGGTGTTGGTTTCAGTGTGCCTCATACCTGTTGCGATGCCACCTTTCTTGTAGCTAAACAAGACAAGATGATTATATCTACTGTTACTTTTACTGTCTATAAATGATGCACCAACGCTGTCACTCACATTATTCCTTGTTTGAAGTATCCCCTGAAGGCATCAGACTCGTGGTTCTGAACCTCACGATGCTGGACCGGAGTGGAGCCCAAAAATTCGTCAAGCTGTATGGTGTAAACAGCAGCTGCACCCTGTTCATCCTGAGAGGACTGTGAGCCGATCCAGTAGTGGATATCATAAGACAGAGAGCTGCTCATCTTCTGTGTCTGGAGAAACAAGAGTGGAGAAACAGTGGGTGTGGGGTGGTGTATAGATGAGGATGCTATCTGATATCAAAAAATACAAGAACATTACCCTACACACCATATACCCTAAGAGTAACAACCCAACAACCCAAAGTCTACAAATACAACAACAGGCTTTACTAGACAAACAAGCAGCTCTGGCACCCAAAACCACAATGATTCATCAGTCACCTTCTCAGACTTACAGACAGAAGTACATAGCAGTCACCCTCATAAAAGTTTCCAAAGGATTTCTCAGAAATTTGTACCAGCTCCATTTTCTGTTGCAAAGAAAGAAGAAAGTGGTGAAATCAAACTGTTGATTTGGGAAAACTTCAGTCAGTGATCGTTATTGCAGCAACTAAAACCACATTACCTCAATTCTCCAGATTATAATCCCAGGGGTGTGAGTTACTGCTCTGAATGTGTACTCCATGTTGGTCAGATGAATTCACTTTCAGTGAGCCGTTGTTTGTTTGTTCTTTCTCTGAAAGAGGAAATCAGTGTGAAATCACAAATGCAAAATACATTTTTTGTGCATTAAATATGGTCTCCTTATGGTGAGCCACACAACAGCACAAATTGTATTATGTCTAAATTATAGATTCTGGCCTTAGTGTCCTTTTTTTTGATAAACTGCACAATATTAGCTTTATAGACAAATGAACTGGGAACCTACAGAAAGCCAACACAATCGAATCTCATAATTCCCATATCATCAAATAGTACATAGTCCTACCTTGTATTTGTGTTTGAAGAAGTTCCTTTCAGCTTATATGATCTCCCAATAGCTGACTGCCTATCTGATTACAAAAGGCCCTCAATCCTCTTCCCCTCAGTGCCTCACATTTGCCTGTGTTTGCATGTTTCAGGACCTTTCACTGAGATCTGTCCAATCACTGACGTAAGATTCACAATCCTGTAGGCAAATATGTCGAAAAAAAAAAAAGGATTGACTCATATTCAAATGCACACACAGGAACACTGAAGCTCACTGCCATGCCCATTCATTTCCCAGCCCGCTCCGCCCTGTACAACACCATCCATACCATATATGGATATATGCCAGCTACAGGTAGATAGGTCTATAAATAACATAAGTGTTAATAGGCTTCCACAAGAACAATGTATTAAGATACATGAATTGTTATAGTTACTCATAACCATAAAGATAATGATTGTTATTAATTTATATTAGCACCAGTATCAGCAATAATGGTAGCAGTAGTAGAATACATAGACATACATAGTCAGGCCTAGTTGTGTTTTTACTATGGAACAACTAGCACACCCTGGAGAGCAGGGTTTGTTTTAGGACAGTACAAAACAACAACAACAGCAAGCCCTGCTCCTCTGCAGAGGTCCACACAAAGAAATGTGATAAAATAAAGATTAAATACAAAATTATACAAATTTATCTTGAAGGGGGATTCAGTTGTACACATTAAGTCTGTTTACAGGTCCTACAGAGTACTGATTCCTATGTGAAAATAAAAAGCTTTTTGAGGTTCCAGAGGAAGCTGCAGGAAGTTTGAGTGATGTCATTTGAGCCAATCTTGGTTGTGTTGAAGGAGTACAAGTTTGAAAATAAAAAAATCTGTGAATGTAGAAAGAAGTGAACTTACAATACCTCTGTTGATTGCTCCTCATTTCTGCTTGAGTTTAGTTGCTACTAGCATAACACACCTGAATCTCCCCAAACTGTCAGTGGGTGATTTGCAGTGTGGATAAATTAAGTGTCAGATTTTGACAAGGAAGAAGAGAGTGTGAAAATGCATGTAGAAAAGATGATATATCAGCAGCATTGACTTTAATCCTTTTTATAAAACTTTCCAGTGTGAGTTTGACAGCTCCATCCTTCTCCAGCACAAACATATCAGATACATTCTCCTTTGATTAGTGTGAGTGTGTGAGTGAACAATACCACAAAATGCGGTTCTAAACTCTAAAACCAGAGATAGAATCAAAGAGCTAAGAACTAACCCGCCCACCCTATCTGTTATTATTTAACCTAGGGTCACTTCCCAAAAACATTTTCATGCACAGCACATAAACGTCTACACACACTCACACATACTGACTCGCTACATAGTACCATAACCATGTCATTTGATAAACATCTTTTCCTGTTTTCACTTATCCAGGTTTTTACATCTTCTTGTGTGCCCTGTGTGGTTTAGTGTTATGTCTTTTCACCTATATTATTTTAAAAATATGTTTCGATAAAATGAAAGTTAAATGAGTAATAATAACTACTCATTCAAGCGATCAGATCCTTGTACAAACAAACCTCAACCAATACTGGTACAAAATGGGATGGAGAAAAGTCATAAACCTGCTAATGCCACTACCATGAATTAGAATGACCATATTGTAAATAAACAGTACAAAAGGCTTCTTGTTTTTGCAGCATTAAATAGCAAAACAAACACTGACTGTGTTATTTATGTGTATGAAGATAAGATAGCCTGAGAGCACAGAGGCAGATTTACAAATGAATGACAAACCTACGCCACAGAGTGCTGTTGGTAGGAGGAAATGACTGACTCTTGTCCATACTTCATGAACGTTGCAGTGTCATTGGTAAGGTCCTTTGATTTTAAAAGCAGTGATACCAGGGCTCAGTGGAATTAAAGGTGTTCATATTTGATACTCTATTTTAAGTTAAACAACACTCACATACACCTGTCTGGGTTTTGTGTGAACTCAGTAACCTTTGATCTACAGATAATTCTGTAAAATGTAAATGGTTGGCAGTCCCTAAGGCCTACAACTAGTCTTTAGTTTTATAATTTATTCTCCTACACTTCACTACAGGGTTAGAGTTTACTGTCATTCTAGTCTGAAGGGTTAAAGGTGCACGTTACAAATTTTATATGTCAAGTTCCTGTTTATTTGTCATAAGGAGTGCTACACAGCCTGCTGTGGCTACTGTACATACAATCAGTGTCCACTTTATTAGGCACACCTGTACAGTCTAATTCACTCAGATACAACAGACCTGCATGTTGATTACTGAGTGATAGTAACAGGTGTTGTTGTACAGGGCTGCATTATATTGAGAGGTGTTTCTTATTTTTTGTCCTTCCCATTAACATACATCAGGGGGTCAGAATATTAGGAACAGCTCTCAAGATAATGCACTTGAGTACAACACCACCACTAACTGTGACCTCAGTGCTAAAACACAGGATTTAATTAAAACACTTCTATGATAGATTAAACAAAAGCACTCGGCAGGATAAACCCAGGACACCAGTCTATCAGTGGACTATGTTATTTATTCTTAATATAGTTTTATCACTGTACTATTAAAAACTCCTGGTTTGATTGATATTACGATTTGAGAGGGTAAAGTAATATCCTATATAAAGTGGTGATAGTGCTACTGGGCCATGTGCAGATAGGCACATTGCAGTGGTGCTGCAAGTATGGAAATACAAACCCATTCCATCTAGTTCAGAGAGAATGAAAATAATACTGTTTTGATTTGCAGAGTTCATTAACCACTCCTGATGCACAGGCTCCAATTTACATCATAAAGGAGAGAGCGTAAATGACTGACAGACTGCACTGGATAAACAACAAAATATGTGATCAAACCTTCATCATCCCAGTCTTGTGAAATATATATATTTAAAAAATGCTTTCTTCCACAGCTTCTTCCATGTCTGTGTCTCCACTGGAAATGATGTCATGTACACCTGTAAAAGGACAGGAAGAAATTTATACTATTAATTACAGCAAGAACACAACCAAACGCACACACATACACAGTAATTATTCTGTGCTTGAGTTGACTTTTAGAGCTAACTGGAAAAACACAGTAAGAAAAACCTTTTGGAAAAAAAGAGGTGTTCAATGATGTCATCTAGCTTTTGTATAGGAAGGTGGTCTTATAAATTACAGGGGAGACTAGAGACAGTTTTAACAGTATTTCCTATTTCCCCAGTAATTCACCATTCACCAAAGTAACTACTGTTTTTGTTATGCTACAGACTATCATAACAGTTCCTTTGTACAGGAACAGCTGGAAAATACAGCAGACACACTGGTAATCTGACCAAACACATAATAAATCAGCTCTGAAAAAGGAACATCTTTGATACTTTTCACACACTGTTAACATTTTTCCAACATAAATAGCACTTTTGACCACACTTAGTCTAGAGCTTGAGATATCAAATGGATCCTCAATGTGGCTCTAATCCAAAAAAATGAATGAATGTTGTTGAACATCTGGATTCATCTGCAACTATTTTTTTCACCTCTTCTCATCTGTATTATGACACACTTATAATGTGGCACATCAGAAGACTTCAAAACAAAGATACAGTACTTTCTGTTCCATTACAGCTCAAGACAATATCCAAGAAAGACATCAGGTAGAATTGCTAAGGATAGTTTTACATTTTTAAAGTCTGTCATAATACTCACACACCCATATGTAGGTGGTCACTATGATTATTGCTGCCATCTTAGTGCAATGCGACTGTAAATAATAGGGAATAAAATCAACAGTGAAAATGAAAAAAACAACTCAAATCTCAACTGGAGCTACTATGAGGCCTCAGCAGTCTAAATTAGAAAAATTCAATGTGGCTTTTTAGGGTAAAATTCCCTCATTGTGTTTCTTTCCTTGCTAAGCCGGGGGGGTAGTCCACAGAGAGGAAATGTTGCTCTAAAAGGACTGTAACTTTAACCTGTAACCTACTTGATTGCTGAAGTCTCCTCTTAGCTTTTGTTATTGTTAGAATATAGTTTTGCACAAAATGAGGAGTGTAAATTCTGTTCCCCACTTTTTACATCGGCTATAGGACGGGATCATTTTATAGCCAGACAGGACAGGAGGAGGGATTACATCGTCTGGGGACTGTCAGTGATCATATAGGCCTGTGAGTACTGTTTTAAGACATACTTAAAGTGAGGATGCTTTCAGAACTAATGCCATGAAGTTACTTAATTTATCAAACAGAAAAAACTAAATCAAATCCCGTAACCGCCCTTTGCCTTGTAGATATACCTGTGAACAGTTTTTCAAGATACTTTGCAGGAGGGTTATTGGAAAACTTGCCACAGTTCTTCAGTGGGTTTAGGCAGTGTTAGTGTTTTCTGTTTCTTCCTGTAATCCTAGACTGACTCTATGATGTTGAAATCAGGGCTCTGTGGGAGACAGACCATCTGTTGCAGGACTGCAGGACAATTTCTGGTTGTTGTCTAGCTGATTGAATTTGGTCAGACGTCTTCTTGATGATGTTGTGTGATGGATAACAATTTAAACATCTGAAGTGCCTAAAACTTTTGCACAGGACTGAATGCATGTACACTACAGTGCATGATCTACCCTTTAATACTGTGCTGCAGAGAACCCTTCAGTCTAACTCTGTTGGAGAGTTTAAAATATGCCTTATTTTTAATTCTAATTAGAATCAACAGCCCATAATACCTTCCCTTTCACACAAGAGTACAGAGCCTCACTGACTCCTGACTCCTACTCACATTTCGCTTCCTCCTCCTACGTAACTTGTGGTCCTGTGCCACATTAAAGTCCTGTCTTTTTAACAAATATAGGTTCTGACCTCCTCGAAGCCAAACATACAGTTAGGGCTATATATTGTTTTAGTGCATGAATTTGTCAACCTGGTAAAAACCGAGTTAAAAATGAAATGGACTATCTCGTCTCTGTTTGACTGAGTGCCTCCATCTACACCAGATGTTTTTGGCTCCTCCCAGACAGCTTGGTAAAACATTCCAGCCCACCTCTGGGAATCTGCTGGCTTCTCCGCACACTCCCACTGAACTCCAGTCAAGATTTTACAGGAGCTAAGGAGACTGAGCTGACACAAAATGAGAGGACTTGTTGTCTTGGTTACTTTGGCCTGCTTTGCCACCGCTCAGCACCAAGCACTGATTGACTATTTGGAGCGGAGGCTGCTTGCTATTGAGGTAAGACTCCCTTTACCTCCCTGCCGAGCCCTGCGCTCCAGAGTCCCTCTGAAAGGAAACTTCCAGGGACAGGGCAAAGGCAATGGAATGCAGATGTGGGCAAATCCTGGGGAAAATGCTGGAAAATACAGCTCTCTTAAATGTATAGGGATAGTGAGCTTCTTGTCTGGGTTATGACAGAGTTAAAAATGCACCTTAAGAGTTTTGTATGTCTGTATGATGCCAGGAAACAGTTTGCACAAAATGATATTGTAAAAAAATCAGGTTTCTTATAAGGCAGTAGACCTGGTTTGTTCACAAGACCTGTCCTATCTTGGCATCACAAAATTACATTTATCAAGATGATCAAGTATAGGAGATAATTTGACCAGCAGCACATGGCAAATGAAACATCTTTCAGGGAATTTCCTGCCCGTGTAGAAACTTATTTTTGTTATTTTGTCGTCAGCTCCCTCAAACTATTATTCATTCACATCCCTCAGTCTCTTTGTTGTTGTGTCAAGTGGTGTCAGACTTCACTGATCACCTGTAGAGAAAATGTCGTTTCAGTTTTTCCCGTCCACAGCGAGGTCAGAGGTCAGAGTCTGCTACAGAGCAGCTCCCACAGAGAGCGCTGGCAGGATTCAGTGTTTTTTGCTAGAGAGACATTTGAGCAGGGTGGATACTTGCCACGTGTAGGTTGAACCTGGTTGTTTGAAGGATGAGTTTCCCAGTCTATTCTCTGAGAAAAAGGGAACATAAAATTATAGCCTTTACAGTGCTTTCTAGAAATACATTTGCAGTTCCTGCAAAAATAGATCTGTGTATTGTTCATGCTGCTGAAAGATGGAGAAAAGATGGAGCCTTGCCACTTCTGCTTGTGTCCAGGTTCTGAGGTAACTAATCATCTTTGTTTTTGTTTTTTGTTTTTTAAAAACAGGACCGGATCTCTCTATGGCACGAACAGACCACCCGTTATGCGTCTGAGCTGCGGGAGCTGAAGCAACAAATGGTTTCCCAGCTGGAGACCCTGGACAAAGAGAAAGAGGCACTGAGAATGAATCTGGACGGCGTGGGGACCAGGGTGGACCGCGTCGAGCGTGAGCTGGACTACCTGGAGACTCAGAACGGGGCTCAGCCGTGCGTGGATGTGGACGACAAGCTGATTGAGCAGCAGGTGACTCTGGTGAAGGAGAAGCAGAAGGCCAAATATTCAAAACTCTCAGGTAAACTATCAGAGTAAACATAGAATTTTATCAAGAATCACAATGAAAATACTTAGTTCTTATGTAATCATAATTTGACCAACAACTAAAACACAAAGTACTATAATTATAGACTAGTATATTATATTATTATTATTATTATTATTATTATTATTATTATTATTATACTATATTATTAGACTAGTAATTTCTGTCAGTAACATGGTTCATCATACATCATTTATCAAAAGTCAAAAGCTTGTGTCGGGGAGTACAGTGTATGTGGTTTAGGGAAATCCTAAATATATGGCTTGTGGTCCCCCGAGACCTTAGTATGACACTTTAGATTGAAAGAGGCAAAGACAAGATTTATTGCCCATGGGAGGGAAACACATCATACAGCTGCCATCGTCAGACTTCTTGAGTTGCTGACATGTGGACATCACTTGGATTTGCCTTTAAGGACTTGACTTGACCTTCTCCCAACAGACTTAAAAGAATAGTTTTACATTACTCTGGGCTTTACTTGCCTTCTTGTCAAGCATTAGATTAGAAGATCAATGTCACTGTCATATCTGTCTGTTATATATGAAACTGGAACCAGCAGCTGATTGGCTTAGCTTGGCATAAAGGCATAAAACAGAGGGAAACAGCTAGCCTGGCTTTGTTCAAAGGTAACATCTATCTAAGCACCTACCAGCACCTTTTGATTTAAAATCCCAAGTATAATACATTTTGTGGGGTTATGTGCTGGGCTATTTGTTGGCTGGGTGCAATGACCTACTGAAGTCTCAGCTGATTGTTTGGCAACCCTCACAGTGACAACGAGGCGTCAGGAGCTAAGCTAACTGTCTCTTGGATGACAATGAACAGATATGTGAGTGGTAATGATCTTCTTGTGTAACTCTTGACACGAAAACAAATAACCATCTAATTTCCTCTCACTCTCTTATGTTCAGACTGCAGCGACATGATCTCCAGTATAAAAGCCATGAAGATCTTGAAGCGAGTTGGAGGGCCAAAGGGCGTGTGGAGCAAAGACACGGGCAGGGGCTCTGGGAAGGTCTACATTTTTAACGGGACAGATGACGACACCATCCATGAGTTTTCCTCTGTGCAAGACTTTGCCCGCTCGCTGGGCTTGTCTCTGGCCAAGACCATAAAGCTGCCGTCGGCCTGGAAGGGAACAGGACACGTCGTCTACGACAATCACGCGTATTATATCAACCAGGTTGATGAGATAACGGTGGTTAAATACGACATGAAGAACAACTCTGTGACAGACAGCGCAGTGTTTCCTGTCCAGGACCACGTCCCAGTGTACAGCCTAACCCCTGAGACAGTGATGGACCTGGCTGTGGACGAAGAAGGCCTGTGGGCCATTTACAGCACGCGGCAGAACGACAGGCACATCTCTCTGGCTAAAATGGACACCAACTTGCTGGACATTGAGCAGATGTGGGACACAAACTGCCCAAGAGAGAACGCAGAGGCGGCCTTCGTCATCTGCGGCACCCTGTATGTAGTGTACAACACCAAGCAGCCCGGTCGCTCACGTGTGCAGTGTGTGTTTGACGTCAACGACATGGTGACCAACGAAGAGGCACCACTGGTTTACTTTCCAAAACGCTATGGAGCTCACTCCAGTCTCAAGTACAACCCACAGGAGCAGCTGCTCTACGCCTGGGATGATGGCTACCAGATCCTGTACAAGCTTATTATGAAAAAGAAACTAGAGATTTGAGTTGATCAGTACAAACAACCATCCTCCTAAAACTCCCTTTAACCCACCACCAACCTTTAAAGGATTATACCAGTGTTTTTACAGGTTTTATCTCCCAACAAATCATGCATATAACTGGTAACCATGTTATAACGTTTGCAGTAGAATTTCAGATTTTCAGATTTGTCTTACTTTTTAGGCAGCCATTAGTCTCCATTTCATACTATTGAAACCTGCAAGAATTATACAATCACGGTAAAAAGTCCACATTAAAAAAAAAAAAAAAAAAAGCCAAACTGTATTACTTCACAATTACATAACTGAAAACACAATTGAATGCAGACCTGAAATTCACTAAACAACTCAAAAACGTTTCAAGACTCAACAACAAGAAGAATAATAGAAAACGTGCTGCTTTAATGGTAGGAAAAATCTACTCAAAAATCGGAAACACTCCAAGATGGAACAAGATAACCAGCAATTATATTAAGTATTCATGATTTGGAGTAAATAGGATAAAAATGCAAAAACACTAGTGCGTTCTTTTCTGTTTAAGAAAGGTTCAAAAGTGCTGGACTGTTGTTGGACTGAAATGTATCTCCTGTCCTTTCACACACTTTCAGATGTGAATGTTGTACGTTTTCAGATTTTCTAATCAGACACTGCACTGCACGTCCATCTTCACAATCATTTCTGTGTCTACTGGTGAGTCGACTTGAATAGATTTACTGTACTTACCTGTGATCTCTTGCGCTACTGTCTGTGTTTCTAAAGTTGTTGCAAATGCTTTTTTTTGTTAATGCAAATATTGAGCAAATATTTCACGTCATACTTTTAAATTAGCATAATATACCTGACCACTCACATTAGCCTCACTGTTGAAATCTGGCCATCTTATACTTTACATGTAATTTTGCTGTTTGAATAAATTGTGACAACTTAAATCTTTGTAGCATCGCTGAGTGCATAAATGACACTCTCATTTCCATATAAATCACATTCATTGATCATTAGCTCTTACCTGCACTGGTCATGTGCACCCTCCTGCAACCTCAGGGGTTTGAGAACCATGGCTCTATGTGGAGTCAAAGACAAAGGTTAACAGTTAATGTAGCATCAATTATAAGTCAGTCTAAACACAGGCTTTAGTGTTGCTGAGTTAGTCAATATATGACATTTATTATATTCAATAAAAAGCCAAGCTTAGTTCAGAGGATAGTATCAAAAATTAAAAAAAATATTTAATTGAATTTCATTTTGCAGCTTTATTAATTTACCAGTGTAAACAAACTTCTAGTGTTCACACTGACAAAGTTTAAGACCAACAACTGTCATCATCAGAATATCTGTGGTGTTGTCACTTACCATCAACAACAATGTTGTCACAATGGCAGGCAACCTCAGAGCTGCAGTAAATAGAATGTAGACAGCTAGCTGGCTAGCACTGAAATAATTCTATAACTCTATAACTCTTTATACTTTAGTTGAGCACATATGTATTTTGTGGTGTTAACTTTTTACTGAATGAAATCACCAAAATGAACATAAAGCACCACTGTCTCAATTAAGCCTCTCATATAATGCAATTGTTTCAGTTTAATTTATAGCTGAGGGTAACATCTGTTTCTTACTGTATGCTTATAACATGCTCATTTTCCCACAATTTCTATTTCCTTTAA
The DNA here is from genome assembly GCA_033238685.1 of Lates japonicus. Lineage (NCBI taxonomy): Eukaryota > Metazoa > Chordata > Actinopteri > Centropomidae > Lates > Lates japonicus. The sequence continues at coordinate 693,796 of BRZM01000069.1, forward strand.
TTATCGTTCATTATGAAAATAAATGGCACTACACTACACCTGTTGACACAAGGAGTGTTTTTCTATGTACAGTACGTAAAGATACAAACACATTAAAGGATTTAAACATATTAGACTTTTTTAAAATTTCACTGATTCCTTCAAAGTGAACTTCTGTATTGTTTGATGTGACGTGACTAATAAAAACTCATTTATGTAGAAACTGTTGGGTTGATCGGTTATATTTTATTGGAGCGCACACTGGTTGACTGTGGTAAGTTTCTGAATGTGTCTGATGAGATGCCAACTGTGGAACTGGACCTGTGTATAACACCAGCCACAGATTAATGAAGTGTGACAGTAATTTGATTTAAATGGGGGAAGACGGCCTTTGACTTTAGTATTTTGAGTCTCACAAATTATTTGGAATAATTGTTTCACTTGGCTCCAGAATTGAAGAAAACACAATTGACTTACACTCAAACTGTAATAGACTCTGTTGATCTTTCAAATGAACCCTCTGTTGTGCAAACTTGAGGCCAAAATTATCAGTAACACTTATTTGAACAAGTTTTATTTTTTTCAAACTGTAAATAAACAATATCCATAAAAAACTGTTCTTTAAGTTTGGATAAAATCTAGAGTAAGAAAAGTGTGACAGCACATTAAATTCTGTAAAATCTGAATTACAGCTGGGAAGATTTGAATATCACAGCTGTCTATATGTACAAAGGTGAAAACTTCAGTTCGGTTAACGATCCTTCCAGAAAACCTGAATGACCAATGAGCATTTCTGTGTGTTTAACAAACAAAGGTGCAGTTTTAAAATCACTTCACGATACTTTGGACCCAAATTTTGAATATAACTGTAAGAAAAATCAAACTAGAAGAACACGGTTATAATCTCATGTTCTTGTAGTACCAACTGTTTTACATCAGCTGATGATGTTCTTGTCTCTCCATCTTTCATTCAGCTGTCTTACAAAGCATGACATTTGTTATTTGCACTATCCCACAAACTTATATGTAATAATATTTAACTTTAACTACTTGACTATTTGAATGTGGACATCCTATATCCAATTTACTGATCAAATTGGGAAATTTAATGGCAGGTAACTAGAATGTGTCTGCCTGACCTGCACTCGGTCAAGAGGACCATCCCAATTACAAATAACATTTACATCAAAAATGGCAGCTGCACATAAATATGCAAAATTATGATATTGAAAATTACAGTTAAACATTCATAACTATTACAACATCATAGCTGAAACAGCAAAGCTTTCAGGACATCTATCTTCTAGAAAGCTGGTTTTCAGTATTATCAAATATCCATTAATGGATTCAACGTATCCTGTAGTGTCCATTGTTTCTGTCCATTCCAGGCTTGGTCCTGAACTTAGGCTGAGGAGGTCTTTATTGCTTACACATTGTTGGCATAAAAACGGCCTGATATTTTGCTTGACTCAGAGTCTGAGATGAGGTATCGGCATGGTCACGTCACGGAAGAATCGATGTACGAGGGCATTTTTGGCAGATAACCTTTTGTTTGGATCGTAATTCAGCATTTCCTGCAAAGAGACGAATGAGGTCAGTTAATATGTCCATAGACTTCATATACTTATCCTGCTAACTGACACATAAACATACAGGATCAACCTCTTGGGCAGATGTTCTAAATTAACAAATACATGAATTGATTGCAAATGTTCTCACTCCGAGCAGCTCTCTTCCATCCTCGTCAAGAAGAGGAACCACTTTGGATAAATCCTGTCTGGCCCACTTGGGGAAAGATGGTTTGTAGTCAGGCATTGACGTGACTCCGGGCCAGACGGTCTCATCGGGTGTGCCCAAAGTGCGGAAGATTCTGAATAGCTGGTCGATCTCAGAGTCACCGGGGAATAAGGCCCTCCTGGTGATCTGTGGAAGAGTGGACAGAGAGGCCAGACTGTGGGTGAGGTGTTGATCCACTGTGTATCATGTGTAGGCTTTATTTATTTACAGTGAAGACGGATGAAACAGAAAGCATTACCATTTCAGCAAAGATGCACCCTAGACTCCAGATGTCAACAGCTGTGGAGTAGTATTTGCAGCCAAGGAGAATTTCCGGTGCTCTGTACCAAAGTGTTACCACCTGAAAAATATCATGAAAGCAAGTTAGAAAAACTGACAATATTCATAAAAATGTGCTGCAAGAGAAATGCTTTCTGATGTAGGCAGACTCATCTGTCTGAGAGGTAAAATGGCACACCAAAGCTTTGATATTTCTGCTGCTAGTGAGCACAGAATTAACCAACAATATGTTTTGAATATGTATAATATGTAAAGTTAGATCAAAGAGTGACAGTGTGAAATAGCAAAGAAAATAGGCCATTGCCATCATCTGGAGCAATTTAATCTTAAATTTAGTTCGTAACAAAACAGACTTTGATTAAAAACTGAAGGTGTACAGATGCTTTCTGATCTTACATAAGAGACATATTACTACTAAATGATTCCACCTAGTTTGGGAAATGTGTAGTTCATACAGGATGGTTCATTCCCCACCTGGACATTGTAATGAATTTGTGCTTTTAATTACATAACCCTCTCTTTTACATAAGACACCTGTACACTATACCTCATGCGTGTAAGTGCGGACAGGTACTCCGAAGGCTCTTGCCAGGCCAAAGTCGGCGAGCTTGATCTCCCCCTGAGCGTTGATGAGCAGGTTCTGTGGCTTCAGGTCTCGATGAAGGACCCTGTGAGAATGGCAGAAGGCCAGGCCTTGCAGCAGCTGGAAAAGATAACTCTACAAACGCAAGAAATATAAACCCAGGTGAGTCGACTCAAACATCCCGAGCCCATTTTATTGTTGATTTCTTGAAGATATCAAGACAAATCTCTTTTGCAAATCTAGCTAAGGTTTACCTTAACCAGAGGCAGTGGGATACCGGTGACTGAGGAGGAGTCCATGAACTTCTTTAGGTCCTGATGAAGGAACTCAAAAACAAGGTAGAGCTTGTTCTCAGTGTGGATGACGTCTCGCAATCTGAAACACGGTAACAGGCACAGGATTAAAATCTGACAAAAAACAATATGATAATCTTGCACACAGCTAAAGTTGTAAAGTACTTACTTGACAATATTTGGGTGACTGAGTTCTTTGAGAAGTGAAATCTCTCTGATGGCAGTACTTGGTACACCCTCTGTTTCCCTGGATGAAATACACAGTGCATTAAATGGTTATGTAATGAAGCTCATCCAAGGGTTAATCAGTTCTGCTTGGTTAATGAGTTCATGCAGGTTACTAGTTTTACTATCCTTATCAAACTTCTTTTATCTTTCTCTGTTTTTTACAATTTGGACAGAAAATCAAACCATTCACGCCAAAAGTAACTTGATAAAAACAAAATAACTGGACAAAAATGACCAAAGCTGTACTGTCAGCAGCCTCTGCTATAGCGGCACTGCTCCCATAGTCCTATAAATATATCACTGCACCATCACTGGCAGCACAGCTAACAAATTAGCAAAGAGACTGATAAGCACACCAATGATTTTGCTTCCTGTGGTCTGACACAAAAGTCATAAAACACTGGCTACAGTGACTCACTGATGCCACCTGCTGAAGCCTAGAAAATCAATGTGTCTTGGCACAGCATGCCACACAGGAATATTTCAAATAACATTTCTTTTCATGGGCCTCCATTAAGATTTTAAGATTCAACCTTTTTTGGGCTTGTCACTCTGTGACCCCTTAAAATAAAGCAACGTCTATGAGTAAGTGGGGCTGATTATTATTCATTATCATTTAATCTGACGACAGTTTTCTGGATTGAAAGTTTAAACCATGAAACGTCAAGAATCGTGAAAAAATGGGCCATGACAACGACAAAAAACAAGTATATGTAAGTTTTTTGCATCACATGGATCCTGTTTTGATCTGTAAAAACATCAATGAGTATAAAACATAAAAACTCAAATTTGAAAGCTTTGGGCATGGGTACACATATATATATATGTGTGTGTGAGTACTGTCTAAGCACAGCTACTCCTTGGAGGGCTGATGGATAATAACATTGTTTTTCTATTTTTGTTTTCGTAAGTCAAACCGGGAAAGTGCTTGTGTTCACTGCGGATGGAGGAAGCTCTGAGAGTTAGCAGTTAAACCTGTCACACCCTGACGGAGCATTCAGATCTGTAAATCAGTTTCATCAAATGCTAAACAAAGTAAAAGCGGATGTTAGCTCCGTTAACGTTAGCCTGACCTCCCATGGTGCCCAGATGATAACAAACAACAGTAAACTTACGTGTCCAGCCTGATTTTCTTCAGAGCAACAGTTTCCCCGGTGACTTTGTTCTTCGCTTTATAAACCACTCCGTATGTCCCTTCTCCTATCTTTTCCACCTTCTGAAACGTATCCATGTTTTATACTTATTTTAGAAGTGTTTGTTGGTTGTTTAGCCAGCTAGCAAGACTCCCCTCTTTGTGTCGGAGCTAACAACTGCTCGGTGGCTACGGAGACGAACGTTAACGAGCAGCGCGGGGACCGACATATAATTAACCGCTTCACCGGACTGGTTTAAACGGTCCGGACTCACCACAGCCTGAGGACGGAGTTCCTGTTGAGGATAAACTTTCTCAGGTCAGAGTGAAACCACTAAAAGCTGTAGAAAGGCTCATCGGTTGGCCCTGGTGATGATACTATCACTAGATATGTGAATTAGCGCGGCGGCTGCTCCTCTCTGGAAAACACTGAACCAACACAGCAGCGTTTCCCGCGTTACCCCCGCGGAGCGCTCGTTTTTTTGTTCAGGACACACCGACTACTGAAACCGGGTGGTATTTCTGAGTTTCTCTAATTGCTTCTCCACCAGCGCCGTCCGAGGGAATCACTTTTTATTAAACTGGTAATACCGAGTAAGTTAACATGTTTTTCAAATGCAATGCTAGTTGTGTTTATTTTTTTGGTTTAAATGTTGATGGGTGCAAGTCGGTGGATGGAGTCGGTTTATGTCGGGATGAGAAACAGACATTCATCAAGCAACCCTCACAGGTCACATGGTGAGACGACGATGACGTTTTACGTATTGAACGTCGGAGGCGGAAGTTTTTTGTTTGTTTCTTTTTTTAATATATTGAAATGCAAAACAAGCAAAAAAGTTATTTTACCATGCTATAAAACAAAGATAACCCGCCTACATATATTTCTAGGAAATATAAGAACAATTCAATTATTAGAAACAATGAAATTAGGCTTTTTAAACATGTAAATGTATTTAGATGTTTTATAAAACTTAGTCATATATGACTGAAAAAATCATATTTTTGTTGAAAACATAAACACAAAATGATCATTAATATGGTTGCTTGTTAGAGCACAAAAAAAATGACTAGTACACATCCGATTAAAGAAAACTTTAACTGAACTCAAGACTGGCAGTTTAGTTTATTTTACAAGATTTTTGCACACAAATAATGCAGTCTGTTATATTGGTTAATGTCAAATTAAAGGAGCAAAGGACTCTCCATCATTTCACTGTGCAGTGAAGATAATGAGGGAAAAGGACAGTTGCTCCCTCTAGTGTTTGAAAGTGTTGTTGCGCAATCATTCACTTAATGACATCTCACTGATTCCCCTGTCAGTTGTGTTCAACCAGTATGTGAAAACATTTGTGTGTGTATGTGTGTGTGTGTGTGTGTGTGGGACCACTTAGGGATGGTCCACTTATTGATATAAAATATGGACCAGGCTTTGTCATTAGGCATTAGGTGTCCCCTGAAACAGCCTCTGTTGATCTGTCTAGACACGGAAGCATTCATACCAACAGTGGGGCTGCACAGGGTTGAGCCTTGGTCACATTTCATTTAGCTGGATCTCTCAGCACAATACTGCACATGATCAAAGCCCAGAGGCTTGACACGTCTCCACCCAGCAGACTTATATGTAAAGTGATGTCTTTGTCCACCATAAAGAAATTATTTCACATGTAGTCTGAGCTAAAATGCTGCCATGGCTAGATGACACTGTATGTGTTGGTATCTTTGAACAGGTTTTGTGTAATTTTTTTTTTTTAATTTACAGAGATTGTGTCTGAACATAATGCCTATCACTATTTACTACTTTTTTCTTGCTACCAGTACACATCCGAAAGAGTTGTTTACTCACAGATTTGAAATAATCTATATGGACATTGTTAATCAGGAAACAAGCACCCTTTTAGAAGATTTACACCAGACATTTATCCTGGTGAAAGTCACTACTGAAAGTTTCCTATTGTCCCACTTAAGTGAGAGTGCTGTGTTTGCGGTAACGCACAAATCAAATGACCAACAAACAGAGGGAATTAGGATCACTGGCAAATACGAGGAAATTTTGTTTAAGCCTTGTGAATACATTGACTGACTGCTATACTTGCTGTGTTCATGAACTGATTTGACTGTCTGGTCTGAATTCAACTGGCTTTTTACAAACCAGATGGTTTTATTGATCTGACTTTTGGTCAATCACAAAACACAATCCTCATTTTCTGTGAGTTAGTGCTAGAAAAGAGAAAGCTTGAGAGTGACAGCAGGGAGGTTAGGTCAGGTGTTTCTATAACTTTTAAAGCACACAAATTTAACTGTGTTTTAAGGCAATTAATGTGATTATTTCCTACTTTTAAAAATTATTTTGAAAATCTGTGCAATACATTGTAAAAATGTGCCCAAGAATATTCCTGGAAAGTGTACAGTTGTAAAACAGTTGTGAAACAGTTGCTCCTAAGTTTAATCTTCATCCCAGATATTCACCAAACTGCTGGAACAATGCTATTAAGATACTATACAGTAGAGACTAAGGAGGAATGAAGCTAACTGTTGACTATTTGTGGTATGTTAAGTCAGGTGCTCTGTGGGATGGATTTATTTCCCCATGAACTCTACTGTTAGCACATGAGGGGTCACATGTAGTGCAGCCTGAACAGTCTCACAGGCATGAGACAACATCAGTGAGAAAAGGACCAATCACTGTGATAACTGAGCTCATAATGACTCTGTCTTTAGAGTGAAGCAGTAAGCCATAAGTACTTAATTGTCTCCTCTCTGTATTAGTTTATACACATTTTTCAAAAATGGAAAAAGTAAATAACAAATTCATAGGTAAAAATATAAATCATTACTCACACACCTTTTATATGAATGAATAAATAAAAATATGGCATTTGTAGCCAGAATCATTATTAATACATTAACATATGAATATTAGAGTGAATGTCCTGATGTTCAATCCTGCCTCATTTATGCTTTTCATATTATAATACCTCTGATAAACATAGTATAACCATGTACAATGCTTTAGACAAATACTATACAACTCTACAACATTACTCTTCTTTATTATACAATTACTGATCAGTGGATTGCCTACTGGTCTCTACATGACAAACTTAAATGTTGCTTTTCAACAGAACATAGTGATTAGAGTCAGGCCATCAGGGTAACATACATAATTAATTGTGATGTATCAATGATATCCTGTTTCAGGATTTATTGACATGATTTGCTTCATGTTACTTGAAGATGCTACATGTGAGATGCTTTATCACAAAACACAGAACACAGTCAGAGAAAAAAAAAAAACAGTTGTTAAAATTGATGCAAAGTGTTTATATCCAATAACAGGATATTTTCTTGGTGAAAACTGGTTTTAGTTTTTAGTCCTTTCCAGAATCAATCAGCTCTTTTCCTCTAAATGTTTTCTCGTCCCCATCTGAATGAAACTTTGGATCATTAAAGAGGATGTGTCTCATAAACCGAGCACGGGTGCATCTGCGTTGCCGCAAGCGCAGATTCTTAGAGCTGCCGCAGCCCGAGGTGGACAGCAAGATACGGAGGAATGGCTGAGGAAATAAAAGGATGCCATTGATCTGGCATCCACACACTCATCTTGTGACGGCCACGCACACATAGCTGTAAGGTCATATGTCAAACACAGGCATGACTCCGGCTTTGCTCACAGTTCTCACTGCTCTCCATCCTGAAGCAGGCATTGTGTACAACATTAGCATTCATACTGTGCAGGAAGCATCCATTGATTTTCCAATAATGCACTTTATATTGTCCTACTTGAGGGACGTCTGTTATTTTGTGTTCACTTGAATTATTTACATGCACTTTATCCATTTTTGTCTGTATTAGATTAATGTACATTTTCCTGAGGCACTTTATTGGAGATATTGTACTTACTGTATGACATGTAGCATCAGAATCAGAATAAGGCTGTGGAAAACACACCGTGACACACATAAGATAAAAACATTGTTAGCCCTGGTGAGAATATAAAATTAACAAGTCAACAGCTATGAGTGAAAACAACTATTCTGGTAATTCATTACAATAGTTAACCAAACATCACTTGAAGGGGGTGGTGCCAGTTTACAGACTCACAATGATGTCAGAGGTGAGAAGAAAATTTTATGGTAATTCAGGTCCAAGGCCCTCTTAAAGAGAGTGAGGGGATATTTCTTAAATCTCTCTGGGAGTTGCGTTGGGGTTCAGGACTTGCCGGGTGAGGATCAGGGCTCAGAGAGAGGACACAGACTTAACAGACACAGGATGAGGACTCTGGCACTGGTGCTGCTGGTATTGGCTTTTACATCTGCCAGTGCAATAAGTGAGTACATCTGACCTTACTGAAAACCAATATTTAATCAGGTGTGTGATTTTATGTCAATTCTCCTGGTAAACTCTAAGTTCTGAAAAAAAAAAAGTAAAACAACTTTTCAGTGTATTTTTTCCCATGTGAAATAAATCTGCCTGAAAGATTTTGTAGCACTTTTTTTATCTCAGTTCTACTACATGAAACTGTGTTTTTATATCTCGTTTGACACTCTTACAAAATATCTAAAACAAAAGAAACTTTAGTGGAGCAAAATGGAATTATCTGAACCCAGAGGTTGTTTTTCTCTTTTGTTTGAGAGAAACAAAGATTGAAAGCCGAACAGGAGTCTAAATTACAGTTGTTTTGTTGCTGTGTGAAATGTTAAGAACTTTGTACCAACACCAGGGAAATGTAATGACCATGTCTAATGTAAATCAACACATTTGTGCTTTCCAATAATGACAAGCTCATGTCTGGATCTCTGAGTTAGTATTTCTTTGTTTGCCCTCAATACCAAAAACATGAAGCTGCTCTCCTTTACATAAACATCTCTATCATTAATGTTTAAAACCTGCTTGATTATCATGCAGAAAGAAAGCCTCTTTTTAAAAGCCAACAAACATCCTACATTAACTACACCGACAAACAAAAGTAAATATATATTTTTGCAGCTAAAGCATTGGATTTGAAAATAAAATAGCTTCTCTTTTTTTTTTTTTTGCTTAAATGAAAACTCTCAATTACTTCATGTATGGGTTGTTGATGATATGATGTGTTGCATAATGTAGCTATTTTCCTGAATAGTTTGTTATACTCCTCACAGAGCCTAGAAGTCAGTTCACACGGTACCGCTCATGGAACTCACGGATGTATCCTGTGTGGAGGGATGGAGACCCGAGGTTCAGAAACTGTTGGTCTGGTGAGCTTCCAGTTTTCTGTTTTTTCTTTAAAGACAGAAACGTTCTGATTTCTTTCTGTCAGTCTGTCTAAAGGTTTTAAATTGTATGTAATCTTCTTTCCAGGTGGTGAAGTAACCTTTGACCTTAAAAATGATGCCCCTACTCTGACTGGAGCAAGAGCAACCTTCAATATTAATCTAAATTTCCCGCCAAATCAGACAGTGCTCCCTGACGGGCAGGTGGTCTGGGCGCGTAACTGCACCGTCGACGGTAAGAGAACTTCTGCAGCTGTGACACTGAGGAAGGGAGGGACCATAGTTTATTATACAACCTATTGTGATGTCATTATTTTCATTAATATTCAAAATCACCAGCAGTACCAGGAAGTTATGAATGGATAAGTGATAATTTCATGACAACAAAATGATCTTCATTAGGTAACATTTTGTCTTTTTGCAGCAGTTAGGAGTACAATGTTTCTCCTGGATTGACATTTGTTTGTGAATCATTAATCAATGTTAAACCCCTGCCAATTTATTTTAATGAATAAACCACTTTAAACTTTGTTAGTTTCATTATAATAGAACAAAAGATAATATATGTTATTTTATTTCACCTCATCTTAGTGTTCTGTTCACATGTTTTTTTTTATGTATTGATGTATGATTGAGGTATGATCTATGACTGTCATCTTTTTCAGGACAAGAGTATCAGGAGGGTCAGGCTGTGTATCCTGACCAGGGCACTGAGCAGACGGGGCTTTTCCCAGATGGCACACCATTCACCAGGAGCCAGAACAAGAAACCTCGCTATGTGTTTGTGTGGAAGACATGGGGTAAGGATATTGAAAGCGTTGCTCTGTATGTCGTCATATTTTTCTCCACTTGACAAAAGCGTCTCATGTACTGTAAGATGAAAGTGACATCTGGAGTATCTCCAACATGCGTGAATTAACAGAATTGTGCACTGTTTACCAGTCTACTGTAAATCATCTCATTGTTGCTGTATTCAAGGGCGTTACTGGCAGGTGGCAGATGGACCGTCCTCCTCCCTCACCATTGGTACGGATAATGTCCCTCTGGGTTCCTACAGCATGGAGGTTGTCATCTATCACTGTCGCGGCAGAGACAGGTTCATCCCACTTGGCTATGCCTCCTCAGTCTTCACCATCACAGGTAACCCACCTCATAATTTCTGACCCAACTTAAGTAAAGTTATTTTACAGTTAATTGTATTTCTTTAACAATCCCCATCATAATGGCTTTGCATTTTTTGCTCTGTCATCAGACCAGGTTCCCTTCACCATATCACTTGCCCAAGTTAACGATGTAAACCAGGATGACCAGAACTTCATCCAGAACCGAGCCATTGCTTTTAGTGTCAAACTGCACGATCCCAGCCAGTATCTTAACACCGCTGACATCAGCTTCAGCTGGGATTTTGGTGACAGCACTGGGACTCTGATCTCCAGAGAGCGCACTGTCACACACACATACCTTGCTGTCGGGACCTTCAAACCTCAGGTAGTCCTGATGGCAAGCATCCCCAATGGCTGTGGAAACCCCACTGCAGGTGAGATTTTACACTCATCATTTGTTTGTTTGTTTGTTTTTTTATATTTAATAAAAATGCAGTCCTACATAATGTCTGAATTCAGTTTTACTCAGTTTTGATTTGATTTTTAACTTCTCTTCCAGTGGTTCCTATTGATGCCTCTGCTGCTCCAGCAGTAGTTGTGATGCCCTCCACCCCTGCAGCTGTCCCAGCAGCACCAGCTGAGGGAGGAGATGCCATTGCTTTGGATGTTCCTGCTTCTGTGCAGCCAGATGACGCAGCCACAAATGCAGAAGATGGAGAAGCAGTCGTCGATACAGGCGCAGAGGCGGCAGAGGTTGCCTCAGTAGCACCTGCAGGAGTTGATGCAGCTGTTGTTCCAGAAGAACAAGATCCCGCCAACGCCGCTGCTGAAGGAGATGCTGCTGCAGAGGAGACAGATGCTGCAGCAGGAGAAGCGGCACCTGCAGCTGAAGAGGCGGTAGATGCTGATATAGCTGCTGCTGCAGATGAAACCGCAGCGGTGGCAGATGCAGCTGCAGAAGATGTGCCTGTGATTGATGCTGCTGCTGCTTCAGTTGCCCCTGTTGCAGAGGGAGAAGAAGCTGTAGAGCAAGAAGTTGATGGTGATGCTGCCACTGCTGATGCTGCCGCTGCCGCTGATGCTGCTGCAGATGCTGCTGCAGATGCTGCCGCTGATGCTGCCACTGTTGATGTAGCCGCTGATGCTGCTGCCGCTGATCCTGCTGCTGCAGATGCTGCCGCTGATGCTGCTGTAGATGCTGCTGCTGCTGATGCTGCCACTGTTGATGCAGCCGCTGATGCTGCTGCTGCAGATGCTGCAGATGCTGCTGATGCTGCTGCTGCAGATGCTGCTGCTGCAGATGCTGCTGATGCTGCTGATGCTGCTGCAGATGCTGCTGCAGATGCTGCTGATGCTGCTGCTGCAGATGCTGCTGCTGAAGTTGTCCAAGCTGAAACAGAGGCCCCTGCTGAAAACGTCGCTCCCGCTGCCACTGAGGCCACAGCTGTAGAGGAGGCGGCACCGGTTGATGCTGCAGCTGATACTGAGGCTGAAGTACTGGAAACTGAGAATGAAGTTGCAGCTACTGCAGCTGCTGCAGGTGAGCATTTACTGTAAACCAAAATAAGTACACACTAAATAAAAAGACTCCTCCTGTAACAGAGTATTATGATAAACTTTCTCTCATTTTCCAGAACAACCAGCAGGTGAGGAGGAGGCTGCTCCAGCTGAAGGTGAAGTTCAAGCTGAAGTGGAAACAGATCCAGCACAAGTTGCCCTCGTTGTGGCTAAAAGACAAGCACCAGAGCTGACAGCTGACTGCATGGTCTACCGTTACGGCTCCCTCGCCACCTCTTTAGATGTCGTCCGTAAGTAGTTTTCGTCTTGGTTTTATTGCAGTTTGGTTATTAACTGATAATATTGAGTTTTAATAGAAACAGTATAGTTTAACAGTGTTTAAATCTCTCTTTCTCCATCTTCCATCCCTGCAGAGGGTATTGAAAGTGTAGAGATTGTTCAGGTGTCCAACGTTGTGTCAATGGCGACTGAGTTGGATCAAAATGCTGTGGACGTCACCATTTCCTGTCAGGGAAGGTGGGTAGTAATGTTCAGTGAGTAATTACATTAGCTAGTTTAAAGGTAGTACAGTTGTTGTTTGTTGATTGTTAATTTATCTCACTTTAGAATTACACAACTCAGACATTTTCTCCTCATTCAAACTTAAATCACATCACTGATGACAGTAAGACAGAATATCCAAAATGTTGTACTGCAACTGTTTGACAAATGTAAGGATTAAATGTCAAGCCTGGAAATGGAAATAAAGTGGCTCCAATTGAATATCTAGAGCACACAGGGAGGGTCAAGAGGTTCACTTACTGCTCAGCTTACCATTAGAGGTGTATTGATTTGGTCCTGTCTTGATGTTCTTTGTAACTAATGCAATGCTTAATCTCCTGTTTAGGCTGCATGGAAACTGTGTCATATAATTTTCATAGTCACAAAAAAACTGAGTTAAGTTTATAATATGCACTCATTATTGGTCTCTTTGCCACTTCATCTCTCATTCCCAACTATCCTTTCCTCAGTCTACCAAGTGAGGTCTGCACAGTCATTTCAGATGCTGACTGTATCACACCCGTAGAAACCATCTGTAATGCAGCCTCACCCTCTCCAGACTGTCAGATGATCCTTCGTCAGTTCTTCAATGACTCCGGAGTATTTTGCATCAATGTCTCTCTGACTAATGATGTCAGTCTTGCTGTGGCGAGTGCTAGAGTCAGTGTAACAGTAGGTGAGTAAAAATGAAGAAAATTTGATGAATAGCCACTAAAATAGCCTAATCTATAGGTTAACCTATCCCATTCATATAATATTCTTCAATTACAGCCTCAGGTGGTACCCCAGCTGGAACTGCCGCTACAGTCCTGGGTGTCATGGTTCTCGCCTGCGTCGTCTGTTGTATTGGTCTGATGTACAGGTGAGTGCCCAGTTTACAAACCTCACTGAATTTGTGGCCAAAATTATTTAAAAAATTGAAAAAATAAAAAATTGTGATTAACAAAACTCAACAATGAAAAATAAGTTGCAAACAAAGGTACTGTAATTATGCTCTCATTATCCTGGTGTCAGTCCCAAGTTTCCTTTACTGTTCTGTGCATCAATATTTTCTCTTTCATATTATGATCCCATTTTAACATGGGTCTCATAGACAATTCTCACGAGGAATGTTTGCATGGTTCATGTTGTAATGACGTTAATACTGACTCAATTCCATTTATGTGTCAGTATGCCAACATGCACAACATCAAAACATAATTTGAACTGACGAGCAGAAGTAAATCATCAGCAGCATATCATGTATACACAATATTATGAAGTGTAAAGGTCCAGGGACTGATCTCTGAGGAACACCCAAACTGACAGCTTCAGCAACAATACAAACATGACTAAGAGTCTACAGCCATGTTAGAGGCTCTGTCTGCCCAATAGCGCTGTAGGCTAACATCAGTATGCTAATGCTTTCAACATGACTATGTTATGATGATGTTTAGCAGGTCATATTCACTAGGTTCATCATCTTAGTTAAGTGTGTTACCATGGTAACATTTACTAATGTTAGGTATTTGGTCACAAACCAAAGTATTGAACAAAGACAAATTTTGACGTGTTGTGGGATCATCAAAGTCATTACATTTCATCCTGAGGGGAACAAAAACATCTGTATGAGATTGTATTGCATCCATCCAAAAGCTGTCAACACGTTTCCATCACAACCACAAATATCAACTTCACGGTGGTGCTAGAAGAAAAGTCAAAGGATCAACAAAGGAAACATACCCACATATACTCATGTATTTCACCTCACCTGTCTCACCTGTTCCATGTGTCAGGCGGTTCAAGCAGTACCAGCCACTGAGAGAAGACCATGGTGTCAGTAATGGAGGCAGCTCGGCAGTGACATCAGTGCCTTTGTTGTTGTGGAACTTGCTGAGCCGACAGTCACCAGGAGAAAGTCGTCCACTTCTTCAGGGGAGGATTGTGTGAATATCTTCATCAGCTCAGGCACCCAACATCCACAACATCTGCTAATACACCGGCTTTATACATATAACACTCTGTCTATAGTAATATTGTAACTCCCAGTCAATGTATTAAACAAGAACCAAGTTAAGTGAACCAGCCCCATGTACGACAAGATTTGTAGGAACAGAAAGGAGTCAAGTGTGTAATAAAAGAGTGTAATAAAAATGTTGAAACATTTTTAAAGGAAAATTATATTTATTTCGACCTACATTATTTTTTATTAGTTGGCACTGATAGTTTATAGAAGCCCTAACCTACTCACTCATTTGTGGCCTACTTATACTAAACAAATTTGAAAATCAATGTTAACACATTTCAGTTCAATTTCTTTACAATGTAATTTAACTCACGTATGCCACAGAACATTATCATGTTTGCTACCCTGAAATGAATAAAATGGAACTTCATCACCATCATGTATACTGCATTAATTTCTAGTAACTGGACAGTATAACTGGATACCCATGATACAGGTGTTTGCAGTTATTAATCAGTGTGCCAGTATGAAATCTTTGGTAAAGACAGAAACAGTGACACTCAAAAAGAAAAGAACTGGAGCTGATGCTATTTGTGTGAATCTGGATGTCCAATTAACGGTAGGAAGAAAGAGAGGACCACAGAAATAATGTTAGCTTGTTAGCTAACCTGAGGTTGGTAGCCTTCAGGTCTGAGGGACGGTGGCAGAAAAAGGGGAGTGAACATGGAACCAAAACTGCACAGAAAAGAGAAAGATGTGGAAAAGTCTCGGTAAGTAAGAGAAAACACGAGAGAAAGGGAGAGCGACAGAGAAAGAGAGTTTAGCATGCAACAATGTAGCATGCAGCACTATTCTCCATTCTTGGAGGCAGAGTGCTCAAGGTTTGAGACCAGTTAGTTATTTTTCTTTTTATGTGTGTTTTCTAACCCCATTTAAACATTTGTCAGAATTTTAACTCTTTAATTCTTTTGAAATGTTCTCCTTCCTGTTTAGCTAGACGCTGCATAGTAATACAAGGGACAAGAATTATCAGAATTACCAGCTTTGCAGCAAGTGGCCTTTAGATTTGAGATTTTGAGTGATTTTAGACAAAATACCAACACATAGCATTCAGAGATAATGTCCTAAACATAATATATAGTACAATATTCTAAAAACAGAAAAAGATTCATTGTTTGGACTACAGCAACCTACAACTTTATGTGCAACCATATCTTGAACATCTGGATCAGCACAGCCTCAGCAGGCATTTAGATGCAACAGAGATGTGGTCAGGTTGGGGTGTGGTCAGAGGAACACTACAGCTGAGTGTGCTAAAAAAAAAGAAAAAAAAGAATTACCATCACGTGCCCCTCTCTGCTCAGTGAAAATGATTTACTACCGTGTTGTGGGCTACCTTCATGCACTGAGCTGACAAAGAGCTGCTAACATGCACATTGTATGACACACTGCAGTGCAGGAAAAGAAGGCTGACATCACTGCAGCAAAATCGTTATTAGAAGAGGCTATGGCCTGGCTCACACAGCAGGAACAAAGATGTGGACTGATGGGAAACTAAAGGAAAGATGTCTCTTGATAAAATGGTCAGCAAAGTCCAAAGTAAAAGCTTTTTTTGTGAAGGCTGTTGCAGTAATATCAGTTTTTATCGATTTTAAAACTTCATCTACAGTATTTATGACCTTGTGGGGAAAAAAGAGCTATCTAGTTCTCTGTGCAGCAAAATATGAGATGAGACAGGTACAAACTGTGCACCTTTCTCAACAATACTACGAGATTTCACAAGGCAATTTGTAATGGTTTTATCCATGCATACACCACCCAACTATGTCCTCTCTCTGTCTCTCTCCATTTACTTACATACTTAAGTATTCCAAATGAATATCCCTCCACACTGCAGTGCTCCATTACAGTAATTACCAAACACAGCAGTAAATCACCCTCCACTGTTAACATGTCTCTCGGCCACATGTACCAAGTGCTGCAAAGCCATTGCTGATCACTTCAGGCGCGCTCTGCAGCCAAGACAGAACTGGGAGGTCATCATTTTTCACAGATGATCTCTATCTTGGCCCTGACAGCCCTTCCGGATCCTGCCAGCCCTGCAGCTTTTTATAGGTCACAGCATCCTCACCATTTGTCCCAGTATAAAAGCAAAGCAGCATCACTGGCTGAATTGTCACCTAGGGTTTTTTTATTTTTTATTTTGTCAACTTACTCGGACCTTTTCCTAATTTTTTGACCCTACTCTGGGGCAAGAAAGTAGAGATGAGTCATGAGACACCTTATTGCCAACCACTCCCTAGCAACAGATCTAAAAGTGATGCAGTTTCCTTCATTTGTCCTCCACAATGCAGAATCCTCAAGGATGTAGTGATAAGTCTCACTGCAGCCCACAATCAGCATACAGAGAATAATTTCCGGTCACCTCTTGCCTAAACCTATGATCCATATTTTATTTTTTTTTACATTGTTAATAACATTTGTCATATGTATCACATGATACTGTAACTTGAATTAAACCTCTAGGTGTAGAATTTGAACACTTTCAAATTTGGCACCACCCTGTGGTTGCACCACTAAAAGTGTCAGTATGCATTAAAAGTGTGGCCACATCCAAAAACCCCATCCCCCTAACATGACAGGTTTTATCCAATGATTTTTGTAACTCTCTGAAACAGACAGTCTATCATTCACACACAGTGCTTTGCTAGTTGTGTAGAGGGGAGAAAGAAAGCCTGTTTTGTTCATTCCATAACTTTTTGAGGTTACAGTCGAGCACAACACCATGAATACCTTTCAGGATAGAACAAAAATGTGCAGCATTATCCACGTTTGAACAATACTACATCTTGCCTACCGGAGTATTCAGTGTATTCATATGTATCATTCAGAGAAAAGTTTGATTTCAAAAAGATGCATTGGTGAAATAACATTAAAAATTTCTAATACAGCAAGATAAAGTGAACACATGATACATTTACTCTTTTGTAATAATGTGGTTTGCAGCTCTGCTTCCAGAGACCACACCCAACACTTGATCTCCACATAGGAAATTAAGTTTAAGTGTTGAATTTTGTTTTCCTGTTTTAATTAAATTCCAACACAACATGTTTATAGCCTATTTTGCAATATAGCAGATACATCTAAAGGCCTATTTAGTTTTGAAACATGACACACATACTATGAGTTAAATGTGTGGAAATGGGAGCAGATATTCTAGCCTGACGCTGTCAGAGACACATGATTGAGTTATGGCCCCTGTGGGGATTCTCAAAGAACCTGAAGGATCAATTGCTAATGGTGACATCTGGCTGTGGGTTAGTATTACTGATACAGTCCAGTCAAAAGTCATCAAGTTGTATGTTTTTGCATATGCCTGTGTGCCTGACATAAATACTGTTAATTAGAGAGCAGATATGTAGGCATCATTTAAATGCTGATATGAAACTGTGAAAGGCCATATGAGCATGTTGGAGCAGGAGCTGGAAAAATAATAGAAAACGAGATGTACTCTGAGCAGAGAGAGTGAGACAGAGGGTGAGACAAGAGCGTGAGGGAGGGAGAGCAGAGAGTTACTGACCATAAAGCAGGTTGATTAGATTACAGAGCAAAGACTAACATGAGCCATTTATTACACAGAGAGCCAGATCTCGGCAGCAACAGCCATTGCAGACCTAGAAGGAACAAAGCCAAGTGAATGTTTATGAATGGCAAACTGAAAAAGCGATTGCTATGTTTTTACTACAGTGTGTAACAGATGCTCCATTAAAAAGAGGAAACCCAAAATGAAATTTCATTAGCGCAAGTGTTGAGCGCAGGTTGGAAGGAAAGCTGCTGAAAGATGTGTAACAGTGTGCATGTAGCTGACAGAGAGAAAATATGACACAGCATGTTACATTTGGTTGTGTGTCGCATTAGCTATAAGAGAGCATAAATGGACAGGATTAAAGGTACCAAGCATCACTGGGGACACAAAGGGAAGACGGTGCCACACCCAGTCAACACAGAGCATGCTCAGAATTACGTCAACTTTATGCTGGGTTGGTACCCTGTCTCCAGACTCCAATTAAAATGACTATAGACCTTACATACTCATACACACATATACACACAAAACTGTCTTTCTGTACTTGTGAGAATCCTCACTGACACAATGCATTCCCTATCTCCTAATCCCAGCCTTAACCATCCCAACTAAATGCTTAACCCCAACCCTTTCCCTAACCCTAACCTAAACATAATTCTAACAGTCTGCAGAGAGATTTGAGGGTGCAGCCTCACAGAATATGACTTACATTAATGTTACATTATTACCCAAGAATTTAAGCCATTGTTCATACTTGTATATGTAAAAATCTCCCAACAATATACAGAAAATGTTGAGGAGCATGGAATAGCACTTAGGACTCTGCTTTATTCTTATCATGTCATATGGCTGTAAAGCTTAATGTGTAAGCTCTGTTTTTCAGGCATGCAGTTACACTTCACACTCACTGCAAATCTTTTCATTCAATTTTAGCTTATTTCTACCCTCTATTGCTTACTTTTGTTATATATCTTGCTTTAATGTCTTTTTATGTCTTATGCAAAGCTCTCTGAATTGTGTTGTTGTGGAAAGGTACAAAATAAATAAACCTGCCTTCCCTCCAAAGAGAAGTTCAGTAATTCACTGTTGACAGTTTTAAAGCAGAGTCTTGTTTGTCCCTGGATGGAGCAAATTTAACTGATGTCTGAGAGAAACTCTTAAAATGGGAGAGAAATTACAGCACCACATTCGAAAAGCACAATAAATTTTTCTGAGACGTGGTCCTATAAAGTTTGGCAATGTGAATGTTGTGCGCTTATAGGTTGGTTACATGTTGCCACAGCTAATTAAATTATTGCTTTTAAAGTTATATAAAAAAGTTGGTAATGGCTTCCTAATGACTGATGCTGGATAAGTCACTGAGTTCATGCACCCACTATAACAACACTCGTTACTCTGTGACGTCTCCCATCTTTAAGTTTTGACTCTACTGGTACATCACCTGCATCAAAAACCCACTGTGCATGGAAAATATCTAGAGCTATTTGACAACTCACACTCTAACAAGGATTACTGGATCTAGTGCATTTGAAAAGGATAGAATAACTGCAGAGTCATGGCTCTGTCCCAGACGCCCAGAATATCAATAAAGTATTCCATTACTGTAAAAGGAGAGAGACAGAGGGGAGAGAGGGAGGGAGACAAATGGAAGGGGAAAAAAAGAATCAAATCAATGTATCCATGTGATTCAATTTAGGCTACAATTTCACATTTTCTTATTGGAGACCAGGTAACAGAATCCTTGTATTTGATAGTTAAGAACAGTAAAGCGGCTATCAAGAGGAAATCCTATGCAGTATGCAGGAATTATGTCGGAGAGGCAACAATCAAAACTGGCCAACTGACTGACTGACTGTCTGACTGAGCAAGCACCGGTGCAAAGTGTCAATGAGGGCATAAATCAGAGAGGCGAGGAGGGGTGGGCGTGGGGAGACATGTTTAGTTATCAAAGGAGTAATGTGGAAGCTAGTCTGGCTTCCCGCCAAGTGTTCTGGTTAAAAGGGTGAGACTGTCAAGACAGAGAGTAAGACAGAGAGTAAGACAGAGCGCCGGTGAAATCACACAGAGAGGCAGAGTCTTTCTCTGAAGGGTAGGGAGTGTCCAAAGCTTGTATGCTGATGAGTGATTGAAAAAGGAAGGGTTCGCGTGGGTGGGGTGAGGAGAAAAAAGGGAGGGGGAGCCATGAGGATGATGGGATAGCCAGCTCGAGTGCATAAAAACCCCCAGCAGTCTTCAGTCTGATGTCCTGTTGCTTCACGAGCATCACTAAGCCTCCAGCTCTCTCCATCTTTTCCACAGCGACAGAGAACAGAATAAGACCAACCATGAGCCACTCTTCGGTGCACAGCTCCACTTCCTACAGGCGCACTTTTGGAAGCCCACACCCCATCTCCATGTCCTCCTACTCCTCTGTGTCCTCCCGTATGCCCCTATCTGGGGGGCGCTACATGCGTTCAGTGTCACCTGTGGTGGCGTCCCGCTCCACCACCTACCACCAACAGCGTTCCCGCCCCAGCGCTCAGCCCCCTCGCCTCACCTACGACAAGGTGGACTTCACCCTGGCTGAAGCCATCAACCAGGAGTTCCTGACCACCCGCAGCAACGAGAAGGCTGAGCTGCAGGAGCTCAACGACCGCTTTGCCAGCTTCATTGAGAAGGTGCGGTACCTGGAGCAGCAGAACGGCGCGCTGCAGCAGGAGCTCAACCAGTTCAAGGGCCAGCAGCAGCATGGCCAGCCTAACCGTGCCTCTGAGATCTTCCAGGAGGAGCTGAGGGAGCTTCGGCGCCAGATGGACGCCATCGGCAAGGAGAGGGACCAGTACCAGCTGGAGAGGGACAACCTGGCTGAAGACCTTTCCCTGCTCAAGCAGAGGTTGGTACCAGCCTGATGAGATAAGAAAGAAAAGTGTAACATGAAGATCAATTGCATGATTGGAATGTGGATTGGGATAAACAGATACAGACAAATAGAGACATGAGTAGATAGATGGTTTGTGCATAGGTGGTATCATAAGATATTTTGGCTGAAGGATAGAGTAAGAATACAACAGAAAAGTTTGAGGAATTGTTTATCCTTCTCTGAAGAAAATTATAGAACCATACAACACATAGAGCTACAGAGAGAGATGCAACCTGTCCAACGTCATACAATCCCAATTTTTCTCTCCTCTTGATTCCACATCGTCTTATTGTGGGTTTATCAGTTATATATATTAAGCCATAGGTGTGGGCTACTGTGCTAACCACCAATGCCACCGTCACATCCTTCATTGACATAGCTGTAATATACTGTACATGGTCCCCTTTAAGCACAGAGAAGGTAAAGAGTCCCTAGGCGTCTCCCACTTGAGTCCAGTAATGATGGTGATGAAGGGCGTGGCACATCAGCAGACCGGACACCACCGGGCAGCGGCATGATACAGGACACTGCACCGCATCATGTGTATCAGACTGTTTCCATGTATGAGTGTACGTGTTCGCTGAATATCTTTTCTACTGGTCGTACTCCATATAAAACAAGGTGTTGTGCATGACATGTTGTACATGTCTGGATAGTAAAACACTACTTGCTACAAAATTAGATTAAGGAAGGTGATGAGTGGTTTCCTTAAATAACACAAATGTAAAGATTTAGATACGCGCACAACTATGTATGCACAAAGGGATACGAGATGGGAAACAGAGGAGGATGGATGGACCAGGCATGGGGTGGGGCCAGCTGAGGAACAGGGAGGGAGAGTGAGAGAGGAAATGGGATGAGAGGAAGGGAGGTTGGATATCAGGCGTGGTGAGAACAGCGTCAGGAAAAATCAATGTGACTCAATGACTCCATTAGGTGTGTTTTGAGTGTCCCTCTGTACTGATGGGATGGTGCCAGAGACCCCATTAGGACAAAAGGGCCCTGTGTAACACAACATGAATTAAAGATGAGGGAGCAGGACCCACTGTGTGATGCTTTCCCCCACTAATCTACTTTACGTCCAGTCCGGGCATGACTTCTGTCTGACAGGACAGATGGAGCTCAGTCAAAAAAAAGTTAGCAGAGAAGGAGCAAACTCATGTATTGTAGATGGTGATATAATTTGTGATGAGTCATCGCAGTGACTCATGAATTGTAACTGAGTTTTCCAAAGCGTTATGAAAAGAAGTCAGGGCTGAAATCAAATGAAACATGATTTCTCTTTTTCATGTCTTTGCTGATTTTTGCAGGAGCATCAAATGACATTTTTGGCTCATGACAGTTCACAAGTGTCTGAGATGATGAAGCACATCCCACATACTGCATATGCTATATAACTGCCTTGAAAATGTCACTCCTATTACCTATATAGAACAGTTTTTGTCTCTTCACTGAATACAAGCCAATATTATAACAACCATTTAAATCTCTAAAAAGAGGGGATAACCTTATTGAGTGTGTGTAGATGACCTTATTGAACTGTGGGGAAACCACATTAGTTGAAAGGAGCAGCTGCTGATCCCACTGGGCGCACTCCCAAAACCCTTTTTACAGGACAGTGAATTAACAAATTGATCCAGAAAGCTTTTTGCCAGCTGATGCCCTGATGCAACCTTAGACAGGAAGGGTGTTCTTCAACACGTTCTTCTCTCTTTCCTTTTGTATAAAGGAGATTCTCAGAGACTGAAGGAAATCTCTTCATCTGTTTGATACATTTTGTCTCGCTCTTTGCCCTCAAGGTTGGATGAAGAAACCCAGAAGAGGGTAGATGCTGAGAATAACCTGGTTGCCTTCCGCAAGGTAAACACTCAGCTCACTGGGCCGTGATTACCATATTGATTACAGTGTCCTCAGGCTCGGATAACAGGTCAAAATGAACAGCTTTGTTCCATCTTCAGCACTTCAATAATAATGTAATTGATCCAGAAAATTGCACAGGATTTTTTTTTTTTTTTTTTTTTTGAGGCACTTGCCCCCTCACCTCCAAATGGTTTATACAAGTGAAACAATTATAAATCAAATGTGTTTTAATTGCTGTTGATCAACATGACCGTTTTTGTCTTGTTGTCTGATGCCTTGCCAAATCATTGTGAATTATTACCTGGAGTTGAATTTTGAAGCATACCTACATATGAATATATAAATCTTTCCAGATTCTATGTCTCAAAACATTTCTATGCACTAAAGGGAGCTTACAATGACATTCTTACTACCTTAAAATAGATCACAGAATAACTCACAATAATGACAATAATGGATCATATGGATATCACAATTTTTGTAAGTTACAATGATTTATGTTTGTGTCATATAAACAACCAGGATGTGGATGATGCCACACTGTCCCGTCTGGAGCTGGAAAGGAAGATTGAGTCTCTGATGGATGAGATTGAATTCCTTAAGAAGCTCCATGATGAGGTAAATGATGGTGCCTCCTCTGCACATTGCTTTTTTTTCTTCTTTTTTTTCATTTTCATTTCAAGTAATTTCTTTCAGTGGTCACCCATCACAGTACATTATCTAGAGAACCATAATGGCAGCATTCAATGTCTGTATGTGTATTTACCCCAAGGGAGTCACCAGTGGTCATGACAAACGAGGAGATGATCTGATTAGCCTCCCATGAGATCATCCCAGTGATTGGCTGACCAATAGGGCAAGAGTTTCTGTAGATGAGTGCTAGAAAGATTTTTTGCAAGAATAGCACTGGCTGGGTAACACTGGCACTTTAACCTCTTAGAACCCAACTGGTCGTTTGGTGGCGTTTGGGTTAGAGGTTTAGGTTTTTAAAACATGAGATTTTACTCTGAATTTGAAGAGATCTGTACCAAGAGCTCATCTGTGAGAACAGGGAGTAAGATCTACAAGGCAAGCAGACAAAGAGTTTCAGAATATGGAAAAGCTCCTTTGAATGTCATCAGCATATATAGTTACTTCACTGTGTTGCAAACTAACTGAACGCTGTAGGATACAGATGGTGAGATACAGGGGGCTAAACTGGCTCCTTACACCTAAATACATTTTTCTGTTAAAGCGTGGACGGGTGGTGTATTTTTTAAAATGGTTGCCAATGTTTCTGCTTTGACTGTTAAGAGCTTCTGACAATATTTTGCCGCTCTTTGTTCATTCCTTTATTATCAGGAAATTCAGGACGTACAAGTGAGTGTCCAGACTCAGCAGCTGAAGATGGAGGTGGACAGCACCGCCAGGCCTGATTTAACTGCTGCTTTGAGAGACATCAGGGCTCAATATGAGACCATTGCCTTGAAAAACATGCAGGAGTCTGAGGACTGGTACAAGTCCAAGGTAGGCCGACAGACAGATAATCACACAGGAATCCACAAACACATATTCATTTATTCATTCATGCGTACTTCATCTTTTGTTCCCACAGTTTGCTGATTTGACTGAGTCTGCAAAGCGCAACACTGATGCTCTGAGGCAGGCCAAGCAGGAGGCCAATGAGTCCAGGAGGCAGATTCAGTCCCTCAACTGTGAAATTGATGCACTAAAGAACACGGTGAGGCCGAGTACCACCTGTTGTTTTTCTATATTAATCTATTATTCAGTATTCCCAATGGGAAAATGGTTTCACATTTGTTATTGTGCTGTACTGTATGTGCTATTGTGTTTTTCAGAATGAAGCTCTGCTGAGGCAGATGCGTGAAATGGAGGACCAGTTTGGCAACGAGATTGCCAACTACCAGGACAACGTGGGCAGGCTGGAGGACGAGATCCGCCATCTGAAGGAGGAGATGGCTCGCCACCTTCGGGAGTACCAGGACCTCCTCAATGTTAAAATGGCTCTGGACATTGAGATCGCCACTTACCGTAAACTGCTAGAGGGAGAGGAGAGCAGGTGAGGGAGATCTTTCTGTGTCTAAATTTTGACTTTTAATTTATGGCATAAAAGATTTAATAAAATAGCAGAACAGGCGACACGACAGATGGATTGGGGACTAAATTGCTGTGTGTGTCTCTGTGGAGTCCATACAAAAGGAATGTAAGGAATTTACAAGAGATTTAAAAAGGTTGGGCTCAATCAGAGCAGAACTGTCCTGTGTTATCAGTGACTTTTCTTGATGTTTAAAATTTCACCTCAGAGCTATAAAATGTTAGTGTTATGTTTCTTCTTTGGTCAAATTTTATGTCAGTTTTTTTCATAACATGCTAGTAACACTAAAAATGTCATATTCCTGTTTAGGATTACTGTCCCCATCTTAAATATTGGCATGAGCAATCACCTTGGAGAACGAGGTAAGCTATACTTCTCTTTTTCTCAGATCAAACATAAGATGATAACACTCTCAGGCCTCCCTTTTACTTTTTAAATATACATCAAATAAATGTTGATGTGATTGATTAGAGATGATTCAACTTTATATCTTAATCTTTAAAAAAGTAATTCAGAAAAGCAAAACATCTGTTTTGTGGAATGCAAATGTATCTGAATGTAAAGAATCTCAGCAGCACTTTAATCTTACTTTTCATAGACTATGAACACACTCCAGACAGCGTGAGCAAGAGGACTGTGGTGATAAAGACAGTTGAGACTAGAGATGGAGAGGTACAATGATTCATACAAAAATGACAAGACATAATGCAAAAATAACTAGTCTGATATTATTTGCATTATGGAAACTGTGAGGAACATAAGAGCTATCGTTGTTTATAAATATGAAAATGAATTCAAACTTATCTGAGTGTTTCTCCTCCATCAGGTGGTGAAGGAATCCAGGAGGGAGAAGGAGAGAGACTCTGGTCGCACTGATAGAACCGACAAGGACGACAAGGACGACAAGGATGACAAGGATGAATAGATGAAAACTGACAAGAAAATGTGAAGGCCAGTGCCATGATAGAGAAAGAAAGACATGAAAAAAAGACAAAAAAATTAGAAAAGAAGACAAACTCTGATCTATATAGTCCTCATTCCCTCTAGTTATGTGTTTATCCGTCTAGCAAAGAGTCTCTCAGTATAGGTGCAATGTTGAATAAATCCCTTTAGACAGTGTCACTTTGGTGCTATTAAAGCCAACCAACACTTGTGTCATCTGTAGGGCTACGCAAAACCACTTTATTAACATACCACCTGAGGCCTTGATTTACAGTGCAATCCCGTGGAATCCTTAGACGACCACACATTTGTAGCAGAGTGTTAAACTACAGCCTAAAATAGGTAGTCTAAATGCAGGATTTTAGAAGTTTGTGTCGTAGATATGACTTACTTACAAACCTTCAGACACTGCCCTCTGGTCAACACACCTTAAAAGACAGACCGAGAAAAAAAACTAACATGTTTGCATTTGTTTTAGAAGCTTTGCTATTCTCTTATTGTGCAAATCACCAAAGACATGGACCATTAATAAACTTGTAACACACAGGAAATGTTGACAGTGAAAATATGACACCAACTGAAAAGACTTTTGCTGAATGTGCTTCGCAATGCTGTGTGTATCTGGCACGACTGATGAATGAATATGTAAGTGCAAATAAAGTTAATTGGAGCAGAACTGTCTTGTGTTGTCTTGTCTGTCTGCATAATTAATTCTTAAGTCAGCACACACAGCTGGCCACATCTGTATTTCTTTGCTGCTGACCCAACAGCGCCCTCTGAAGGTCTCATTTATATGTGCATGACAGGCATGCCCCATAGACCAGTTCATCATTTATAAAATTCAGTTTGATAATGATAGGCATTGGCATACATTAATTACAACAATAATGATAATGACTAGATGTTAAAATAATAATGAAATACTGGGGATACATATACTAAACAAGAATAACAATATAGTGCAGTAGGTACAGTGGAGGACAAGGCTTTTATATGCATCATTATGCTGAATAATAATAGCCTGATATCTCCATATATGTAATTTCACTCTATGAAGATGGCTGCTCACTCCTGCCGTCCCCTACATCCTCACAGCAGAGGATAAATGTGCTGACCAAAGATATTACAGCATTTCTCAGGAGCAGGGCCTAATTTGACAGTCTCTGGACTGTCGAGCTGTTTCACCATTCCTTTATACTGACAGGCTCAACATGATATATGGTAATGCAATAATGCAATGTCCTAAAGAAAAGCGGATTGGATTAGCTTCCAGTAATTTTTATAAGGCATGAGTGGGACTTACTGTAGTATAGAGTTCAGTTTCACCCCTTCAATTGATCAGATAGGACAAGCTAAGCTGATCATAACTCTACAAGACGAGGAAAGCGTTTATTGTCATTGTATTGAAATACAACTCATGTGATGTACAAATCAAAACAAAAACCAAGGACCTATTTACTGGTTTTTATTATTTGTCAACATGTTTTAACCTCAGTTTGATTTAAAGATTCAATGTCCAATTCATACCTACCCATAAAACTGAGTTAATAACAAGTAAAAAAAATATAAAACTAACAGTTGGACAGAAAATGCAGCAGAACTGCACTTTTTTCTCACACGTGGAGTTTGATCTGAATAATATCCGTGTTTGTCTTCTGACCAGTTCAAATTTTACTGTCCATGACATCCGATGGTGTTTTCCAGATGGGGACAGAGAGAGTGTAGTGAGTGAGTTGATGTCATTATTGATGGTTTGGGTTTTCCTGAGGCAGCCGGTAACATACTGTGCATACTGAGAGCAGGTCTTTCTCTGTGATTTTTAAATCCACTTTGAAGCAGGTGACAGTCCCCGGTAGTCAAGTTGCTACACCATACTGTGATGTTTCAACAGTGCAGCCGTAGAACTTGTTCAGGACTGTTTAGACTACATCTACTGCACACTGCTATTATCACATATTCTTACCTTAGCTTTCTGGACACTGTATTCTTAATTCAAATATCAAATTATACAAAAATATAAAAAACATAATACTAAGACTAATTTACATATTCAAGATTCATTCTAATCATTATGCATCATAAGATTGTTACAAAATTACAGATGTTTTTTGTCTGTATGCTGCTCACAAAAAAAAATGTAATGTTTTTTAAAAAGTTATATAAATGAATAAAAAACTATTTTCATGGTGGAGGGTGGAGGATGAATTCAATAGTAACCCTGAGGAAAGAAACTGCTCACAAGTCTTTTGATACCTCTGTGTTGGTTGTCAGACAGCAGTAGGGTGAACAGGCTGTGGATGAGGTAGGTTTATCACCTCACCGGTATCACTGATGCTCAGTAGATGGTTACCAATGATGTCCTGGGCAGTTTGATTCACCGGCTGCAGAGCAGTCCTGGGCTGTGCACATCCCATGCCATTTTGTGATGTTTCCAATTAGGATGCTCTCTGTTGCTCCTCTGTAATGGTTGACAAGAACTTGGCACAGGAGCTTAGTCCTCTTCAGTTTCCTTAAGAAGTACTGTACATTTGTTTCTGAGTTGTCTTTACCAGGGTGGAGAAGTGTGATGACCGTGACAGGCTCTCCATGATGTTGATTCAGTAACCTAACCACTGATGTAGACAGTGGTGAGAACCTATCATATTAGGTTTAATGGGACTGGATTCCATTTAATTGTATTATTGTTTCAGCTATATTAGATTGTTAATTGGTTAGTTTCTTGCTTACTTCACTGGACAGATTATATTATATTGGACAATGCACACTACAAATGTTTTACTCTGTTTTACACAAAGCACACTGCAATTATGTTGCATGCTTCTCATTCCTTTTTTTAAAAAAATTATCCCGCCACCACCCCCCCTCATCGGAGGACAAATAACTTTATTCTAAATGACTATTATTATATATATATATATATATAAAATAACTATATTAGCCTCTTTAAAATCCTATTCTCTTCTTCTAACTACTTTAACTCCTGGTTAACTTGCTTTTTTCCCAGTTTGTAATTTGTTTGTGTTTTGGTCTTATTGGTTTTTTCTCTCTC
This sequence comes from Lates japonicus, assembly GCA_033238685.1. Taxonomy (NCBI): domain Eukaryota; kingdom Metazoa; phylum Chordata; class Actinopteri; family Centropomidae; genus Lates; species Lates japonicus. The sequence goes on from BRZM01000069.1 coordinate 722,873, forward strand.
TCTTCTCTGTTTTCTTTTAATGTCAAGCACTTTATGACATCTGCTCCTGAACACTGCTATATAAATAAAACCAGCCAGTCTGCATGTTGATGGTCCATGTGGAACCCTACTTTAGTTATCTGAATTACTTTTTTAAAAATTTAATTTTAACCCACCTCCACCCCCCCTCATCGGAGGACAAATAACTTTATTCTAAACGACTATGATTATACAGTATAAATATATAACAATAAGTATATTAGCCTTTTTTAAACTCCTCTTTTCTTCTAAATACTTTAACCTCTGGTTTAGACTTTTTTATAATCTGCTCTGTTTTTGTTTTGGTCTTTTTGTTTTTTCTCTCTCCTCTCTTTTGCTTCCTGCTCTTTTGTTTTACTGTTAAACACTTTGTGATATATGTCAGGCTGCATGTTAATGGTCCATGTGGAACCTTACTTCAGTTATCTGAATTACTTTTTAAAATTATTATTATTATTTTAACCCGCCACCACCCCCCCTCATAGGAGGACAAATAACTTTATTCTGCATTACAATTAATGTTTTAGAAATTTTTCTTCTCTCCTTCTCTATTTGTTTTTCAGTTAGATTATATTACATTATCTTAGACTTTTAACTTAAATATTAGGTAAATATTAAATAGTAAATAATAAAGACAATATTGATTATATTTCTAATGGCTGGTTACTAATAATACTAATAATAATGCTTTGGATTCAATTTGAGATTTAATCAAATAACATTGGTTAAGTTGAATTATATTAAATTGTGTTGCCTAACATTACTGTTACTCTTTACTGTCTATCCTTCTGTTTTTGTGCTGACCTATATACACTATCTTATTTCTATTCATTTAATTTAAGTTTATATAAAGTAAAATTTGCATTTTAAAGAACAGCCATGTTCAGGTCGCCATACCCCTCGAAGAATCCCGTCACTATCCGCAAGAAGAGACCAGCTTTCTTCTCGTCGTCTTCCTCTGCCTCCTCTTGATCTTTCCTCTTCCTTTGCTTCTCCCTCTTCCGCTTTATCTTCTCCTCCATCTTCTGTTGCTTCTTCAGCAGCTTCCTCCTCTTGCCCTGTTGCCTCCATGTCCGGATCTCCTTCATCTCAGGACTGTCGTCTGAAAGAAACAGAAAATCAAAGTGTGAACATTAGAAACTTGTGAATCTGACATCTTAATAAAAACACTCAAAGTGACCACTGGACTACATGAGGCAAGACATGCATGTATGAAATACACTGTAACAGAATATAAGCTGATTTTCTTACCACCAGCATCAATGGCCACCTCCTTCTTGTGGGTCTTCGAGATGGCCTTGGTGAGTTGGTCCCTCTGGTGCTCCAGGTACCGGATCTTCAGGTTTGAAACGAGGCCCCTCTTTGGATGAGCTGCAGCTGCTGTCTCCTCCTCCTGCTTCTCTCCCACAGTCTCCTCCTCACTCTCCTGCCTCTCCTGCCTCTCTCTCTCCTCCTGCTCCTGTCTCTCTCTCTCCTCCCTCTCCCTCTCCTCCTGCCCCTCCTCGAGGACAAATAACTTTATTCTAAATGACTATTATTATATATATATATATATATAAAATAATTCATATTAGCCTCTTTTAAAATCCTATTTTCTAACCACATTTTAACTCCTGGTTAACTTGCTTTTTCCCCAGTTTGTAATTTGTTTGTGTTTTGGTCTGGTTTTTCTCTCTCTTCTTCTGTTTTCTTTAATGTCGCTACTTATGACATCTGCCTGAACACCAATATATAAATAAACCAGAAATAGTCTTTGCATGTTGATGGCCTATGTGAACCCTACTTTAGTTATCTGAATTACTTTTTAAAAATTTAATTTTAACCTACCTCCACCCTCATCGGAGGACAAATAACTTTATTCTAAATGACTATTATTATATATATATATATGGAAATAACTATATTAGCCTTTTTAAAATCCTATTCTTCTTCTAACTACTTTAACTCCTGGTTAACTTGCTTTTTTCCAGTTTGTAATTTGTTTGTGTTTTGTGGTCTATTGGCTTTTCTCTTCTCTGTTTCTTTAATGTCAAGCACTTAAGACATCTGCCCTTGAACACTGCTATATAAATAAAAAACCAGCCAGTCTGCATGTTTATTGGTCCATGGGAACCCTACTAGTTATCTGAACTACTTTTTAAAATTTAATTTAACCCACTCCACCCCTCATCGGAGGACAAATAACTTTATTCTAAACGACTATGATTATACAGTATAAATATATAACAATAAGTATATTAGGCCTTTTTAAACTCCTTTCTTCTAAATACTTTAACCTCTGGTTTAGACTTTTATAATCTGCCTGTTTTGTTTTGGTCTTTTTGTTTTTTCTCTCCTCTCTTTTGCTTCCGCTGCTCTTTTGTTTTACTGTTAAACACTTTGTGATATATGTCAGGTTGCATGTTAATGGTCCATGTGGAACTCATTTCCAGTTATCTGAATTCATTTTTAAAAATTATTATTATTATTTTAACTCACACTACCTCTCATAGAGGACAAATAATCTTTATTCTGCATTACAATTAATGTTTTGTAAATTTTTCTTCCTCTCTATTTGTTTTTCAGTTAGATATATTACATTATCTTTAGACTTTTTAACTTAAATAGGTAAAATATTAAATAGTAAATAATAAAGACAATATTGATTATATTTCTAATGGCTGGTTACTAATACTAATAATAATGCTTTTGATTCAATTTGAGATTTAATCAAATAACATTGGTTGTTGAATTATATTGAATTGTATGTCAACATTACTGTTACTCTTTACTGTCTATCCTTCTGTTTTGTGCTGACCCATATACACTATCTCCTATTTCTATTCATTTAATTTGTTTATAGCAAATTTGCATTTAAAGAACAGCCATGTTCAGGTCGCTATACCCTCAAGAACTTCACTATCCTCGCAAGAAGAGATCAGCTTTTCTCGTCGCCTTCCTCTGCCTCCTCTTGATCTTTTTCCTCTTCCTTTGCTTTCCTCTTCCGCTTTTATCTTTCCTCCATCTTCTGTTGCTTCTTCAGCAGCTCCTCCTCTTGCCCTGTTGCCTCCATGTCCGGATCTCCTTCATTCCAGGACTGTCGCCTGAAAGAAACAGAAAATCAAAGTGAACATTAGAAACTTGTGAATCTGACATCTTAATAAAAACACCAAAGTGACCACTGACTACATGAGGCAAGACATGCATGTATGAAATACACTGTAACAGGAATATAAGCTGATTTTCACCACCAGCATCAATGGCCACCTCCTTCTGTGGGTCTCGAGATGGCCTTGTGAGCTGGTCCTCTGGTGCTCCAGGTAACGATCTTCAGGCCTGAAATTAGTTCTCTTTGGATGCTGGAGAGCTGCGCTGCTGTCCTCCTCCTGCTTCTCTCCCATCGTCTCCTCCCTCTCTCTCCTGCCTCCCTCCTGCCTCTCTCTCTCCTGCTCCTGTCTCTCTCTCTCTCCCTCCTCTCCCTCCCCTGCCTCTCCCTTCCTCCCTCTCCTGCCTCTTTCTTTCCTCCTCCTCCTCCCTCCTCTTCCATCCCTCTCCTGCCTCCTCCCTCTCCTCCTGCCCTGCCTCTCCTCCTCTCCCTCTCCTCCTGCTCCTGCCTCTCCTTCCTCTCTCTCTTCCTCCTCCTCCTCCTCCTCCCTCCATCCCTCCTCCTCCTCTCCCCTCTCCTGCCTCCCCTTCCTCTCCTCTCCTGCCTCCCTCTCCCTCCTCCTGCCCTCCTCCTCTCCTCCTCCCTCTCCTCCTGCCTCTCTCTCTCCTCCCTCTCCCGCCTCTTTCTTTCCTCCCTCCTTCCTCCTCCCTTCCATCCTCTCCTGCCTCCTCCCTCTCCTCCCCTCTCCTCCTGCTCCTGCCCCTCTCCTCCTCCTCCTCTCCTCCTGCTCCCTGCCCCTCCTCTGTCTCTTCCTCCCTCCTCCTCCTCCTCCTTTCCATCCCTCTCCTCTCTCTCTCCTCCCTCTCCCTCGCCTCCTGTTCCTGCCTCTCTCTCTCCTCCCTCTCCCCCCTCCCCTTCCTCTCTCCCTCCTCCTCCCTGCCTCTCTCTCCTGCCCCTCTGCCCTTCCTCCCTCCCTCCTCCTCCTCCTCTCCTGCCTCCCTCCTCCTGCTCCTTCCTCTCTCTCCTCCCTCTCTCCCTCCTCCTCCTCCTTCCTCTCCCTCCTCCTGCTCCTGCCTCTCCCTTTCCTCCCTCTCCCGCCTCTGTCTTTCCTCCCTCCTCCTCCTCCTCCCATCCTCCTCCTGTCTCTCTTTCTCCTCCTCTCCTCTCCTGCTCCTGTCTCTCTCTCCTCCTCCCCCACCTCCTGCATCTCCTTCCTCCCCTCCTCCCTCTCTCCATCCTATCCTTCCTCTCTCTCTCCTTCTGCCCTACCTCTCTTCCTCCTCCTCCTCTCCTTCTCTACCCTCCCTTGTCTTTGAACTTACCCCTGCTCCTGTCCCTCTCTCTCCTCCTCCTCCTGCTTCCTTCTCTTCCTTCTTCAGTCCTCCTTTTCAATCCTCCTCAGTCTTCGCCTTCTCCTTGCTGTTTTTCTCTCTCTGTCCACTTGTGTTGTTCTTGCTCTGTCGCTTATGTTATTCTCACTCGTCAGTATTCTGAAAGATAAATTAGTAATACTGCATTAATACAATTGCAAAATAAAGTTCAAGTACACTTTTTTTAAAAATATCTTCTCATCTATATATTCCCCATCACAATGCACAATGTAGCTTCATTTAAGGTTTCCACTCTGTGACCACTTTAATTTACACACATTCACACCTGCGGGCGATTTACAGTCACCAATTAACCTACGATACGTGTATTTGGACTGTGGGAGGACGCCGGAGTACCCGGAGAGAACCCACGCAGGCACCGAGAGAACATGCAGGCATGCGGCTACACAGACACGCCCCGGGTGAACCGGGGTTCGAACATGGAACCTTGGACCATGGAGCCGTGCTGGGCTCAAAAGATGCACATTCAAATATTAATTAAAAAATGCAATCAATTACCCTTTATAAATTAGTTTTAAAAATGGTAACCAAATAAATGTAACCATGAACAGAAAAGAATGACAGACTGACGCTTAATTATTTTTCGTCATTAGTTGCATCTTAATTAAACTGAAACTTTTAAACCCACACAGGTTGCATTTTCAGTGTTTAACCCTAACCCTAACCCTAATCCACCATCAACACCTAACTTCCCAGTAACTGCCGTCCTCCCAGTAACTCTTTAAGTTCACACACCTCCCATCAACCCAAAACTCTCAAACCTAAGTGCCCCCTAATTTGCCCAACGAGAGCCGCCTCCGTTCACACTCAGCACCTGCATCGAAGCTAGCCAACAGCCACCGGGCTAACCGGGGGTCTTCAATAACACAGCTACAGTTAATATCAAGCCTCCTGATAAGCAAGAGTTACCTCTTCCGTTAGCGTTACTAAAAAACAACGTTATTAACATCACTGTAATGTTTCAATGACACATAGTGGTGTGCTGCTCAACATTGTAAACTAAAATTTATGTAGTGAAAATAATTAGGCAATAAAAACATTTATGACACAATGTATTTTTTCAACGAAAATAGTTAGCCAAGACGCTAGTGCTAATGGTAGCAAACAAAGCTAATTAAGCTAGGTAACTAAGTTAACCAAGCGTTGAACGGAGTTTAGAATTGAAGTTGACTCACCTCCAAAGATCTTGGTGAAAGGGGCGACCTGGAGTTCTGCGTCTGTATTTATACTGCACCAGCATTCTGGAATGTAGTTGCTATGGGTGACCAGCAGCTGTTTTTTTAATGTATTTTATTTTACACTGAAGCAGCTTATGACTGTGGTAAACCTTTTGTTTGTTTTTAGGCCTATCACATACTGTTACAATAAAATAAAAAAAAAGGGGGGGGGGGGGGGGGGGGGATGCATTTCCTGCAAAAAATGCAGTGTGAATGCTGAAAGCTGAAGGAATTGCTGAAGAAATGCTGGGAAATGGCAAAAATAAAAATAAAAAAACTGCTAAATGCATAAGCAAAAGTTGGAAGCTGAAAGTTACAACCAAGTATAAATAGCAGAGAAAGTTGAATAAGCATAAATGTTCTTGAAATGTTAAACCTTTTTGATAGTTGAATGGCTTCTGTAGCAGAAAGTATGCAGGAGTAGTAGGCAACCAAAAAGGGCAGAAGCAGAATCAAAAGTTAGAAGCTAAAATGTAAAACTGGGGCTGGGAACTTAAGTGCATTAGATGAAAAAGGAGGGAGCACAAACATGCTGTAGAGTCAACTTAAATGTAAATAATACACAACAAAAGCTGGACGTTGAAATAAAATGCTTAAAACACTGTGAAAGAAGAAATTCTTTGTATTAATATGAGACAGGAGATCGGCATCTGCAGAATGTTTGAACTTCCTAACAGTTAAAATTAAGAGAATTAGGTCTCAGCTGTGTGTGTGTGTGTCTCTTTGTCTGTATGAATGTGTGTGTAAACAGCACAGAGAGCAGGGGAGGTCTTAATGAGTTAATGTGGATCACCTGTGTGTAGGCAGCTGCAGTAAGCTGGCCCTGTGTGAGTCACACAATATTGAGATGTGGCTCTGCACATCTCTCACTCTCCCTATCAAGTCAAAAATATAACTGCTATCTATGAAATCTGGTGACTAACAGCATCTGTAGACTTTACTGAAGATGACATGTGTCTTTTGTGTAGATAAAGTGAAAAATGGCCGCAGTGTCTCAGTTTTAAAACTGGCCTGGTTTGTGTCCTTTCCCAAGAGTGGGAGAGGTATTTTAACATTGCACTCTATGGAGTAATTGAGGGCTTAGAGGCTGCTACATGAAATACCTTGAATCCTATTGTTTAAGTAGTCCCACTGTGACAGAGCACAAAAATGTCTGCAATTTGAGGTAGCACAAAAAATATAAGAAAAACAAGAGGACCTTAAACTTTAGAGTGGATGACATCACTGCGTGGTCATGTATTTCTACTCAATGGGCTGATCAAGCCACAGCTCAGTCTGTCTTGGTTTTAAACCATAGTTTTACGCCCATCTAAGCTGAACCAGCTTGCCATGGTGAAAGTTAAGCAGCACAGCAACAACCTCAGCATCCGGCACAGCTCCTTCTTTCACTGGCCTTCCTCTGTAACTTCTGGTGCTCCTGGTGTCCTCAAGACTAAGGTATGTACGACATTAATAACAACATGGTAAAAGGCCAGGGGCTGCACCAAGACGGCAGAGCAAATAGTGCACACACCGCCATAGTTTAGCTCAAAGGGAACCCCGTAACACTAGTCCGTCTGCCGTTACTGCTTCTGTTTCCCTGAGTACAGGCTCTCAGGCGACACTAAACTGCAGGTTCCAATTGCCTGGCAAATAGTGCCATAACCAGACGTCAGTCATGTTCTCAGTCCCTGTCTCAGAACTATTCATCTAGCCATAACACAGTCATGTCATCAGTAATGTTTCTTATGTCGGTACAGTAGCCGGGGATTTGCTGCCTGACGTGCCGGTCCGAGGGCTTCATTGTACACACTAAATAACGTCATTCTATTTCCGCAGCAGCTGTCTTGGCGCGAGACTTTGTCCGATTTGTCAGACAGTAGACTGAAGCCATCGTAATACCTACGGAAAAGTATTAAATCTTCCACCGGCTGCTGAACCCGTCACATGTAGAGGATCAACATTCAAACGAACTGGTAACTTAGTCTGTGTTGTTGTTCTTTCTCTAAACCAAGCTGAAGTCAGCGCGCGATCAGGCTGCTATAAACTGAGGCTAACGTTAACCAACAGCTACATAACATTAGCAACATGTGGAGCCGATACTGTGTCTAATATATACCAACTCACATTAATATATGTGTATATTATATTATGGGGCTATAATTATTGGTACATTAATATGTACATCTCTTTAATGTTGCAGTTGTTACTACTTTAGATTGCCCTGGAGTCAGTAAGGTCTTGTCGTTACCTATAATAACACATCACACATCATTATGTGTTGATTATATTTAGTAATTTTAATCTGGATATGCAATGTAACTACATGAGTAGAAGGAATAATATTTGCCTATGAATTGTGGTGGAGCAGAAGTATCAAGTTGCAGAATATGGAAATACTCAAGTAAAGTTCAAGTATCTCAGAATGCTCAAGTATAGTACTTGGGTAAATGTTTTAAATTACTTTCCATCACTGTTCACAAGTAAAGTCAAGGCAGTCCCTTATATTGGGATTGTCCTTGTCCTATAGAATAACGCACTAAAATCTGAAGATCATCATAAAGACAGCTGCTCGTGATGCTCTCTTGATCTTGAGATTAGATTGCCCGTTCTTCTTTGACTGAGAATCAAACTGTAAACTTGTGTGTTTGGCTTTCTCATCATTTCTCTCTTTCTTTGTCTAACTATGTGGCTCATTAGACTGAACCTTTATGCTGGCTGATGGTGAGTGGACTTACTCAGAATGAACTGTGAACTTCTGGCAACTTGCAGTGCTCTTGGCTATTTGGAGGGCGACACCTACCACAAGGAAATAGATTGTTTGGGTGAGTGGTTCTGAAGTGGTAGAAATATGAAGTTGCTATGACGAATACATTTTTTTTATTTGTACATTAAGAACAGTCATCCTTGAACTGTTTTCTGTCTCTGCATTGCAGAGAGTGTGAAAGACTTGATCAGGTATTTACGGCATGAAGATGACACCCGCGATGTTCGCCAGCAGCTGGGTGCAGGCCAGATTGTACAGAATGACCTTCTACCTATCATCATTCAACATGGACAAGATAAAGCCTTATTTGATGCCTGCATCAGGTAAATCTTTTCTGTTTCAGTTTAAGGTGGAAGCTGTAGAAGTTGGCAAATAAGGAAAAAATGTTGCTCATGTGACTCTTCTCTTGTTTTTCTCAGGCTCATGGTCAACCTCACTCAGCCTGCCATGCTTTGCTTTGGTAAAGTCCCTGACGACCCAGTGTTCAGACATCACTTTTTGCAAGTGACATCTCATTTACAAGCCTATAAAGAGGTATCGCTGCCTTTTAATTGTAACAATTCGTTTTACATGCTTTAATATATTGGTACACTGAACTCTAAGGGGTTGGCTGGTAAGTACACTGCTCAAAAAAATAAAGGGAACACTTAAACAACACAATGTAACTCCAAGTCAATCGCACTTCTGTGAAATCAACCTGTCCAGTTAGGAAGCAACACTGATTGTGAATCAATTTCACCTGCTGTTGTGCAAATGGAACAGACAACAGGTGGAAATGAGAGGCAATTAGCAAGACAACCCCTATAAAGGAGTGGTTCTGCAGGTGGTGACCACAGACACATTTCTCTGTTCTCATCCTTTCTGGCTGATGTTTTGGTCACTTTTGCATTTTGTCAGTGCTCTCAACCCTAGAGGTAGCATGAGGCGGTGTCTACAACCCACAGAATTTGCTCAGGTAGTGCAGCTCATCCAGGATGGCACATCAATGCGAGCTGTGGCAAGAAGGTTTGCTGTGTCTGTCAGCACATTGTCCAGAGCATGGAGGAAATATCAGGAGACAGGCCAGTGCACCAGGAGACGTGGAGGGGGCCGTAGGAGGGCAACAACCCAGCAGCAGGACCGGAATCTCCTCCTTTGTGCAAGGAGGAACAAGAGGAGCACTGCCAAAGCCCTGCAAAATGACCTCCAGCAGGCCACTAATATGCATGTTTCTGCTCAAACTGTCAGAAACAGACTCCATGAGGTTGGTATGAGGGCCCGACGTCCACAAGTGGGGCTTGTGCTTGCAGCCCAACACCGTGCAGGGCGTTTGGCATTTGCCAGAGAACATCAAGATTGGCAGATTCGCCATTGGCGCCCTGTGCTCTTCACAGATGAGAGCAGGTTCACACAGAGCACATGTGACAGACGTGACAGAGTCTGGAGATGCCGTGGAGAACGTTCTGCTGCCTGCAACATCCCCCAGCATGACCGGTTTGGCGGTGGGTCAGTAATGGTGTGGGGAGGCATTTCTTTGGAGGGCCGCACAGCCCTCCATGTGCTAGCCAGAGGTACCCAGACTGCAATTAGGTACCAGGATGAGATCCTCAGACCCATTGTGAGACCATATGCTGGTACAGTGGGCCTTGGGTTCTTTCTGATGCATGACAATGCTAGGCCCTTATGTGGCTGCAGTGTGTCAGCAGTTCCTGCATGATGAAGGCATTGATGCTATGGACTGGCCTGCCCGTTCCCCAGACCTGAATCCAATCAAGCACATATGGGACATCATGTCTCGTTCCATCCACCAACGCCACGTTGCACCACAGACTGTCCAGGAGTTGACTGATGATTTAATCCAGGTCTGGGAGGAGATCCCTCAGGAGAACATCCGCCTTCTCATCAGGAGCATGCCCAGGCGTTGTAGGGAGGTCATACAGGCACGTGGAGGCCACACACACTACTGAGCCTCATTTTGACTTGTCTTGAGGATTTTCCACTAAAGTTGGATCAGCCTGTAATGTGATTTTCCACTTTTATCTTGCGTATGATTCCAAATCCAGACCTCCATGGAATAATAATTTTGATTTACATTGATCATTTTTATGTTATTTTGTTCTCAACACATTCCATTATGTAATGAAAGATTTTCAACTGGCATATTTCATTCATTGAGATCTAGGATGTGTTATTTTAGTGTTCCCTTTATTTTTTTGAGCAGTGTATTTAGCACAGGAATAAGTAATTAAAGAAATCCTTGTGTCCCTTCATTTCAGGCATTCGCCAGTGAACGGGTATTTGGCATTTTAAGTGAGACATTGTACACCTTTCTGCAACTGGTGAGTGTTTTATTGGTAAACATTTTCGTCTCCATCCTACCTGTTTACTAGATTATATCAGCAAACTGGTTCTGTTTATTCACATGTTTTTTCCTGTCCTTCCCTACTCATCATCTTCTCTTTCAGGACTGGGAGCAGAGACAGGAGGAGGATAACCTGCTGATAGAGAGGATCCTGCTGCTGGTCAGGAATGTGCTTCATGTGCCTGCAGACCCCTCAGAAGAAAAGGTCTGACTTAATGAATGAATGCCAACGTGATCTTTATTGTCATCCTTCATCTCAGCCAGCTTTAATTCCTTCTTCCCCAATTTCCATCTCTTCTTCTGGCTTTAGAAAGTGGATGATGATGCCAGTGTCCACGATAGGCTGCTGTGGGCCATTCACATGAGCGGTTTTGATGACCTGGTCAAGTTCTTGGCGTCGGCTCAGAGCGAGCAGCAGTGGAGCATGCATGTGTTGGAAATAATCTCCCTCATGTTCAGAGACCAGGTCAGACTGAATAATGATTTTGGAGCTTCACATAGAGGTCACCAGCTGTTTTCTGTGCTCCAACTCTTCTTCTTTTCTTACAGACACCGGAAGCTTTGGTGAGCGCCGGTCATGCTCGTTCAGTAGAAGAAAAGCTGAGAGAGACTCTCAGGAGCTGGAGGCACTGAGGCAGAGGGAGCAGGCAGCGAAACGTTCTCGCACATTACAAAGAGGAACAAGGTGACATACAGGCTGATTTTCTTGTGTCAAGGTGATGGCACAGTAGAAGTAGAAGATTGTTATATTATACTGGTATGCCTACACAACATAATCAGCTGAATTCTTCATTCCTCACTCAACGAACAATTTGTATTTAATGTCTTTCTCTCTCCCTCTCTTAAATCTCTTGTCTACATATTATTTCTAGAAATCTTTGGTGTGTTTCCTGATTAGATGGAAAGGGAGGAGAAATACTCCTGTTACTGTTATTTGAGAGTGACAAATACTAGTAGACTGAAAAACATACATGTTTATATTCTATTCTGTTTCACAGTTTGTGTGTTTTTTTTTTTTTTCAGACACTCTCGCTTCGGAGGGTCCTATGTGGTTCAAGGTCTCAAGTCAATTGGAGACAGAGATGTGATCTATCACAGAAATCTACATAATGTGAGTAGTGCAACTCCAGTCATTTGTAATATGAAGAAAGAAGAAAATAGTATTGGGAGTAGTGGCATTGACTAAAGTGATTTTAATCCAAGTCTGTATGTTTTTTGTTTTTTAGTTCAAAAATTACAGCCATGACACAGGGAAAGAAGTAAGACGTGTTCCCAAGAGGAATCGACAGGCCAAGGAATGTAAGGACAAACGCCGTTCAGCCTTAAATGTGCGACTCTTCTTGCGAGAGTTTTGCGTGGACTTCTTGGAGAACTGCTACAATCATCTCATGTATCTAGTCAAGGTAAGCCACTGTGTTGGAAAATGACTGTACATTCTTTTTGTAGCAAATGGCAAACATAAAAATTGTTTATTTAGCCAAACACTGACATGCTAGTCACAGACAAATACCTTGTTGGAATGAGCACATGATTTTGCCCTCATTCATGTTTGCCTGCAAGTCTGGGATAGATCTATTTCTAAATCTGTGTTTGAAAAGTGTTTTTATGAAATGGGATAAAATGTAGTCATACTGCAAGCAAAAATGTGAAATTTTTAATTTACTGGAAGTACAATACTCACAAGACTTTGATTTTGCTTGTGTTCTCTACAGGAAAGTCTGATTCGAGAGCAGACTCAGCAACACGATGAAACCTATTACCTCTGGGCGCTCAGCTTTTTCATGGCCTTCAATCGTGGCAACGGTTTCCGTGCTGACTTGGTTTCTGAGACCATGTCCATCCGAGCTTTTCATTTTATTGAGCGCAACATCACCAACTACTACGAGATGATGCTTACTGACCGCAAAGAGGCAACATCCTGGTCCCGCAGGTAAGACGATCTATTGGGAACAGGTTAGAGGAAAAATGTCAAATCGGTGAGTTGGGCCCAGACTGATATCACTTGTTCTATAGGATGCACTTGGCTCTGAAGGCATACCAAGAACTACTGCTAACTGTGAACGAGATGGACTGTTCACAGGATGAAAGCATCCGCCAGAGTTCTAATGTTATCAAAAGTAAGTACACTAATAGTTCTAGTTATCATAGCATGCCCTTAATTTTGTTTTAAAATGTGATATGTAACTTGTTTTTGGGCTAATTGAATTGAATGTAAGCACAGTTTTGCACATGGTCTTATCACTATGTAATGCTTCACATAAGGATATGGATATATTCTTGTTTTACACGTGCAGTATGAAATCCAAGTCATCTATTTATTATCACCTTCCAGGCAACATATTCTACCTGATGGAATACAGGGAGATCTTCCTGACCTTGCTGAGGAAGTTTGACGAAACCAAGCAGCCTCACTCTTACCTCAAAGACTTGGTGGAGTCCACTCATCTCTTCCTGCGCATGTTGGAGCGCTTCTGCAAAGGTCGCAGGAACTTGATGGTTCAGGTAAGTTCTTTTGTTAAATTTGTAATGCTTGTGTAAATGTTTGCCATTAGTGCTCACTTAAATATTAATATCTACTTCTGTTCACTCTGCAGAGGAAGAGGGTGAAGCGGAAAAAGTCTCAAGGTGAAAAAAATCAGTCACCTCCAGAGACTAGTCCAGAAGCCCTGGAGGAGACCTGGAAGATTGTGGAGGAGGAGCTGAGGGCCACAGGGTTTCAGGTCAGTGTGGGAATCAGCCTCAAGGGGGAGCACAGAGCATACACTGTAAATCCTCTTCTCTGAATTGTAGAGAGCAGACAGATTCTGTACATTTCTAAGAGTTTTTCTAAAGTTGCATAATGAGGAGACCCTTTTAACTATTCCAAAAACATTTATATAGCGCCATATCACAACAAAAGTCATCTCAAGGCACTTTTCATACAGAGCAGGTCTAGACCATACTCTTTAAAATAGGTATTTACAGAGAGAGACCCATCTCAAAGAATTGAGTGAAAAGTGTCAAATTTACAAACACTGAATACCGCTTTTCTGTCTTCTGTGTGCAGTTGTCAGAGTCTTTAACTGAAGGCATCGTTCCATTTGACGCCACATCTGAAACTCCTCTTGAGGAGCAGCGGACTGAGGCTATGGTGCGAGTGCAAGATGCCCTGCTGATTCGACTGGGACCAGAAGCACTGGGGCTGCTGCGTGCTGCCAGGTCAGTGAGACTCATAATTATTTTCTTTTATTGATTATCTATTGTTAGCAGTGATCCCATCAACCTCTCAAACCAATAATTTAATTTTTAAAGTTTTTCTGTTTGTCATGCTCAGGGAGGTGTGGCCAGAGGGAGATGTGTTTGGTTCAGCTGACGTGGAACCTGAAGAAGAACTGGAACTCCTCAAGCAGATCCTTCATGCCAACCTGCCAAGTAGGTTTTTGAAATTATACTAGTGACCCTTTGCACTAGGGCTACATATAATGATTATTGTTAGTATTGAAAGTAATTGGTGATTCATTTTCTTTTGATCGATTGTTTGATTAATTGCCTAATTGTTGCAGCTCTACTCTGTATCACAGTGTCTATGTGGCATTTGAACCATACTTAAATTTCAGGGTCCTCTCCTCCTGAGCCTATGGTAGAGGACGATGATGATGGAGCAGAGTTAGAGGAAGAAGAGTTGGAGTCTGTCCAGGTTTCTGAAACAGAGTTCAACTTTCTAGATTTCATTAAGAGGTGAGGAAAACATGTTCGGTCTCTCAAAAAAAACCCCTCGAGAGTAGCCTCTTACACTGTACCCTCAAATGGTTTCCTAATGGGCCATGTTAACCTTTCTCTCATCCTTGACAGGTTTGCCAGCCCCAATATTGTGCGTCCATATCTCCTCCTATTAAAATCATACTCAAAAAACACACCTCACACGAACCACTGCATCGCTAGAATGCTGCACCGCCTGGCTGTCGACCTTAAAATGGACGCCCTGCTTTACCAGCTGTCAGTCTTTAACCTTTTCAACAAAATCCTAAGTGACCCCGCCGCATCTGCTTACAAGGTACGGTAACAACATGGGAGAAAATAAAAGTTTATAGTGTTGTCAAGCAGGCTTTCGGTCACAGAAAGTCTACTGGAGATGAGACACGAGCCTACCTTTCCTACTCTCCTTCACAGGAACTAGTGACCTTTGCCAAGTACGTGCTGAACCGTTTCTTTTCACTGGCAGCACAAAACAACAAGGCATACGTTGAACTGCTGTTCTGGAAAAATGTGGGGGCTGTACGTGAGATGACAGAGGGCTATGGCAAAGAAGGGTTGGTTTCTCTCTGTTTTGTTTTTCTTTAGTGTTGGTGTGTGTTTCTACCAGTGTATTACGTTACATTTACCATTGTTGCTATAGGTGCTGTTATAGGTAAAATACACACTTTCATTTAATTGAATATAAGGCATTAAACATTTATTACAAAATAGCAAATGTTGAGTTCTGCTATTTGAAAGATTGTCTCTCTAAATATATCAGAGAGGGAAAGAAACCAACATGGACTGAAGAGGAGGAAGAGGAGTTGCGCAAGCTCTATGAGGAGCACTGCCATTCTGAAGGTTTACTTTGTTTTTGTTGGTTGTTTGCACATCTTTTCTGTCTGTTGTGTTCATTCTGTCACTGACTGTTTATTCCTGTGCTCAGTGCCAGATATTGTTGAGACTTTACTGCCATTACTCAGCAACAGCAACCGCACCCGGCGCCAGGTAGTGACACAGCTGGTGCGTATGGGTCTGGTGGACAACGCCAAGGAACTTAAGAAGCAGAAGTATGTACTCTAAACAGAGTAAGCAATGATCGGCTTTGTTAACAATCGACACTGCAAATCCTTAAAATGTGTTGTTTTTGTTTTTTTTTCCCCTTTCTTTTTCAAAGGATAGGGACCCGGATCGTACTTTGGACTGAGGAGCAAGAGCAGGAGCTGCAGATGCTGTTTGAGGAGTACAAAGACTCTGATGGTATTGGACTCATTGTGTAGTGCTTGAAAAAATGAAGCGGCCTTTCACTGTACCTCTGTCCTCAGTTTCCAGTCCCTGTACAATAGTAGTCTCAGGAATACTTCATGGTTTTTTGTGGTGACTCTCTTTAGTGATGAAAAGTAACTGTACTTTCACAGACGTGCTGGGTAACATCCTGAAGAAGCTCACGGCCAAGCGGTCCCGTGCACGTGTGGTGGACAAGCTGCTCAGTATGGGCCTGGTGTCGGAGCGACGAGAACTTTATAAGAAGAGAAGTCGTAAAGCTCAAGGGAAGAGCTCTGGAAAAGGAATGGTAAAGTTATTTTAGATAATCTTTTACAATAAGACTGTGGAAAAGATTGTGCTTTTGAAGATGATAAATATATAATCAACCCATAAAAACATGTATTTAAAGAAATGGTGTCTCTACAGTAAAGGTAATACATTTTCTGCCACAGACTGAAGAAGAATTCCTAGCAGAACTAACACAAGGTTCCCCAGATGATTCTATAGACAGAGATGATGAAGAGGATGAGTCTGAGGAGAGCGAGGCAGAGGAAGATGAAGAGCAGGAGAAGGAAGAATCACAAAATGGCATCAGGAGGAGCCAGGGCATGCACTCCACAGTGGAGAGGAGAGCTGATGTAGGGACCATGGTGAATGCTCTACAACAGGAAGGTGAGACCAAGGCCAAACTGCTCAAACAGTCTTTATAGTCCATGCTTTGTGCTTTCTCCTGCACTCTGCCACTTTCCACTGAATAAAAGTAGAGGGGGAAATGTAAAATATTTACACTAATTATTTTTCAAGGTATTAGTAGAGCCTGTTTTAATTAGATTAAAAAGTAAGCCTTTGAAAGACATTATTATTATTTTGACAAATGTCCCAAGACAACAGAAGTGAAATACTGTTTTATTTTTTGTTGCAGGCATGTCTGGACCCCTGTTGTGGCTACAGAACTGTCTTAACAAAACAGCAAATGACCGTGAAGAAGATGGTAAGTGCAACTGTCAAAAACCCTCAGAAGTATTCACAAGAAAACATGTTGCATTCTGTATTATTTTCTCACTTAATTGAAAGTTGTTTTCTGTTTTATTAAATGAAATAGTTGTGGTCCATTCCCCAGGTTTTTCCCAGCCTGTGCCACTGGTCCCTCTGACAGAGGCGAATGAAGACGCCATGGACAACAAGAGCTTCCAGAAATTGTTACGCAAACTGGGGATGCGAGCACCTGCAAATGAACAGGTGTGGGGATTTTTTTTTAAATTTATATTTCACTAGCAAATCTCGCTTCATTCTAATCACACCTTTGATCTGCACTTGCTTTAATTCAAAACAGTTTTGTCGTTTCTTTGTTTGATTGGAAAATAACATCTGGATAATTGATATAACAGGCAAGAACCTAATGGGAAACATTTCAGGTTATTACATTATTTTTCACTGTTTGGTAATTAGGAGTCTTTCTGGAGAATCCCAGCAAAGATCAGTGTATCCCAGCTCCGGAGCGCAGCTGCAGCTCTTAGTCCAAGAGAGGATGAACCTGAAGGTGGTGTGGAGCAAGGTGAGCCCAGGAGTCCAACTGGAGAACTCAGGGAGGAGGAGGAGGAGGAAGAGGTGGTGTCAGGTGAACAGAGAGCTCAAGCTCTTAGAGCTCTGCTACTCGCACGTAAAAGGAAACCCCACACCACCGAGCACTCAGGTATGTGTGGGAATCGTTGCTTTGTCGTATCAGATGACACCAGTTAATTACAGCTTTATAGGTAAAGGTTATGTTACACGCTGCACATGAAACTTGCCTCTTTTACAGCCTGCTTTGGCTTGTCAAATAGCAAGAATATGGTATGAAAAGTGAGTATTTAGAATAAGAGAATAACAGAAATCCACTGCAGTGCCATAGTTCTCACACTCAAGTGTTTTAGTTATGTATTGGAAATGTAATTTTGATGGTAAAGAGCTGTTCAGCTGTGGTTTTCATTTCACAATGCTCAACAGAAAAAAGCAGCAACACGTAGCCACAAGGTTAAAAATGGAGAGTGTAAAATCACACATAGCAATAAGATTCCTCAGGTGTGTCAGTTTAAAAAATAGTTCAGCTGCGTTAGGAGCAAGACGGGAAACCACAGGCTAAAACCACTGGGATATGTTCAATTTTTAGGTGTCTGTAAAGCATTTAAGATGCAGCATTTTACACCATTTGAAGTCTGTTGTATTAAACCTGCTGCTATATAAGGATGGATCAAGGATTAAGATGTTTTTTGTTTATTTTTTTCTTAGCTCCTGTGTCAGATTTTACTCCCACTGAGGATACAGAAAGTACAGCTGAGAGGTGAGGTATCACTTCATGTCTTTGTTAATCAGTTAAGCCAAAGCACAGCTGCGAAATGTCCATTTTTAATCCTAAATCTTCTTAATTCTTGATATATTTCTTTACACATCAGGTCCCAAGGCCCCAAGCCCTCAGCTAAAAGAAGCAGAGTGTTGGATGATGATGAGAACGGTATTTCACTCACACTTTTTGAAATCCATCCAGACACCAGTGATTTTAATGTGTTAAACTAAAGGTTCAAAGTCAAACAGGTTCAGGTTGTTATTCCTTATATCATGCCAAGCTTAACATCTGTGCCACAGCAGTCTGGGACCAGTAATGAGCCTGTGACAGCGGTGGTGCTTTATCATTACCAAGCTGCAGCATTTTGGCTCATACTGTCGTCTCATTATAGAGGATGACTCCACCGCTGCTATGGATATGGATACCAACGGTGATGCAGATTCAGACAGGGAGGATACCTCTGCTCCTGTGAAGCGTAGGCGGAAGATGGTCTTAATAGATGAAGAGGAGGATGAGGATTAGTGATGCCCCTTAATGGACTGTACAAACTGCGGCCAGGGGAGACATTAGAGTCCCTCGCTTTGCTCCGAGGTGGACGCAACTCTCTGGAGGGTCTGCAGTGGAAACGCTATTAATGGAAAACAGCCCAAAGAAATAAGCCCTTAGATCTACCCCTTTGGATACATAGATCCTATTAAAGACTATCATTTTGTTATCTCTTTGGTAAGTAATTGATTGGTGCCTTTAAGTGGTTATGGTAAACAAGTTCTGAGTGGTTTTCTATTTTGTAAGACGTTCTTCTTCTTCATTGTTATCTGAGAAAGTTTTGGAGCACCGGACTTCATTTATAACTCAACAGTTTCATCTTTGATCTGAAAGCTGTTGCATGTGTACAAATACTTTTGTATTTTCAGTTATGTTCAATTTTAACTTTGGATTTCAGAGTAAAATTCATTTCTACCAATTTAATAAAAAGAAAAGCACTGTTGTCAAAATAGTGGCTCACTGGCTGCTTTTTTTTTTTTTTTTTTTTTTTTTGCATCATTTAAACACTAGGGGGCACTTAAATGTTGAATGGTTACCTTTGATGAGTACTGGAGAAATTAATTGATATGTGTCAAATCCCTCTGTAGGCCTTGAATATACAAAATATCACTTAAACATTCTGTTCAAAACTCAATTTTAATCAGTGTGTAGTGAGCGATTACAGATCAAAACCTCAATCTTTGTATTTGACTTTCACTTCTACAAAACTGACATGAGCACATGTCTCTTGATGGAGCTTTCTTTAACACAGAGATCCTGTGTACGTCTGCAGTCGCTGCCTGTAGGCGTCCACGTTTTCCAGCTGTGTCGGAGGTGGTCTCTTGTCCTCACATCTGGACCACGTTAGTAACTTCCTGTCACAGCATCTGCTCTGCCCCCCATCCTACAGAGGAAGACCTGACAATCTACAGATATTGCTGTGAGTTAAGCATGTGTGCACAATGGTGGGTGGGTGGGTGCTGTTCATGGAGCTAAGAGGTTAAAGCTATATCACTTCCTCTGCCCAGAGAAACGTCTCCATGAATTTAAGCTCGACCAGTCTTGGACAGTCTGTGTATTAAACGTACAGGGGATGAGTCATTATTTTGTAACCAGAACATAAAAGGAAACGCCTGGAGGTTGTGTTGCATACATGTGAGTAACAGATGCTTAATGTCAGTCATTAAATTGCGCAAACTCTCAGGAAATGGAAACCATGCTTTTGTTTATGAAAATGAAGATGTGACGTGTCATTTAATAGCTATAGAAGGTGACATAAATCACCCTCAAGCGTTTGGATTGACACATTTTCTTTGACAGTTACGTGTTTATACTCAGGACGGCAGTTCAAACATACAGCTTGGGTTCAATTTTTAGTTGAGAAAACAATCATTTAGTAAGCTTTAAATCTGGACTATTGAAGCATCAGGTCTTTCTGCTTTAGAGGAAGTATCTAAACCACACAGAAACTCGTTAATTGTTGCGTCCTTTTAAGGTTGTACAAAGCCTCTTTTGTGAGTCTCCCGCTGTAGGTTACCTTAGGGCGCAGCCTAATATTTAGATAAAATCTCTGGGAATCTCTTGTCTTTTCAATTGTAAGGGGTGGAAAAAGCTACCTGATTTGTTTGTTGCATAATTCATTTTCCCCAAAACTGGTTCGGAGTGGAACTGAACTTCATGTCGCAACACAACAAGAAGCACATGTCTGTATCAGGTCGCTCGTTTAGGATTGTTTGAAATTTCTCGAGTTCAAGATGATCTCTTGCCTTGGCTTTGTTTGCCTTTGTGTATTCATGAATCACACCAGAGGAGCTGTGATTCAGGCTTGCAGAGGAATATGAAAAATGAGCGTGGAGCTTGTCGACATCAGCTCAGGAAGACACGAAGAATGGTTCAGTTTCTCACTTATTAAATCAACAGTTTATTTCATTGTCAGCACTCAACACTTGTCTATTGCTAAATCTTCCTGGAAATGCGTTTCCATGGTGTGCCAGTAAAATATGAAGTAAGGAGGAAAGTTCAAAGAGCTGAACCGTGGAACCTAGAGGACATGTCAGAGCAATAAGCTATGATCTTTATGATCTGCACGGTCGAGTCAAACCTGACTGAAGAGATCATAAAGCGATCCCTACATGTAAATTTCAACTGTGAACAGCCTGTTAGTGGTAAACACTGAACACATGTGGGTGTAGTTGTTGAACTGTTTAGTGTTGTGGCCATACAGTCTACGGTCGTTGGTATAAATAAATAAGACCCTGTCCCTGGCACACCAAACACACACAACCTCCTCCTTCTCCCCCTCCTCACCCCCCCTTCTCCGCCTCTGATACCCTGTGGAGGGGAATGAAGTGCTCCTACAGTCTCAGCACGCACAGCTGTAGCTCATTCCCTCTAAACGCAGCAAATTCCCACTCCTCTTCAGTGTGTAACTGAATGAGTTAGCCTGTAATTCAACTTGTCCACCTTCACATTCAAATTCTGGTCACTGTCTGGACATGTGGAGCTCATTACAGACCCTGTATATGTTAGCCCCATCTGCACCATTTTGTAAAAACACCCTAATAATGGGTTGGAAAATTCTGACTAATGACTATCAAGGGTTAAAATATTTACTCTTGCTTTATGGATCAGTTATAAGCCATTAATTAGGACCACGTTTGGGTTGTTCAGCTGTAAAAATCTCTCTCATTAACAATCACTTCATTATTAGAGGCTATTGAGTGACAGAAAGTCTGCAGTTATAAATATTAATGAATGATTACTAAGAAGGATCACAAGTTCAGCAGGAAAGGATGGTGAGTTATCTGTAATCATAAATGTTAATAAGTTAATAATCCAGAGATTTAACAGTTTTTTTGGTTGTTTTTTTTTGGTCTGTTTGTTTTCAATGTGTGTGCCCAAGACTCTCTGGGAAGCTGCACTGTTGAGTGGATTTTCCTGGAGAAATAAAGTAAATTGAATTGAAGTAAATCACTCTATAGTTGTAAATACGTCTTAATTTGTGTTAATTTGATTCAACACAACTTTATTTAAGTACATGCCCCACGTGAGGACATTCTGAAGTAAAATAATAAAAGTCTTATAACTAGAGTTTGATGCAGGGCCGCTCTACAACACAGGGCCAGGTAATTAGGTTATATATAGTAATCCAGCCATGCTCCCATGATGTATGATTCTACCTTACCCGAGGTTTACCCTGATTTTGAAGAACGTTACACCCAGAAAGAAATAGAAGCAATCTGATGAAATAAACCCCACAACAAATGAGCTCACTAGATAAAACTAGAGTTTGACACAAGATGGAGGAGCGAAATAATATAGTCAAAAGTTGTATATAGTAAACCTGGGGCCCCACTGTGCACTGTGTATGATCCAGCCTTGTTTATTAGTGGAGCTCAGGTATAGTTAAACGAACTCATCAAAGCTGGAGGGGGCCTCATCTGTTGCTGTGCTCTCTCACCCCTCCCCTCTCTCCCGGCCCTTCCAACGGACCAACTGACGACGCTGGATGGAGACTGAGGGAGAGAGAGAGAGAGGAGGGGGTTACTGCCTCGGAGGCGGAGGGAAAAAACTTTTTCTCCTTTGTTTTTTAGATGCCGTTTACTGCAGCAGGGAGAAGAGAAAGAAGGGGACGTGTATGTGTGTGTGTGAGTGTGTGAGGGAGGATCGTTAAGATTTTCCACAGACCGTGAGTAGCTCAATGTGGAGTCACAGGCGGGAGGAACCTCAACAGTTAATTTAGTCACAAAGTTGTGTCCGACTGTCTGTCTGCGGCACAATGGAAACCAACTAAACCTTCCTCACGTCTGTGGTCAGGACTAGTCAGAGGAGAGGAGAGGGACAAAAAACAAAAAAAGAACGATGCCGTTGTTGTCGCTTTACAGCAGCCAGTGAGTTTCATAAAAAAAAAAAGAGGCGAGGGAGAAGTTGGAAGAAAACCGGCTCTCCCTGGTACCCTACCGCCGCTTTTGTGTTTGTGAATGGTGGGGTGTTTTTCCTGTTTGACAGGGCCGATACAGTCACAGGAGAAAAGTTACAGCTGCCGAACACGCAGGCTCATCGGTAAGTCTATAAAATCCTACTTACTTAAAGGAAGCATTTATTCTGTGTGTGTGTTTGTGTTGCAGATGTCAGTTGCCCTATTCTTCGTTTAAAAGCCCGAGGTTTGGTTAGTGTGTTTGTTGTTCTGTGTCAGTTTGGATTCAGTTAACTCCATGGAAACAATAGCTACATATTCATTGCCGATGATGATTGATTATAGATGAGCGATTCCACCCCAGATGCTGAATGATCAGGGCCAAACTCTACAGCTGGAAATGTTTGTAATAACACGTAGGTACAGACAGGCAGCTTCAATGGCTGCTCCCCCTTTTAAAGCATTTTGCACTTGAGGGGCATAATGCAACTTTTCCTTCAGCCTTTGAGGACAAAGACATAATGATCCAGGATAATAGGGGCATTATTGGTGTGCACTGAACCAGGCATTTAGACCAAAAATCCCCCAGTACTGTGCTTTAATCAGTATTGGCTAACAACCCCAGGATTTAAGGTTAGTTATGCAGCAGTTGTGTCAGTGGAGGATGGTGAAAAAAAAGTCATTTTGTGTCAATTTGTGATTTGTTTCCTTAAAATTTATTTTTTGTCATCTAACTCCACAGGTTGTTTGACAAATCTGAGCACTTAGACAAACAGACCTTGTGTTGCTTCATCCTCTTCATGCAAAATATACAGAAGCAGCCTTCATCTTTTAAGGCAAACATTTAATGTCCCCTTATGGACCACGTAGCGTGCAGGGAAAAAAAAGCCCTCCTGGTCTTGTGGTTCTGCTGTGTGATCCAGGGTGGGAGTGCCTCTTGGTTTTTCGGGGCAGTGTGATGACAGCCTACAGGGTACCGTCTTTACTGGGGAGAGAGCAGTCTGTAGTTACAGCCCCTCAGTGCACCCCCACCCCCCCACCCCCCTTCACGTCTACTTGACCTACTCTGTCAGCCTGCACCAGATGGTTTTGCCCCTTTGAAAAGGAGAGGAAACCCGTCCCTGCCTTGGGAAAAAGGAGAAGGCACGAAGAGCAGGGGTTGATGAAAGTTAGACTGCACATGGTGTTTTTGCACGGTACCTTTTAATTAGCAGTGGCGCAAGGGTCTCATTTTTTATCTTGTCTCTGTTTGTAGAATATGCAAACACCACGCTGACACGCACAATGTGACATTTAAAGAAAGCTTAACACACTAAACCTTATAGAAAATACCTTCAACAGCTTTCAGGAGAGTGTTTTAGGGAGAGAATTGAGTAGACTGTAAGAGCAGCTGACCCACACAGCATAGAAGGAATTCCCATTTTAGTTAACAAGCTTTAATTTGAAGTTTGGGTAATTGCTGCGTTTGGATCTGCGTTCTTCTATAAACACAAGCAGTCTTTTTTCCCTTAAGACGACAGAGCCATAGGCTAAGGTTTATTCTTTTAATTAAGGTATTGGCCGGCCTTCTCTATACAGACCCAAACTTCACTGAGATGTCGGCAGTGGTTAACTCTTATGTTTTCTTGTATGAAGTTAGAATAAAATACGCACAATTCTTTCGTTTACCTTTATATGATAAAAGGAATGTTCGACTACAGCCAATTTGAAACCCATATTAGACATCTGGGGAATTTCTAGCTTTATACTTTCAGTTGTGGTTCCAGCTGACAAAGAGGAGCTTCATTTCTCTCTGTGGTCACTGTACTTTAAAATGTAATTTAGTCATTCATTCAGTGGTATTATACAGCATATATTCACAAGCAATTACTAGGAAGCAATGACAGAAACATGCGCAGTACATGTCAGCTTCTTCTCCGTCGTTGTCGTATGTCATACAGACATTATTTAAGACAGAAGCCGTCACGGGTGCAAATGCAGTAATGATGATTATTATGAGTTTATCTCATAAGTCTTCAGGATTGTTGGATAATCAGCTCTGCCAGGCCATGTGCTCAGGCCTCCTGTATCTGTCCACATGGACAAATCTATATAGTGATGAGTAATGAGAGTGTCATTATGAATAAGAGCAGTGTTGAGGAAGAGCCGTACTGTAGAATCTGCATGAGACTCATTGCTGTGGTTAATCTAATAAGGAGGCTGCTATGCGCTGTACCTGTGACTTTCCCGTCTTTTAGGAGGGTGTAAAGGACAGCAAAACACAGATCATAATAGGGCCAGGTATTTTGTCTTTGTTGTGATGCAAAGGAAAATATATCTCTCTGACTTTTGTTTCACTTTTTTCACTTCACAGTTTTTTCCGTCTGTGCCTAGTGCAGTTTGGAAAGTATTCTGAAAGTAACACAGAGGTCATTTTGAATTTGAGTAATGTGTCAAGTTACAGTCCCGACTAGATCTTTGATTAAGATGAAAGTTAAGGTATAATTGAATACATTAAACTATATTGTACATACATACATTAAAAAGTAAGCTACCCAACTTGGGGTGTAGGAGAAATAGCCTTACTCTGAGAACTGACACGAGGAATAACTTGAGTTAGTGTTAGACTCTGAGATGGAAGGATCTGCAGACTCCTGGGTGCAAGAAAAGCCCCATTGTCACATGGAGACCACATAAAAAACAGATACCAATCATTTTGAAACATCCATCCATAGGCTACTTATAGTCCTTTAAACACTGGTTATAGTTGTGACATGAGAGGGGTGTTGGGTTAGCTTGGAAAATGAAGGACATACATGATATTTTAGGCTCGTGAGATCGCTGTAGGAGGTACAATTATTGCAGACTAGAATTTGACAAAGATGGTTAAATGGCTGCTCTAAATGACAGAGCTGCAGTGGAAATTCTGTAGACGTATATAGGAGCCACGCGGAGGTCTGAACCACCGCTGTGTTCTGACTCCCCCGTGCCGCCATAGCACACCCATCCACAAATGATCACAATTCGATCAGTGGTTAATTTGATTTTACTTTGGCACCAACTCTGTTTCTTTTGCACTGGCTCCATTTGTAGAAAACAGATCAAATCTTTGTTTGATCAGAGCAAACGTAAAGTTTAATAAACTCTATAAAAAGGTTATGATACCCCACTGAAATCACTCAAGCTCATCAGAACATGCCTGGACATGAGAGGGTGTTGGTGTCTTGATGGCCTTCTACACCAGCCCCCCCCTCTTCCCATGAGAAGCATACATTATCCCATACACAGTGCTATTCTGTCACACTCTCACTAACATATGGACATCAGACTCCACCACAACGCCTACTAAATGCTGCTCTCCGCCA
The DNA here is from genome assembly GCA_033238685.1 of Lates japonicus. NCBI lineage: Eukaryota > Metazoa > Chordata > Actinopteri > Centropomidae > Lates > Lates japonicus. Next base: position 748,759 of record BRZM01000069.1, read on the forward strand.
CAAACCCTAATGGAGCCTTGTGGAACTGCCCCTCCTTACTCCACATGCTGTACGGTCCTTCCTCTGCCACTGCTGGATCACAACTCCATCTTACTGCAGTGGATGGATATTAGCCCTTAGTATGTTAATGACCATGTGTAGTCCTTGATGTACAATATTCACACGTGCACTGTTGGCATGTGATTCTTTTCAAAAGGCTCCTCACTGATCTTTTCATGCCTCCCTATAAGTAGCTCTCTGCAGTCTTAAGTTGAAAGGCCTCTATTGTTTAGACTAAAGTCAGGCAGGCATGAGATTGAGAGATTATGAGAGAAAAGAAGGCAGACAGTAGTAATAAAATTGCCACGAGTGACCGTTTTTGGGGTCCAGAGCCACAGGGCAAATGATTTGCCAGTGAGAATACGTATAAATTTGACCAATCTCCAATTAGAGATTTGATGGAGACTTACATCAAACACAGACAGCTACCACTGAGATTGTGACTGACATACTGTCACCTAAACAGCTGCAATTTCTTCTCCACAAAAAGGCTACGGAGTACAAGCAAATATTGCGAAATAATGTGAATTTTTATAACTCTGGGTAATGACCAAGTTCTGGGAACTGCGCTGTGCTGTGTCCAAAATTAAATCGGTTAAATGCTGTAAAAGGCTTCGGGAGGCAAATATCAGAAATAGTTTGTCATAAAATTCAAAATTTTAGAGACTCTGTGGTCACAAATATGTGGATTATGATGACCAGAGTGAAGCATCTTTTCCATCCATCCAAGAAAAATCCATTGTACAAAGTGCACAGTTTTGAGTTGAGTTAAAGAGATAAATCCGATGTGTAGGTAAATGTCTGATTTAGAGGTGTAGTAACTGCTTTGGGTGAAGCAGCTGATAACTAGGAGACGACCATGTGACCCCCTGGCCTGACAGCTGACAGTGGAGAATAGACCTTGAGGGATGGTGGCATCTTACATCCATGCAAGGAAAAACAAGTCCTGCTGATGTTGTTTTTGGTCATACTTTGCCTAAAATAACTTGTTTGTGATGTAATAAGAAAGCTGTGAATGAACCCACAATGCAGTGAGGACACATTGGGATCCAGTCAAACAAGTCACATTCAAAGGTTGTTTTGAGACTTGTGTCTTTGTATGTAGTGTGCATGCAAATATATCCCATGGGCTACACAGTGTATTCAACTTTGTATTGTGTACACAGCACAACAGGGCTATTTAAAAACAGCTGATTTGCTTATGCCACACATACTGGTGAGGTTTTGAAGCTAGGACTCAGGTTGAGGGAACAGATATTGACTTCAGTGCTTTAGTTTTACTGCTGTATTTATTCATTTATGTGTGTGTGTTAAGTTTTTCAGCATTGAGGATGTGTGAGAAAATAAAAGTCTGAACACTGTTTATAGGCCTTAGCCACTAAACAACAGGGATGTGACTGAGGTAGTGCTCTCAGTGACTATGACAGGAGACACATGGTTCACACATAGAGTTCAGGGCCTCAGGATTGTGTCCGTTATTTATTTGTTGATCGTGAGTTTTGTGTAATAAAAATAAAAATCACAAAAGGTCAGCAGTTAAACTCTGGAGAAAGTGTAAAATGACTGTCATGTGGTGCTTTGTTCATTATGCAAGTTGTTACAGCGCACCAACACAGCAGTAACTGCCTTGCACAAACACCCCGCTGAAGCAGTCTCATACAAATGACGCCAACAGGGGCACTTGGTGACACAATGGCAAGTGTTATATGTAGATTAGCCTGCAAGCCAGACAGATTACAAACTTATTTTCTTCATGTTGCAAGGTCTGCCTTCCTTGCTGTTTCCTGATGGACAAAGTGCTTGTCTCAGATAGTTGTTTGTGTTGACAATTCTAACTTCCTAGGCAGTGCAAAGACAGAGGAAGCAGCCTCGCCATATATTTTCAGTTGAAATGCTTGTTGTTGGTTGAAAAGAGGCTTCGAGTTTGATGATCCACCTCTTTGGTTCTGTCTCTGCTCCGTGTCTCAAACACAAAGGTCAGTTCCTGCTGAAACCTGATGTTCCACTTCCTCATCTGGTCCTGAGCTTCCTGCTTCGGAGGGACAGGAAGCTCAGTAGTGGCCTTCGTGATGTCTTAACCAGTATGTTCCAGACTAAAAGCAGATGTTGTTATTATAATGATGGTCAGCTTAGATTTATTCATGATCATACAGTTTTATGGCCAGCACAATATGGCATCCATTTTAGTAACCCCTACTGGGACAGTCACGATTCCAGTGGTCCCTGTTGTCCAGACTTGATCAGTCTTTCAGCCGGTTGGGGCATTCAGCTGAAGGTGGCATGATTTATGACTGCAACTGCTGCGGAGCGCAGACCCCGGTGCATCTCACATTCTTGGTAGAGTCTTCCAAGTAAAGTTGTCATACAGCCAAGCTGTAACACTGCAGATTTTCATCCTCTCAGCTGGCCCTGGCCGTCAAGTCGGAGGAGCACTTGCAGAATCCTTGGCAGCGATCACACACACCCACCCCTTGATTAAACACACCCAAATTAGCTATGTGGGGAACTTGTAGTCGGCCCTGCCTGTCCCTCAGCAGCTGTGCACTCACATCTGTGCTGCTCAGCCCCCGCAGTGTTTACAAGGGGTATATAACAGGCAATTTTTTTTTGTTTCAAGGGGCAATGTAATATTCAACTTCAGCTCATCTGCAGCTGATACTTACTATTAACTCAGTTCCATCTATTGGCACTTAAGAAAATGTAGTGATACTGCAAACCATTGTATGTGTGATTTTAGCTATGTAACTTTTGTTGAAGCTTTTTGACACTTTCAGCTTCTCATGATCAGCTAATACCTTTAAGGATGAGAAATTGTAAAACTCAGTCAAATTGGGTCCCTTGCTGGTCAATATCTCCTTAATCATGACAATCATTAGGCAATGAACGTTCCTTCCTCCTCTTCTTCTCATATGACTGAATCAACACCAGCATGAAGAGGGAGATCACAGTAACGCCCAAAACAGAGGGAAACAAAAGCCCAAGTTCCTGTGCCTGTCCGTCGTTTTCTAAACCTCTTATCCTGTTCAGGGTCACAGGACGCGGGAGTCCTCACTCACTGGGCCAGGGAAGTCCAGCCTGTCACAACATATATAGACAAGCACACTGACAGTGAAAATTAAGAGTTTAACTTAAATATCTTAAGATGTAGAAATATGGAGAGAGTATGTGAACTCCCCACAGGAAACCCCCTGTCAGCCGTCATGTTCAGACTCTTCTTGCTTTAAAGTGACAGTGTTAACCACTGAGCCCCCATGCTGCCCAGACCCCTGTGTATAGTTTTATATGATCCTGTAGTAGCCTTTGGTTTTTCATCTTAGATTGGCTGGAGTTGGTTTGAAGATTATAGTCTGGATTGTATACAGAGATCCTTCCAGCAGCTGCTCATTTTGTCAGAAAAGTAGAGATTTTATTTTAGGTCTGTCTCATCCTATCCAGTTCACTGTTTGTCCTGCTGTAGTCAACAAAATGTCCTCACATCTTAGTCTGGTTTTCCTCACATTCATTCAATGCACAAGTCATTTCATAATCAAAAGACAAGATGAAACTTAGTAACACTGCTGTCCTCAGTGGGTTTTTTCTCTATGAACAGAGTAATTGTTTTGTCTGTAAAAAGTGAAAAATGGTGATTATCATTTCCCAGAGCCCTGACTTTATCTGATTATCAGCCTAAGACCCAGATATATACAGTTTGTTATTGTGTGTGATAAGGAAAAGCATCAAATCCATGCATTTAAGAACCTGGAACCAAAATATTTTAAGCATTATTTTCTTTTAATCAACTGATTGTTTCAGCTTTGGTACATATTATCTTAAGCTATATACATGTATCATCAAAACCTTAGTCAACTTTGTAATGTATCAGACTCTAGACACAAGTCTCCAGACAGTAACTGAACACATATGTTTTCCTGAATTCTGTCTTGTCTTTCAGCAAAGAAATGCGACTGATAGAAAACAGAGAGAGAGGGAGAGATAGGTACTGAGAGAACTTTGAGTGACTAAAGAAGAAAAGAAAACTTTCCAATGGGCTTTCATTTTTTCCAAGTAAAGTCATTCATAGGCAGGACACACCAATTATACAGACTCGTGTCTCAGAAAAAGGCGAAAAAAAGTGTCCCATTTCAGCGTTAGACAGAAAATAGATGTCACGTGGGGAAAGTTTCAGGTAAAGAAAGGAGAGGTAGAAGATAGACAGGATGGGGGGGGAAGAAAGATCTGGCAAGCAGCAAAGAGCGAAGGCAAGACAGAGTGTTCCTGACTGTTTGTCTTGAGCAGAAAACGTGAGTTAGCTGTAATCGGATCTCAGCTGTGGTGAGATCATACACGAGGCCTGCCAGCAGCCTCACAAAGAGCAGTCCACCCATAAGCCTTGAGCCCCACTGCAGCCCTCTGTGGCTCTCTACAGGCCTGCCAGCTTAAATATCATATATAATTTCTCAAGAGCACTAGATGGTTTTTGCAGGGCGGTAACATCTGCTGCTCTGCTATCATTTTTGGATATAGATAGTTTGTCCAATAGTAATTATCATCAATTAAGTGTTTGCTTATATCTGTATCAATAAGCAAGGTGGCTGAGTAGGGGTAATGTCACAGTTATAAAAATAAAAGTATATAAAAGTTATTAAATTACTCACAGAAAACACTGCTCAATTGTTTTCTCCTTTCCATGTAATTCTTAAAGCGCAGCTACAACTAGATTATTTTAATTGTGTTAAAAAGCGGTTAAGTGGAGCCAAATTGCTCTTGTCAGGCGACTGATTCTTCACAACTGTCAGAGTTCATGACCCCGAATGACTGAGGGGGACAGGAGCTGGACAGGGGTCCTGGCACATGGAGTATAGCGAGTGAATGAGCTGCTTGTGTGCATGCCCGGGCACACTGGATTGCGCCAAGTTGCATAGCGTTGTGTGTCGAGTTTGTGACAGCTGCACATACAGAGCAGCGAGGAAGAAGTCGCAGTTGACAGGAAAATTTCACACTTCACCTTCACCCCCGGAGTACTTTTTTAGTTTTCTGTGTTGATCGGGATGAAATTGTTTTATTTTAAACAAGACTGAGATTCATCCACGTCTTCTTTCCCTAATTAATCGACATTTTCTCCTCTCTTGCAGACTCCTGCTCAGATGGACTTGAGATAACGCCACCAGAGGTTCTACCCTGGTCCTGAACTTCAGCTAGCCCCACAGCCTCCCACATTCAGCTAGAATGGCAGATCCCACCGGGCTGAGCTCTGAAGGGGCGGGGGCGGGCATGACTGAGGTTGACGCCTGTAGTTTGGAGATAGAGAGGAAGTATGATGTCATCCCTGCCGTCATCTGCTCCATGTGTTGCCTGTTCGGCATCATCTACTGCTTCTTCGGTGAGGACCCCTGCCCTAGGATGACATAACCCACAGTCAAAATGTCACTTATTGTATACATATGTGCCTATAGATGTATATTATGGTTATGTAATGGGGTGATTTTTATGCTGTTCCTCTAAACTCTCAGTTCCTCATCGCCTCTCCTGTGCCCCTTGTTTCCAGGTTACCGCTGTTTCAAGGCCGTTATGTTCCTGTCTGGCCTGATGTTCGGCTCCGTCATCATTTTCTTGCTGTGCCACAAGGAGCACGTGCTGGACACCCAGCTGAGCGTCGAGGCCAGCGCGGGAATCGGCCTCGGCATCGGCCTGCTGTGCGGCCTGGTCACGATGTTGGTGCGAAGTGTCGGCCTCTTCATGACCGGCCTGCTGCTGGGACTCCTCCTGGCCCTCGCCGCCCTGCTGGTCACTCACCAGTTCTACACCCCAACCACGGTCTGGGTGCCGCTGGGCGCCCTCCTGGGAACGGGCATGCTGTTCGCCGTGCTGACGCTGCAGTGGCAGAAGCTCTTCACCATGGTCTCCACGGCTGTGTTCGGGGCAGCCATCATGACAGTGTGCGCTGATTACTTTGTGGAGATGCTGGCGCTGGCCACACACGTGTATGACTGCTTGCGCCTCACACCCGGGCCGCCTCTCTGCTGGTACAGCTGGGTCATTCTGGGCATCTGGCCCGCCCTCAGCCTCATAGGAGTACTGGTCCAGTGGAAACTGACAGATGACAGCTTCTCACACACTGAGGGTAAGGATGACGTATCACGCTTTGACTGTGAGGTCTGTTGTAGTAGTGATGGATCAGGGTCTGGATTTATCAAACTTCAGAGAATTACTCTTCTGAATGCATTAAGTAGGAGTAATAAGGTCTTGGCTGACACATTTCCAGCGACTTACTTCTACTTAAAGTGATGGAGTAACATTTAAAGGCAACTTTCAAGCTGCCACATGATTAGTTACATGTATGCTTGGAGCAGGGACTGAAGAATCCAGACTCCAGAAATTAACTTTCAGCAGCACGGGGCTCAGATGTTTTCATTTTTGATTTTACAGATATATATATATTTCACTTCATGTCTTTGTATTTCCCTTCTGCTCTTAGTTGTTATCAGCCGGCGACAGAAGAGAGTCCAGCTGATGCGGATTCGAGAGAAGGACGCCAAGAAGCGACAGCAGGCAGGTGGGCAGGAAGGCACGTACCGTCGTAAACCCACCCCAGTGAAACGTTACGCTGGGGATCTACTGGCGCCGGTCAGTGTCACCCAACATGGCGTGTGCTGTAGTTGCTGATTATTGTAAAAAAAAAAAAAAAAAAAAAAACAGGCTTGTTTCTAGGTTCTTTTCATGGTGAGACCATTTTTATGTACCTCACTCATCTCTCCCTGTGTTGTTGCTCTTCCCTTAGAGCTACCTGCAAAGTCTGCGGGACAGACAGATGGGCACAGGCACTTCCCTTAGCAGCATGGGCACCGCCAACCACACCATGATCGACCTGGACTACGACACTGGCTCCACTGTGCCCCTCACAGCAACAACCCCGGTCGTCAGGGTCTGAGCAACACAGAGATAAGAAGGGACTATTTGATGCTCTCTGGTTCTCCAACAGCTTCTCCTTAATGTAGAGTAGAACCTATAAACTGCTCCGCTCAGCTAAGGGTTTTTATCGCCCTTAAACTGACTTGGAGCGAGGTTGGATTTTCTCTGGGTGTCGGTGAAAGACAGTGCTGCTTTTTGGGAGAAGGAAGAAATGTCAAGCTCCTGCTTGGTGAATGCTACAACCACTACAACCACCGTGTTTCTCGAGAGAAACACTTAAAGACAGTTACTAACGAAGTAAAGTAAGGTCCTCCATTTCCTTTCATCGTGTATTAAATACATAACAGCAAGTACGAGCCTCAAAAACGGATGCTCATCTGTTTTGGTAGTGAATATAACGAGCAGTTTGTTTGACATTACATGTACTGTACTTAAAAAGTTAGTCATCGCCATAAAGTGTTGTGTTATTACCCGTCTTACTGTTTAACCTTGTGGTCATAGGATTTTGTGTGATGATTTTGTGTACTTTTTTTAGATGAAGCGTGGTGAGAGAGAGTACATGTAGATGAGAGACGTGCCCATGAACATGACAAAGTGAAGCAAAAACGAAATGATGCAAATAAAATAAACCGTTCGTATTTAAAAGCTCTTTGCATGAGCTTTTCGCCGAACGTTTTCTAGCAGCACTCTAATAATTCTGTGACCTTTTTTGTTTTTTAATGTAGTTCCTGTCAGAATACAGTAGGTGAAGAATTTAGACTGTTGCTTGTGGAGTAAACATTTTATAATTTATTTTACATAACGTCCAAGTACCTGGTAGTGTTGAAAAAAGGACAAAAAAACAAAGCATGTTTGTTGTTCATTTGTAGATTTTTAAATAATTATTCTCTTTGTTGTTTGATTTTTTTTTTTGCGGGGGACAGTGCACTTGTTACCTGAATCTGTACATACCTGTTGATAGAAATTTCAAAGATAAATAAATGTGTTTGATACAAAAAGCAGGTTTCACTCATCACTTGAGTTGGATCAGTTGCACTGTTTGTCTCCCTGGGCTCTTAGCAACACTGGCAGCATTACTCGCCAGATTTTTCATAGGCAATAAAGAGGTCATGGGGAGGATTTCCTACTCTGCAATTGGTTGGGGTTGCCATGGTGCTCCCAGAGTTTTTTTGTTTTTTTTTTTCTTTTGCACACAATGCCGGACAGACCGGCCTTTCATCATAAGTGAAGATGAAATATTTTTCTACCCTTTTTTGTGGCAATGTTGAGTCACTTTTCTGGTGACAGGGCACTGGAATCAGAAAGACAGATTTACTGCTGACATTATGTCTTCTTAAATGTTAGATTTTTACTTTAAAAAAATCAGGACACGCATGATTTCTCACAGACCAGTGTGATTCATAAGATAATAGTGGAAGTGTTTAGTAACATCGAAGAGCACCAAACATGCTTAAGAACAAAACGTGAAATCTCGAACAGAAATTTGCACACTCCCATCATCATATTACATCGTACTGAAAGTATTAAGACACATAATCCAACACACATGTTAGAGAGAAAAACAGAAGGCCTCCCTTGATTTCTCCCTGAGATCATAGCTCAGCTTGCATAATTCTCGCAGTCACAGAAACACGTTTGCACTCAACAAGTAAGCCTCACAAAAATCAGCACGCTTTGGAGGGAAGGAATAGCTCGGTTGTAATCAAATCCAGTGAAATAAAATCAATTCTCACACTTTTTTCTTTCATGTTAGATAATATTTCACAATTGATCACTGCTGTTGAGGTTGCGTGGTTATCAATGCCCCCTGGAGTGGACCCAGCACCCCTGCTGTAGACCTCTTAGTGCCTGCTGCCCCCTGATGGTCAATGCCTAGCATCGCATCCAGCGCTCCTTCTTGCTCAGTGGGTACCCCCTGTCAGCCCTCAGCAGCTCATTCAACCGCCAGTACTCATCTCCTTTGAAGAAGAAGATCTTGCCGTTGGTCCAGGTGAAGGCTGCGTCCGGACTGGATGGCACTCCAGTGAAGAGCATGGAGAGCGGTTTGGGGTAGAGGCTTAAGTTGGTGTACTTCAGCTCATCCCACTGCCAGTGCTCTGAACCCTGAAGAGGCAGACAGAGGAGAGGAAATTAGAAAAAAAAAATCTGCAAGAAGAATGACAAGTATTAATGCAGTTACATGTGAAAATGCTGCTGCTCCTCATAGTTGGATCATAGATACCTTGATAAACACCAGCTTCTTGTTCTTCTGCAGGTACAAGGCTGCATCAATATTAGGAGGGATCCGTTTCACCTGTTTGGGGTAGCCATGGTCCAGCAGGAAACTGGTATACCTCCACACTTTATTTCCTGTGACCAGAAACAGTCCAACATTTTCAAGTTCAGCTGGAGAACTGAAAGTAGTATTGATAGTAGTACTGGGAAACAACTTTACCTTTAAAAAAGTATGTCTTGTTGGTTCTTTGTGAGTGCACAGCAGCATTCAGGTTTCCAGGGAGGTCCCTCCACAGCCTGTCAATTTTTATTGGTGTGTTGTGCCCCAGGTCGGAGATTGTCCACACATAGTCGCCGCTGAAAGCAAAGGTTTTCCTCCAAGGGCCTGAATGAACAGACAGTACAGTGAGCTCTTTAACCATTTGTGACACATCTTGTGATGTGAGTCCTGTCATCAAAATAGACTTGAAGTCAACAAATTACCATTACAAATATGAAATTCTTAAAACTGTACCTATCCCAGTACAAATGAACCAGCTTAAACTAATGTAAATTTGAGTTTACATTATTTTGTCTACCCACCCTAAATCCACTGTGTTTACGTGCTCTGTTCTAAAGTAAAGTCAAACTATGACAGGCAGGGCTCCTCAGCTGATCTATAGCTTACCTAACATGATGGCATCCAGTGAGGCAGTGCAGGGGTTGGGGATGTTCTCAGCATCATGGCTGCCTTCTGTGGAAAATAGACTGTCTGGGGTTGTTGGACTGGCTAATGTGCTGGTGATGCGTTTGCCTATAAAACAGAGAAGAGTTGAAGTTTTAGGATGAATACAAACTACATGAATAATGTTTTATGCCAGATACAGTTTAAATTGTATTGTTGATATATTAATATATGTACAGTACCATGAGGGATACTGTACTTTTTAGGCCAACACATATATAATTAAAATTCCACTAACAATATCTTGGTTGATATTGCACATACACATGTAACATAGCCATTTTTGACAATAAAGCCCTAAATTTTATTTTAAATTTTGGCCAAGAACCAAGTAGTATGTATGTAGGCTACAGCTAAGCAGGAAAAAAAAAAAAAGTAAATAAACTCATCATTGCTATGTAATGCCCTCATTGTATCAAAACTATGTCAAACATATCTTCTGTATATTTCTTGATAATTATTGACCGCCACACACAGCAACACCGATACGTCTGCAGTAGGCTAATATCAGCCAATATATCGGCCTGGATATAACCTCTTTACAGACTAAAGCCTCATGAAGAGGTTCAGGATACCACTTGTTAATATATCTGAAGGTCAACAGTTGCATACATAGACACCCACAGAGAAGTGCATAAGTGCTGGTTTATGCAAATTCACAAATACTGATAAAATATCATTAGTATCATGAAGACAGTTCTGCTCCAGTCTCGACACCATCATGTTGGTGGACCTTCTTGACACACTCACCGTACAGCATCTGGATGCCATTCACGTCATCTGAATGCAGCCTGAAGTTGGCACGGTAACCAGAGTAGACGGGTGCCATCAGTGCGCTCCTGAATTGAGAGTGTCCCAGGCCAAGGGCGTGGCCAATTTCATGGGCAGCCACAATACGCAGATTAGTACCATAATATGTTCCCTCTGTCCAGAACTCGTCCTCATCAAAATGAACAATACCAGACTCTGGTGACTCAGCATGAGCCAGTACGTGACCTGTGGGAGGAACAAATAAACAATTTATGTTAGTGTGTCCGGGGCTAAGTGACAGTGATTGTCTGTGTTGTGTGTTTATATTCATAGACAAAACTCACCGCGGCCATCAAACGGGACAGCGCAGTAGCCATCTTTCTTGTGGAAGGAGATCTTTATGTCCGCTCTGCCATAGTCGACCTCTCTGAAGGTCAAAGCAGCCACATCACTCCAGTACTTGAAGGCAGAGCGGATGGCTGCCCTGACCTCTGTCTTCTTCATGTCAGGTGTGTAGTTGTAGATGCGGTAGGTCAGACTCCTCTTTCTCCAACGACCTGAAGGAGAGGAATAGTTTTCCTAAGTCACCGAAACAAAACTGTCAAAGTTAACTTGACATAACTTGAGATCTACACCAAAATGTTTTTGACATGAAATTGAATAATTATCAAAGTGATGTAGCTTTAAGAAGTCATATAGGTCAGTAAGTCTAGTTTTACTAACCCTGTATCCTAGGAATTACATTTCCAATCACATTTTCTGTAATGTGTAATGAGGATATCTTGTTAAGTTACATATTTGGCAAGTCACAAATACGTTCATACTGAATCTATCATAAGATGTTCACTGACAACACACCTGCAAACAACAGCAGCTGGCAACAGTTGTATTTCTAACAAAAGCTAAGTGAGATAAATGTTATAACCGCTGCACTGATGTTCACTCTTTGCGACTCACCCATCACCCTGTATTTGTGAAACTTCTTGTTGAAGGGGTCCTCCATGCCACAGCGGGGCTGTCTCATCACATCCAGGGTAGCTTCATCTAATTCTCCAGTAGGTGGCAGATCATTCACCCTCTGAAAGACCCTGGAGGCGAGAGGTGATCGAACATTTTCAAATTTCACCACTGGGTCACGATGTCATTGTACCAGGACATCCTCGTACATATCTTAAAGTGCTATGACTTATGACTTGCTGCCTGTGTTGCCCCTTTAAAAGGCAATTGTCTTTGTTACCTGAGAGCTTCAATGATCTCCTCCAGGTAATGAGGGTCCTGTGGATCAGCAGGGTCATTCAGGTAGCCGTACTGTTTCAAATAGGCCTGAAAATGTACAAACAGACAATACAGATAAAGCTCTCATGTACATAAAATAATACTGTAAATCAACTTATTCAGCACAAAGATTAAAAGACCATGTCTGTATATGCAGTATATTTTAAGTCAAAAGCATGTTGTGAGTGTATATGTTCAGATTACAAAACAAACTACCATCCTACCTTTGCTTCCTCCAATTCTGTCCATTGCACCACTTCACAAAAGGCTCCACTGAAGTTGAGCACCAAAAGCAGCACCAGCAGCCCTGCAAAGTCCATATTGAAGTTTTCATCAAAGGTTTCCGTCCCAGATATCCAGGGTGGATGACTTAAAGCTGGAGAAGTGCTCGGCAGAGTCCTACAGCAGACTCTGTTTGTTCTGTGAGCGCTCCAGCAGTTTTTAGCTCAGCCCGGCGCATGAGTCAGCCCTGTGGCTACGATGATCCATCTCGGAGGAATGAGGATTACAAGAGCAGCCAATTGACCTACAGCCAACATGTCTGCTGTTAAATTGTACAGCTGTTGAGAGGGGACGTGGAGCTCCAGCAGTAGTCTACACACACGACCGATTTATAGAGTCAACAGTACTCTGCAATAGTAAGGTTCAGTTCAGCTCTTTACAAGCCACTGAGAAGAGGGCACTCACCCTAAACAGGAACATCACTACAACATTCCCATATTATTCCCTCAGGATTATGGCCTTTTTGTTGATCCCCTGGAGTTAATGCAATAGTGTGTATCCAATGTATCACAGTTCAATTATGGGCTTAAACCGCAGGAGGTGCCTCACCCTCCATCTCCACATTCCTGTCACCCACACACGTATCCAACCTGGGACAAATAATTTATGTTTACAACTCAAAATTGATCCATTACTGGACCCATCCCTGCTGACAGGTAACCAGGGACAGATCAGCAATAGGTTTGGTATGCTAATACAGGTTGTCAACATATTATTTCATGTTCTTTTGTGATTACTTTTTGATTGTTGGAACTATTTAGGTTCTCTACCAAAATACCAACCACAGGTTTGTGATATCACTTCTAAACTGACTGACATCTGACAATAACTAAATCTGAGCCATCTATATTTTCTGATGAGTTTATTTCAATCACTATTGGTTACAAAAACATGAATGTAACATGTCAATCTCTCTCTCTCTCTCTCTGGTTTTACAAAAGCCCACAATTTATCTATTTGACCGCTCTTAATATCAGTTTGTAGCAGCTGTAGTCTGCAGCTGTTTTTAGGAAAGAAAAAAAATCTGACAAACCCACTACAGGCTAACATCCCACCACCACGGAAGACAGATAAAGTTAGTGACAATCTAGTGAAATTCTAACTTCTAGCTAAGAGTCAATTATGTCTTAATATATCTTAAGATGATAATATGTCAGGGCTGTGGATTTGTCAGCTTTTTGTGGAGTTCTTCTGCAGCAAGGAAATCATCAATGAAGTTTTAAGTGAAATCCTTGGATTATAAATGGAAGTATAATTATGGTCACAAATTTAGAAATAAAAAGTTTTAGCAGTCTGATTCTAGCAAATAAGAAAATTACTGTATACAAGCTACAGTTTTACATTGATGTGTATTATACACACATATTTTAAGAGGTGGAAGTGGAGGTTTGGCTGCTGAAGTGAGTTAACTGAGTTGATTAACAGCGATTAGCTGTCTCTAGCAATTTTTCTTACTATTTCTGTCGAGGGAGGACTATATTGGTTTTGGCCTTGTCAGCCATATTTAATTCCTGTTTGATCCAGATCATCTGAGCACATCAGCGGTGTCTGTGTATCTGTGATTATTTTAGATATGCTGATGATGTAGCTGTGTAGTTTTTATCCAAAACCTCAAGCAACACTAAGTCAGCATAAATAATAAATACTAGGTTATGGATGACAAAAAGTTGATGTAGTGGTACTCAAACTGTGCGTTTGTACCTACAGAATATTCTTGCAAAAATGTAGGACTGTTGTGTATGGAATGGGTATAAATGTTACAGTAGCATTAGCTGGTGAAACATCTGGCGTCAAGATGTCGGTGCATGGTTGGCATCATTTGGCCTCAGAGGTACTACACAGACTAAAACCTGTAAAATTTTCCAGGAGGGGAGAGAAATAACTTTCATCTGTATATAACATGATGCAACCCATCCCAACTCAGAGGCTGAAAAAGTGCCGTAGACAAAGTCTGTGCTACAGAAGCTGTTAATAGTCCCTTTATTTGCATATAAGAATTACTCATGCAGATAATCAGGTACGGCTGTTCCCTTCATATTCCTTTTTCCTTTAATAATTTTCACTGAAAAATCCTCCAACAGCCGAAATCTGCCTCCGGCCACATGCTGCACATTCCTCACTGTATCACAATTTACCGCACTGAGGAATTACATGAAAGCTGTTGTGCGCTGGTTTGCATTTATCACCAATGTGTTACAGTTGCCTGTATTTGTTGACCTAGAGAGCAGAGGAACTAAGAGTCAGCTTCCTCTGTTTCCTGTCATCATTATGACAGAATTGTTGTGACTGATGATGAGACGAAAGAAACAGAAAGCGAGAAGTGGGAGTATAGTTTGTTTTTGGATGAAGCTGCTTTTGACACATTGACCAAGGGAAGTCTGATGAAACTGACATCTGTCTGTATCCAAAACAAACACACACAAGCGTCATATCATATACTTATGATCCAAGCATGGGTAAATACTACATGTAAAACATTTGGTACAAATTGTCCAGTTTTAAACAACAGACTAAAGATTAAAGCGACTTTGCTCTCCTTCTCTTTCAGTCATTTCTTATAAGTGAGTGAGTTGTACATGGTTGTACTCATAACAGCGTCATGCTTTAGTGTCTGAAACAAGCAGAATACATCATTTCTCACAGCCTGGGTCAACTGCAGGACCATATAACTGCGTTTTCTACATCTGTTCAACGTACTTCTGCTTACCACAATTGTAGTCATTTCTGAGTCAGAGACAGATTAGAAAGAAAAGTTTATAACAAACATGACTGCCAAGAAACTTTCCCAGTGGGTCACTTCTCTAGAGATAGTAATAAACAAATGAGTCCCACTGAATTTATCATGCATGGAAACTACTGAAATAAATCAGGTTTTATCACATGAAAAACAAAAACCCAGCGGTCAGAGAAAACAACATGCAGAATAACATCCATACACTTCAAACCTATTGAGAGCAAAATGCGAGGCTACTCATCACCATGACAACAGCCTATCTCCTAGTTCATAAATTCATAAAGAAATCACACAAATTACAGACCATAACTTTAAGGCAGGATAATTATCTTGGTGTAAATTTAGTTTTTGACTAACAACTACTCAAATTACTGTAGATGTGACTACATAGTTCTGTTTTTTAATAATAGTGTGTCCTGACACGACACCTCATTACATTTACATTACATCCTCCCCTCTCTCCTCCTGTCACCTTCCTGCCAGCTGCAACATCTTTTGTCAGGAAGCTGTCTGAGTCAGTTCATATCCTGTTTCCTCTGTTACCACATTTAAGAATCACTGTGTAAAACTTTGTTAAGTTTGGTGACAGAGCCAAAATGACAAAATCAAGGATATGACCCGTGATTCTGGTCCCATATTGCAATAACAGTTAATAACACGTTTGACAGGAAAAATCTTTGCAGCTTAAACTTGATTTCTGATAAATAAAACACGGTGAAAAATGTTGTAATCCTAAATAAAATTGAGATTTTGGAACTGTCCTCAACTGTGGACGGATTAAGTGGCAACAGGCGCCTCGGCACAGACATGTAAAGGCCTCCACCACCACTTCTACATAAGAGCATGATTCAAAAAGACATAACAGTATTAATTGTGTATGGTGGTTCTGTGTCTCTTTGTGGTCGCTTTGCATGTTTTTGTTGTCAGTTTGTGTATTCTTGAAGTCATTCTGCATCCCTCTATAGACTTTTACAATGACATATAATCTTAGTACTACTCTCCTAATTAAAGGAGAAAAAACACGTCGTGTGTACGCAAAACAAGAGACAATCTATGGTAAAGATACTCAGCAGTAACTGACTCAGAGGCCAGTGTAAAATTAGACCTCTTTATTCATCATCTTCAATGATAATGTTCATTTTATGGAAAAACATAGTGTAATCCGATGCTAACTGAGCAGCTTTGACAGATTCAACTGACAATTTATAAACTCAGATGAATTAACATTAATATGACAGAATATCTCCATGACTCTGACGAGGTAAACAAACAAGGTTTCTTTTGGAAAAGCTTTAAATATTACTTCTCCTCTATGTCCTGCTCTTTCTCTCTCCTTGTGAGGAGTCAACATTCAACTCTCACCATCTTTCTCTAAATCATCATTCTTCACTCATCCCAGACACAAAGCACAAAGACCTGCCTGTTTTGACACAATGGGTCAAAACTGCGGTCAAGAAATGTCCAGACCTCTGCAACATGCTGTAGTCTAAACTTTAGACTAGACCTAGGTCTCCATGGTGGGGTCTGGTACTTCATACTAACTGTGAAACAGTGAGGGACAAACTGAGTGGCACCCCCAAGGTCACAGTTCACCTGTGATTTGCTGGCTAAAAGCAAGAACTGATGAGCTCGGCCACTAACAGTTACTTTCTTCAAGCTCCTCAAACTTCTACCCTAAAAAGTTACTTTATTAGTTTCTCTTTTTCATTGGTTATCTATAAGCAAAGCAACGGCTGCAGATACAAAAAACTCACAATGTGATATGATATCTTAGATATTTCCAGTCTTGGTTAGCTCTCTAAAGAAAAGCAACTCCAGCAAACTCCAGCAAACTCAAAACGTCTCTACATTTCAATTAGATTTCATTCTATTATCTAAAATGAGGCTTTTAAATCATGACAAACCTCTGTGCATCTTTAGTGTTAAAGACTGTCAACAGGGATTACAAAAATAAATGTTTTCTTTTCTACAAATCTCAGACTCACATGTTCAGTTAAGACCAACGTAAGTGACTCATCACTTGATAAAACTGACCATCTTTTGGTTTAGTCATTTACAAGCAAAATCTTTCACATCTCACAGGCAACCCGATTGCATAAATACTTCAAGACTGTGTCAAAAAAAACCTGCTGTGGTTGTTGTAATACTTCAAAACATTGTGCGTGCTTTGTCTCTATGTTTTTTCTTTCTTTTGTATATTTTCCTGCTGAGCCCTAGTAACAGATTCATGCTCACTGTCCAATGACTCTGTACCAGGCGATGAAACTTCTGCATCAAACCACTGAGTCTATTCCTCATCTTTATCCTCTCTGATCTTCACCTTCACTCTGTGCCAGGCGTTACTCAGGACGCCCCTCAGGTTCCAGATGGGAGGGACTGTGTCCGGCTGCATGTTGTAGCTGTTGTCAACTGCCTTGCAAACTATCTCCAGCTCCTGAGCTTCAGGTGGAAGAGGAGCTGTCAACTCCCACAGCTTCCAGGCCCAGGCTCGTCCTGGTGGGGGTGAGGGCTCGGGAGCTCGTCCCTTGTCGCTTGTCCTCAGCTGGGCCACCTGCCACGTCTTTCCTCCATCGAGGGAAACATCCACACGTACCACCTCTCTGCCGCCGCCGCTCCACGCGTAGCCCTTCACAGTCAGCTCTTCTGCGCTGCGATCAACCACAACGCCGTCTGCCGGTGTGGTGATGGCAGACTGAATGGGCAGCTCTTGGATGGCGGGAGCAGACTTGAAGTCCACGGTGTCCCAGTCCGTTCCGGGAGAGAAACCCTTGTAGTCGTTCTGCTGCCAGTGGCTGCTGCTCTCCTCTGCGCTCACTATGATCTTCCCAAGCCATTTAACGTTACGTGCGCCCACTGTGCCTGGTACCACAACGCGGACAGGGAAGCCGTGGTCGGCAGGAAGCTCCTCGCCGTTCATTTCGTAAGCCAGCAGCACATCGCCTTCCTCGCTAACCGCCTTGTTTAGAGGGATGGAAGCACCGTAGGTAGTGCCTGTCACATCCTTGTCCAGTCCTTCAAACTGAACATGGCGAGCCCACTTAGCCACATCTGGCCCGTAGCCGGCCGCCAGCAGCACGTCCCTGAGTTTAGCACCGCTCCACGTGGCGTTACTGATTGCTGCAATGCCCCAGTTCAGTCCTTTCACCTGCTTGACCTTATTCATCTCAGAGCGGCGGTTACCTGCACACTGCAGCGTGGCAGTGATGGTGTGTTTGGGGAATCGAGTCTTCAAGTCTTCTAAAGACAGCATGAGCTCTCCTCCGGGCAGCCCCTCCACATGGAGCTGATAAGAAGCCGGGTCCACCTGAGGAACTGGTAAGTGGTTTCTTTTGAAGAATATAGCAGAGGGGGTGATGTAGCTGTCGGAGAGGATCTCAGGAGGCGGCTCAGCGTTGAAGGGCTTGAGGTTGTTGATACGCAAGACGGGGTGACGCTCTGGGTCAGAGGAGTAGGGGTCAGATGATTTAAGTGCCTGCTGCTTCTTCTGGTCTTCCGCACTCAGCTCACCGACCTTGTATTAACCAAGGACACAAAAGCTGTATTAGACCATGTCAATGACATGATCCAGTCAAAGGCAAAAAAAGACAACAAAAAACTCCACAGGATACATTCAAGCTGATGAATAAAAAACATCAACTGAGCATTTTTCTCATTGGCCACATGAGGGAGTGCCAAGGTTTAACCTACAGCTTTCTTTGTTTACAGTGCGGCAGTAGACCTTTTCATACTTGTCCTCTGTGATCTACCCTGGATAAAATTCACAGACCTCTCCTAGTGACCCTAATAGGGTCAGAGAGAGCAGTGCCATACTGTCATCAGTCTCTGTTTCAATCTCTCAAAGATTAAGCAAATATTAACGGATGTGTATTCCTTAGCTGGTGTTTTTGTTTTGTGATTAACATGTAATGGAAACCCTAAATCAAAGCACTGAAAGGAAAACAACTTGGATTTTATTTTTGTACCATCGCTGCAGCTATCGTTTCTATGAGGTATGATAACAATGCACTCATGTTCATTACTAACTAGGGTTGGGCGATGGAATTAGCATATGATGATGTCTACAGTCTCCTGCAGTCATTACAGTATAAATAATCAATTTAATATATTTTTCCTAAACACAAGATATTCTCAGTTAAATGTGCAGGGCAAGACATGGTGAAAAACAGGAGAGTTCAATCTGTAATCCTAAGGATCGTTATCTAGGCATATGTCAATGGCTTGGTATGAGCTAAAATAACACAGAGCAAAATCTGACCGTTCCATTACTGTACTCTACTGTGTTCTGTCCACCTCAAACTGATAATCCTCCAGTTCTTCTCCTTTAGCCAGCCTCTACAGTGCAGCATCCACTGCATAAGCCAGTGAAAATTAACATATGAAAGTGAAATATTAATTGGGCACAGCAGTGAGCCACTGAGTTCAGACACTGAGGCTGGAAAGATACAGATTCACTACGCTCCAGCAATAATAATCATTGGCAGAGGAGTGTAGAAAACATTCTGCTGCAGCTTCTCATTTTAGCCGGTGCTGAGCGTCGCTTTCGGTGGTTAAAATGACGAACGTCACCGGCGAAGCGTCATATCAGCTGTCACTAATTAATGTTAATTCTGTCAGTATCTTGATGGCAGGCCTAAACTAAACTTGGCTGTTGTCTGTTCGTGTTCTCTCTGCAACCCCTTGTTGTTTCTTATCAAAGATATTTTGTTATGGAACGTCACTGTAAAATCAGATATGAACCGAGCGTTTCTTTAATTCAAACAAATCCTATAAAGTGCAGCATCTTCTTTCTAGTGGATCGCGTCACTCCCGGGGGTGGCATTCTCCCAACTGAACTTTCATCATCATATCAATAATTTAAGATTTACAGACTTTATATTTTTGAACCATGACCTTCAGTATTTGGATCAAGAAGCTCATAAAAAATAAGGTGTGGTAGATTAACTAGTTACAGTCAAGATACACAGGCTGTGAATGATGGCATCATCCATCGGCCAAACCCTAGCACTAACAAAAGTCCAACGGGTCAAGAAATATGAGCAGTCAGATGATCAGACAGGTTTTAAACAAGAGTTTATCTAGATTAGCTACAATATTATTTGGAGGTAAAACCAAAAGTGAGCGTGGCCATTTTTTGCTACAGTAGGTCAAATTTGAATCGGGAAGTCGATCTGTAAACTGTGAAGGATATTTACAAAGTTTGTAAACTGTGAACAGTTTGGTTAATAAAATTTTACTTTTCACCTTTGTCTTCAAAATAAGTCTTATTACACAGGAGGGTTGTTTACTGCCTTCTCATTCATTCTCAGCAACTACTTAGGTGAACACAAACTGCTAGAACTGATGGCAGAGGCTTTGAAAATCAAATTTAAGTTGTAATGAACCATACCTCCCCAGTTACTGTTAGTGATTTTTTTGCTTCAAAACTTCAACATGCTGCTGTGATTTAGGTTTGCCTGTGGTTGGTCAGTTGAATTCTGCAGCTGCAGAGCCCTGCAAGGTGAAGTTGCACTCCAGGTATGTCACTATTAAGTTTCAAATGGAAGTCAAAGAGGATCAACACTACAAATGTCTACATGTAGGCTCACAAACATTGGCTATAGTGTTTGGTGCTCGCAGCCAGTGCTTGTCTCAGTTGTGTGTTAGACACCATGTTTGAGGGAACTTGTTCCAACCACAGACCAGTTAACGTCTGCTGAAAAGACTTTTTTTTCACTGAGGGTCTCCCATTGTTAATATTTTACTCATACCTCACTGTTTTCATAGAAATGTTGGTGAGTGTGCCCACCTTGTATTCTGAGAGGATTTCCAGCACATGCTCCTGGTTGTGTACAGCATACAGTGCCCAAAAGGGTTCAAGGGCCCCACCGGCAGCCAACAAGATTTTATCCCCACCAGGGTGCATGGCAACAAACTTGGTGATGTCATAGACGCCACCTTTGTAAGTGACCCACACGCCATCCTCCAGAGAGCGGTGCTTTGTGACTTCTTCCTGGCTGTAGACGGGAAGAGAGGAGGTCTTCTCTATGGTCTGCACTCTGCTTTCTGCCCGTTCAGCCTGTAAGAGAGGAGAAACAAGAGTAGAAACTAACCAGTCTGAGAGTTAATTACCTCAAAAAGTATGTGACTGTGACTCTGTCTGGTCTATTGTTTTCTGTCATTATCAGACCACACTGCCATGAAACTACAGGCCTTAGAGTTAACTGTGCAAACACAACATACTGGCCAGTGAGATGGCCTTTGTTTGTCTAGGCAGCAGCAGCATGTTACTGAGCTGTTAATGATTTTTAAAAATTATGTGAATTGCCCATTGGAGGATTAAGATAAAACAAAGTGGAACAGACAGCGAGAGCTTCTGAAGCAAATGCATTGATTTATACTAGCACTGCTATTTCTACAACTACTACTGCAAAAAGTCTTGAAACCGGTATTTTGCAGCATCATTGTGTTAATCATTCACACATTTACTGTATAAAAGAGAACTAGGCTGCTACTTGGAAAAGTTAATGTTTTCTCACTGCACATGTGAGAGCTTGATGGATCAGCAGACATCATTTACAGTGTTTGAAGAAATGAAAATCATGTTTGCGCTTATGCTTACTGAGAAATAAATGAATCGATTTGTCCATCACTTTGAGATACAACAAAATCCACAATGTAAGTCTGTGTAACTGATAATAAACGTGAAAAATGACATGATGAACTATTTAGGATGCAACTAAAACATTTATATATTAGTGGTAAGCAGTCTGAGGAGCAGATGTCCTAATCCGTTCTTGGATTTCTTCAGTGTGAACTTTGTACGACTTCTCTTTCTTTCCTCTGAAGACATGAAGCTTAAGATGTGTGTGCATGAGTCACATGAAATGTGGGAGTGAAAATTGGCAAATGAGCTGACAGAGTGAACCAAGAATATGACAGGTCACTGTCCTCACAGTAACTAGCAACAAGCCATAAAAGGGTGTGAGAGGGAACGCCACAAATTCTTCTTTCCTGAATTTAATGTCATTAAACTATTTAAATTTGCTTAAAAAACACTTATAATTAAGACTGCTGTACAGAATGTTATTCTGTACATTTACACTGTGCAGATGTCATCAGCAGATCTCTAGAGCAACAAAGAAAAAAAAATGAACAAAGCATGTGACAACCAGTGGGTTACAGAGCTGCAACTAAGTT
The DNA here is from genome assembly GCA_033238685.1 of Lates japonicus. Classification (NCBI taxonomy): domain Eukaryota; kingdom Metazoa; phylum Chordata; class Actinopteri; family Centropomidae; genus Lates; species Lates japonicus. The sequence goes on from BRZM01000069.1 coordinate 770,841, forward strand.
TCATCTAAATCAATCTATTGATTATTGTTTTCTTGATTGTGTAGACTATAAGATGTTTAAAAAAAAGTCAGATGCCCATCACAACTTGCCACAACCAAAGTCAAGTCTTCATATTGCTTATTTTGTTGAATGACTATTAAAAAACATGTCTCATCAACATAATTTAGTCTTGGCACAACAAAAACAAATTAAACATTGACTGTCTTATCTTATCTGGTCCCAACCTTGTGCTGGTGGAAGCCATAAGCCAGTACAGCCCCCGTACCAGCCAGCAGCCCGGCCAGGCCATGTCTCCAGCTGGGACCATGGGTGCCCTGGTACGATCTCTGGTCGTCACTGCTGCTGCTGCTCCAGAGACGAACTGCACACGATCTCACAGCAGGAGCCACTTGATGCCTATGAAATGAAAAAAACTGTAAATGCAATTCTTATACATAACTAAGCAGGGCTCATTATGTGGTATGTGTCTAAAAATAACTACAATACTAGTGTATTCACAAAGTGTGGAATAAAGTGAATAAAAACCATAATCAGGGAATAGCAAACATAGCTTGAGTTGACCATTTCAGAATCCTTCACCAAACCGAGACCTTTGACTGGGTGGAGCTAAGGCTGGACAAAACTCAACTACTTTGTCAGTGGCCAAGTGAATTTCATCAGCACATAAAATGTCAATTATAATACCTGTGACAAATGGTCATTTTGTTACAGTACTGTACCTCTGAGTGTTGAGAGGGCCAAATCCAGTCAGGCTGTGGCAGCGTCTGAGAAGCAGCATTGCATTGATGTTCTAGGGAGAAATTGAGAAATTTCACAGTGGTACAACAAATAGCACCTTACAAGAAGGGGAAAAAAGTAACTGAATTTCCTCTAATTTGGAAATATAACACAAAGTCTATGGTGAAATTCAACCTGTTGAGTTAAAATTATTTCTTTTTCCTTTTACCAAGCAGACTCTATTAATGGGATTCTGTATTGCCTCAAGTAGAGAGCTGACAGTTACTGTACCTTGACTACTATTTCTGTCTGTATAACACATTGGGTGTGTCCTATTGGACTCAATTAATCTTTATCAAAAGATGTGATGTGCCACAACATGGCTGTTTTTTGTTGCACTTTATTGTTAATTTTACTGTCTGCAATTCTTCTCAAGCAACCAGACCTCTGGGTTTGGATCAAATGCCAAGTTGGGAATCGAGAGCAGACAAACCTACCCTTCACAGAAAATATTTATCTTAGTTTAACTAGTGGCTAATGTTTATTTTCCCATCCAGATTTAGAGTACATAACTATCCCTGATTTAGAGTACGTAACATTCTGACAATATGCCTTACATGTGCATATTGTCAGACTAGAAAAATGTGGTAATTGTATAAGTTAAGATCAGCTTGCACTGACACAGTGAATCTAACATAGTGTGGCACTTAATGTACAGTCTGATAGAAGTTTTTTTTTTTTTTTTAGGATATGTCACCAAACCAGCTCTGTCTTTACAACGACCAACTGAACCCTTAAACCCTTCTACTCCTACTGATCTGACCAACCAGCTGTAACTTCAGCCTGCAAAACAACCAACCAGCTGAGGGGGAGTGAACAGAGAAAACGCGGAGGGCTGAGCCTCAGGTCCCTCTTCCCTAACCACAGTAGTGTTGATGTGTAACTCCATGATAGTAAACAAGAACTGTTTTTCCAGCGTCTATTTAAGAAACTAGCTGAACTGTATAATCATCTGATGGGAAATGTAACTAAATGAGACTTTGCCCTCTGCTGTGCACAATCCCTTAACATTTTCACAATAATGAAACAAGTTATGATTCAATAATGACTCCAGTCTGAACCAAGAAATGGTCCAAATGTCTCTGAGCTTTAGGAAAAAATATCCAGGTGGGGACTACACTTTATGAGGCAAGACCTGTGACTGACTAACCGAGAGGCTGAAAGTTTACATATCTCCACTGTTAACTGGGGCATCAGTACAAAATTACCAGCACAGGCTTTACTTGAGGAAACAGTATGATGGAAATTTTAAGAGTTAGCTGCATGGATAAAGAAATGCAATGATTATATGTCACTCATAAAATGACAGATAGCATATGGTGAGGCTCAGCTTTATCAACCAATTACACCTGCCTTATCACCACTGTCACCACTGGCCATTAAGATTACTCTGGGTTATCTCCAAACAGTTTTCAGAGGCATTTACAAGAATTCTACCTAAATTCTTCTCCTTTCCTCCTGTTTTTGATTCGTCTCACAACATTTTCGGTAAGAGAAAACAGGTGCTCTTTCAGGAAAAGGAATGATAACGTGGAGCCATATGTTGAAATAGTCTAAAATTTTGATTGTGTTCACTGACAGTGAATGCAGCGAAAAGGTAAACACGTGGGTTCATTTAAAGTGTCTTAAATAACGAAACGTTAGGCTGTCTACACCTAACGTTAGAGGAATAAATGTTATGTCCGTTAGTCCGTAAAGTTAAATCTGACATTACAGCGCTTCATAGTCGTCATTCCCATCATTATCCTCATGGCTAACTTAGCTAACACTCAGGTTAGCAAGCTCACCACCGGTAGCCCGCCTGTCCGACTCCACTTACGCATTCACGTATATTAATAAAGAGAAGAGACGTTTACATTAGTCTAAGCATCTTCATCTAAACCAAACCGAACTATCACTACTCACTTCTGCTGTGTCAGTTGCCTGCTTGTGCCCAGATGCTCTCCCCGCGGACGACGCTGTCTGAAGTTAGCTACAGACTCTCAGCTTCCGATTTGGCAGTTAAGGGGAAAGTTAAGGGAAACTTAACTGACAGCGCTGAGCGACCGATTCCTCTTGACTGTTGTGACAGCCAATGCATTTTAAACAAACCCTTAACGCCTTAAACTCACTTTCAAATTCATGAAACCGTCATTTAATTGGTAAAAACGGGAAATGGGAATATTTCACAATATTTTCAAAAACCGCTGTATTTAAACTGGTTAGATGTGGTCTAGATTATTCCACAGAGGCTAAGGACCCTTCAAAACAACATTTCAGATTTGGGAGACCTTTAAATTATTTGCAAAAAACAGGAGATATCGTTTTTAGACATTAAAAAAAGCTGTGAAATCTCCCTTAACCTTCGGTGTCGATCTCCAAGATACACAACCAAAACTTTTACCCACCTTATTCAGCTCCGAAGCGTTACACAAACACCGATCGTGGGACGTTCAATATCTTCGTACTTATATCTCTCAGCCTCTACCCAAAAGGTTTGTACTGAAGAGATGAGCCACGTATTTCTACAATATAATCAGGTTAAAAGACTGTAACACGTTGTAAAACAACCGTTTGGTTGAATTAATTATTAGAGCTAATAAATCGCTTAATAAAGCTGTATATCAGTTTCACGCCATAGGGGACAAATGTTAAGTCGCAACGTTGACTTCTCGGCCACTTCCCATCAGGAAAAGGGCTGCAGAGTTATCTGGAACAAAATTATTAGCAAATAATTAAATAGTCGTTAATTTGTTATCAGAATTTATGACCGCATTGCTACCAACTGAACAAAGAGACACGGTTTGCTGATTTACCAAGTTCGGCGAACCGTGAACGCACCTGAATTTACAGGGTAAACACAGGGATAACGCGCGGCTGGTTTGTTTACATAATGTTATCAACTGACACGGATGATATTGTAATATCGCATAGACTGTATAAAAACACGAGCCCACCAACCATATTACAAGCAGCCACACTCTTTAAGGATGGTCTGAGACAAGCCTGCATTACACAACTCTCACATCAGACAACAACCTGAAGATAACCAGACAAGTAAATGCAAAAGTGTCAGCAGTTGACTCACATGGAAGAAACAAAGATGTAGATTTCGTCTTCCACTGAGCCTTCAGAAAGGACAAACGTGACGCCAGTGCATGGACGCCAGTGAAGTTAAACACAGAAACAGGCAGCAATGACAAAAGTGTTCCTTCCTATATGAAGAGCTCCTGCCTGGCATTACTTGTCAGCAGGAGTCTTTATCAGACTTTATTGCTGCAGGTGAGATATGACTCGCTGCTGGGACAATGCAAGGTGGAGAAAGTGTCTGATGGGAGACAAATTAGCTGTTAACAAAAGTGAAAGTCAGGAGTCATTCCTCCACACTGCATTTGTTTTCACTTTAGCTTTCTTTATGGGCACAACCATTTAATTTCTTTTTTTTTTATTAGCATTCTTACATAGGCCTCTCCATAGTGTTTTCAGATGCATTTTTATGAGAAACTCGGTTTCTGCCAAGTTGCTGCAAATGCCACTCTTCTCTGCTTGACAGTAAATATACTATTTTTTTAAAACATGAATGCAGCAATGATGCACTGAGGTACACAATACACCTCTAATTAAATTACGCAACACACAATTATTACTGAAAGGAAGAGATACAGACTCAGAAACCTGCACATCTTGAAGGCATTTCACACCGAAGCTCCCAGAGTTTCTTCTCTGTCTCTGTCAACATAACAGACAGCAGGAAGATTGACAAGAGGTTCAAAGGAACACCACCAATACAGTGACAACTGTTTTTATCCTGAAATGACACATATTTGAGAAGCAGAATATTACAACAGAACTGTGTGGATTTGACCACTGTTGTGTAAAATGTGGCTAAGGGCTGTCTATTCCTGGTGCCAGGTTGTTTTCACTGGATTCCAGTGAAAACATAACCTGTGGCACATGCTGGGTTAAGATTGAGTTGCTATGGCAACACCAGATTCACTGTCTGTGTTTTGGTGACAATATTTCCAGCTCCCCTGGTACATTTTTCTTAACAGTCAGGTATATTTTCTTATGTATTATGGGTAATAATATATGCAGGTAACAAGGACTTATTAGTTATCCTGGTCATTTCTATGGGTGTTTAGTTTGTTCATTGTCCTTAATTCTCTCCGACACCTACAGGTTAGTGACTTTATGAATGGACCAGAACAGCCTGTTGCACATTGAAACAGTTTGCAGACAAAACATTCCTTAAGCTCAGAGGGATGGGACAGATCTGTCAGATACTTACACATACTGTATAATACAGGCCAAACTTTGCACACACCTTAAATAATGTGTGTAGTTTGTGCAGTTGGGTGCAATCTGTTGATGTCCTAGAGCTTTAAATGTCTTACATATCCTGGGTATTTTGTTGTGGAATTCCCTTAAATCTAAGTTTAATGCCGTATTTCTGAATAATGTTGTGCCAAGGTGTTCGTGCATTTTATGTGTAACTACAGTAATTACCTTGAGATGGGTAATTAGCATTTCAGCATGAACAGCCCAGAAGAATTACAGACATTTTCAGAATAGAGGTTCAACGAATCAAGTGAAAGAAGAGTCAGTGTCACACAGTGTGTAGTGTATTTGCCTCTCTGTGGAAAAATGATGTCACTTGTGTGCAGATTTAAAACCTGGAATAGTACCCTCTCTGTCTCTACAGGGCTCTCTAGCACTACCTACTGTCAGTGTGAATTTAACTATTACTACAGTTAAAATCAGAGTATAGCTTATACAAAATACAATACAGCTGATATATCAATATGAGTATATACTAGATTTGGTTCAAGAGGTTAAAACTGATTTCCTGTAATAGGATGCATAATCTCTTAACACATTCAGTCTCACTGTTGTATTAAAACACTGCCTGTTTATATTTTAAAAAATGGAGGAATTGTGAGTCGTCTGAGAGTTGAATTAACTGCCCACTCTGCATGTAGGCGGTAGCACTCAGTGGTGCTCTGGGGGTCACATGATAATAAAGTGGTCTTTCATTTCAGCGCTTCCAAGTGTCTGAAGCATATTGTTTCCACATGCTTTTCTGTTGCTATTTTCTTATTTTTAGCAGCTAGACAGATGACAGAAACCATCCATACTGCAGGAGATGTTATTTCTCACAGTGCAGTTTTTTGTTGTTTCAGCAGTAGACTGGACTGTAAAGAGAACTTCAGAACATTGTGTATACAAGTTTAATATTTTGAAAAAGCTTTACTACAGAATTTAAATACAATATTCTGAAAAACTGGAAAAACAAGGCTCTACCATGAGAGTATCTACATTACAACATGAAAAATGCTCAAACACCAAGTAAAAACCTGTTACCGTTTGGCTCCAGGATTTAGCTGTAGCCTGTTTACAATTCACATTTCAGGTTAACATGACTGCCGTCAGTCCGATTCTTGGTAACACTGCCGTGCTCTGTGATGATAGCTGTTAATCACTGTTGTACACAGAATGACTGACCGGTCCATTTGTCTGCTAGTATGTCCTGTCCTGTCTTGTATATCGATTCCTCTGCTGGATGGCTGACATTCACTGCTGTGTCATCTTGGCTGCTTCAGCTTTTATTAGTGAGATGAGTTCCAGGTTAATTAGAAACACAAAGCGAAGGCCTGCAATCTGAAGAGACAGATACAGTATGCTCAGTACCACTCAAACATATCAGGGCAGTTTAATGTGAAATCTTATACATCTTGACTGGAGCACACACCTCCACCACTGAGTTGTTATTGAGTTTCCACTTGTTGCCCGACAGGACTGGTCTGCCATCGATGTAGATGGGTCGTCTGCCCTCATTGGCGATGAAGAAGTCTCCATTATTCTTCAGTTTAATGATTCCTGTTCACATCAATACATGCAATAACCATAATTTGCAGATGGTTGGAAAATATTTTTAAGTTATTTTATATGCAGCCTGACAATGTATGAGTTTAATCACCTTGTTTTCTTGATATTTTCCAGGCAGGTCCCTCTAGCGAAAGATCTACATCAATCTGTTTGTCCTTAGTTGCCCGGCCCAACGTAATCTGTGTGAACATTAATCAAAAAATTTGTGATCAGTATCACAGTGAAAGTACTTCTTCACGAAGAAATCCCTTTCATTGAAGATTACTGACCTCTCGTGATCTCATGAGGTAGCGTACCATTCGTCCCCGTAGTGCTGCCAGCGTCTGGTTGTCAAAGTCAGGCATGCTCATCCCTGGTGACACAGACACACATGAACACATATGAGTTCCACCAGACCAGATCTCTAAAACAAACACACGGTTAACAGCCGCCTGCTTGTGCTTGGCGAGTGAAATTTTTCATACCTGTGATACTGTCTACGAGAACCTGCCAACGAGGCAACTCCTGCTCTAACTGTCTGATCTCCCTTTTCTGGTGGCGATCAGAAATCATCAGCTCTGAAAAGTAAAAGAGGGAAAATTATCATTCACATTGTACAGTGACAATAAAATCCATTAGGACATTTCTGGCTGTTTACTGCCTTTACAATAACAACTTGAACCTTAGCTGAACTGCACTGTGATTTTCAGCTTTGCCATTTGGCTAAATGATGAAACATCTGAGCTTGTCCTCCTTTCACAAGTTACATGTCCACTGTAACTTTTGCTTTGCAAGATGAATTGTATTCAACTTGTTTCTCTATAGCAATTTCTTACCATGTTCCAAAACTTCATCTCTGCTCTCCCTGTGTGAAAAGAAACGCGATACGCATTGAAAATACAGGGACATACAATATTTTACTGAGAAGATGGAAAATCATTTTTGTGTTATCCTTTGCCACACACACAGACACACACAGACACTCAAACATGAACTCTTAACAGCAACAAAAACATATGATGAATACTGCAAACTGAAAGATTGTCTTACTTTAACTTCACATCATCAACCATCTGCTCAGCATCAGAGAAGTTGAGGACCTGGTCACCTTTGGGGAGAGGCTGGACTGCAACACACAATCAAAACAAACAAGAATATTACATACAGAGCTCATCACATTGTTTCATAAAACCAATACCAATGGCTTTCTAATACATCACACTTAAAAGTCTCAGATTTTTTAAACAATGTAAATATTCGGTAAATTGTAAGGTCATCTGAATCATAATTTTCATCTTCATCTTCATTGACTCCATTATTGCCTGATTTCTACAGGTTTTTATCAGCAACGGACAATTAAACTCACCACTCTGGTCATCCAGTAGGTAATACTGCTTTAGCAGCTGCCAGTGCACCAGCAGGCTCTTGGGAGTGCGAGATGGGTGAAAGACACCAGGGTGTTTGCTCAGAAGCTCCTGGAATACGTCCAGTTTGGGCTGACTAGTCTGTTCAATGACAAATGTAATACAAAACCACTTGTGAGGACAGAAGTGTAAATTTCTGAGATGATTACACAGTGTTCCTGAAGTAACAATTTCACGTACTGAACCGATCTTGGCCAGCAGTGCCTCCTCAGCTTGACTAAAGAGAGCTTTACTCTGAATTGCTGCAATGGCCTCTGGGTGAAGCTGCCTCATGGCCTGCCATGCCAACCTAACCAGACAGACAACAGAGAGAACAAGGTAAAAGGTAATGAAAGGGTTAGGGTGTCAACAAAAAGTGACATGCAGAAACTTGGAGGGGGTAAAGTTGGTGCCTGCTTAAGTCTCTTACTTTGAGATGACGGGATCGTACAGCAGAGCGTACCACCTCTCTTTGATTTCCCGCAAAGTGAAACGGCAGCTGAACTTGACTCCCAGATGAACAGAAGTTAGATCTGTGGTCTAGAGAGAGATAAACAGAAACACAGATTTGTAGTGTGCATGCCCCACACCTGTGCTTCATATTCAATATTCATCTTTAAGAACAATGATTTAAATTTTTGCACTACTCACCTGCAACACTGCATTTATAAGGAGCAGATCATCAGTGGGTTTCCATCGTCCCAGGTCTTTAGTGATATGTAGAGGTTGTTTGCTTTTCTTTACTCTTTTGGTGATAGGTGCAGGGTTTATTACCATGGTGAGGGGTGGTGTGAGAGCGGCTCCTGATTTTGTAACCTGATGAAGTGCATCAAAGACACAAAAATCATCCATCAAACCTCTGCAAGCTCTCTGAGTAAATGTGTTTATGGTCATACATACTTTTTTTTTCTCAGTAGATGAAGGTTCACTCCCTGAACAGCGGACAGGCTCTATGACAGGGGGGCCTTTGACTCTGCTAGATGACTTCACAAGACTGCTTTCTACCAGCTCATCGTCAAACTTCTTCCTCTTTATTGACCTGAGGACATTATTTTGTCAAAAATGTATAAAGCAATTCTTCATTTTATAAATATTCGCAGATGCACTAAAGCAACACTACATCAAATATTTTGATTCGCAATAAACTGCACATTTACTTCCTATTTACTTATGAATCTATCAGTCTTGTTGCCAATAAAGCTAGTATGCAGCTGGGTTGATGGTACAAGGAAATATATCAAACCTGGAGGAACTTCTGCGTTTGGGAACACCACTGCCAAATGCTTGTGTTGCAGTCCTTTTCACATCTTTTACTCCAAGGGACTCCTCATCCTCAGACCTACTCTGGGCACCAGCTACTGCGACAGATGCACCAACTACAGGGTCACCTGCTTGCATCTGTTCAGTCACAACATGAAACACATAAGAAAATAATTGAGAAATGTCGCTGGTCAAAGCACCAGGCTCAGATTATATACTCAAAACTTGGTTTCACACAGTTGCAGAGTCCATAGACCATAAACGTTTGCTTATTCCAGGTTGCACACCAATATACAATGTAAATATAGCGACATCTTTTTTGAAAGAGCGGCTGGCGATTATGAGCTGAGGCATCTCACTTTGCAACGGATTACATGCAGTTTTTAGTCCAAACTAGTTGTGAGAAAATAAAGTAAGGTATTGCCTTTACCACAACCTAAAAACACAAAACGTCAACATGATGTTTCAACAGCTTAAATAGAAACACAAGGTACAAGCTCGGACTACGTCTCACAGAGAAGTAATGTATTCACAGTGTTACTTTACAGTTTTGTGAGATATATTCTCAGGCTTTCTGGTGTGTTTGTTTAGCAGTTATGTGAGTTAGGGGAATGGGAAGGCTAAACGAATTAGCCACGTCTTTTGTTTACATCCAACGTTTGCGGTAGCCTCTCCTTCAAAGTTAAAAATTTTGTATGAAATTAATTAATGTGTCGGACACGATGGCTAGCCCAGACAATATTGCAGCACAATCAGTTTGATTATCCAGCATAATTTAATCAAAATAACGCTGGTTTATGTTGGCTAGTTAGCATTAGCTTAGCTAACACAAGGTTCTCACGGTAGCTGGAGTCAGTTCATTAGCGAGCTAATACAGGCAGCTACCTAGTGTTGTAACCCACCTTTCCTTGGTATTTTCCTCCGTTGTGATATCTGATCCGTTTTCCAGAGTCTGTAAAGTCTATTTGTGCCTTTTGTCAACCCCTTGTTCCCTAGCTACATGGCTAACTGGCTACATGAATTTGACGTTTGCATGTTAGCATTAGCTTCTCTGCTGTTTTCTTCCGGTGAGGTTTAGGCGCGGAGCTTTACCGCCGCCTCCTGGACTGGAGCGTAGACCTGGATGTGCACATAAATAACGTACACGAGACCTATTCTAAGTATTCCAAACTGACCGACTTTTTCTGACAAACTTAAAACCTGTTAGGTTTTTCATGCAAGTATTTTGGCCACTTAACCACTGCGTATGTTACCGAATTTTCCTTCGGGGATGAATAAAGTCATCTATCTATCTATCTATCTATCTATCTATCTATCTATCTATCTATCTATCTATCTATGTACTTCTGTAAACAATAGTCAAACATCCCATCACCTAATGTTTCCTCATGGTGGGAATTGTTGGGTCTCTCTGTTAATATAATGAGTACGGTCTAGACCTGCTTTATATGAAAAATGCCGTAAGATAACTTCTGTTGTGATTTTATATAAATAAAATTGGATTGAACTGAACTATTTCCTTATTTAATGAAAATAGGGTGGTATTTATCAAATGTGATATTGTCATGATGTCACCGCTCCCTTCCTTCTGTCTCTGCTAGTACTACTACTGCTGCTACTATAAGTACTTATACTTGTGGCCCCATGTACACTAAGTTTATAGTTTATTAGATACACTGAAAGTAACTGAAGCTAATGTAGTCTAAGACAGCAGTCCTGCAACTTCACTTAAGTTATAATGTTCAGTTTGTGTTGGGAATGTGTTAAGGAGGTGTTGATTCAACTTTATGGTCATTTTGGAGGGTATATAGGACATATAGGACAGGTGTTTTTATTATTTTGTTCACCCTATTTATATCAATGTCGGACTGTTGTTTTGTACTGTTGTAGAATGCATTAATTTAGCTAGATGTACTTCAGAAACTACAGACTGAGTGTATGTCTAATTGCCAATAGTATTTATTAACATATAATTTGAAATAAACAGATCGATAGACAACAGATCATAATATACTGATTTAAAGTAAACTCTGTCTCTTCTTACATTTCAGTAATCCAAGAACCAGCTCTAGCATTATAAAAGACCATGGAGACACCACAGGAAATGGTGCTGTTATACTGACAGGGCTATTCTTAATAACATAGTTTATTGCTTTTCTTTTAATGTACAAGACCAACCACAGCTCAGTGGGTGTTTTTTTTTTTTTACCTTTTCCCAACAGGAATTTAACATTTTTCCAGTGCTTGTTGAGGTTTACCCAGTACAGGGTCACAGAAGCAGAATTTCTCTCAACTTTACAGTCCATTTCTCCACAGTCAAATATTGACCTTAAGTCTTTAGCTTCTCACTACTTCTCAAACTTCTAATAAGTGTAGTGCAGAGAACTAAAACACATACATGTGAATACCACAAGAAATGTTTCAAGCCCACAAAGTCGGGAACTCATTCATAGTAGGCATCCACAGATAATAAATTAAACTTTTAGAGCAGAGCACGACCTCTGTTTGAAGCAGACCTTCAGTTTTAAGTTAATCATACTTGCTGCCTGTCTCAAGGACAGGTGGATGTGATGAACGAGGCAGTGGAGTGATTTTTGTCCAGATTATCGACCTGCAGCTGCTGCACCACTGCTCACACTCAGTCCACATGTCACACAGGAACTTTGATACTCAGCGTTGTCTTTCTTAGAATTTACTGCCTACGTGCCTGGTGGTTGTTCACTGGCATCAAACTAATGACTGTTACAAAGTGTTTGATGGGTTAGACCTAATCTGATGCAGCTGATGGTGTTAAAAGAGATTTAAATGCAGAGTTAGCACAAAAGAAACAAGTGATATTATGAATATAAACTGGAATCTCAATGATTAGCCCAAATAAAACCAACAGATAGGCACAGGTACAATTTGAAACCTTTTATTGACATTTACAGTAACAGTTTCAAAAAGTGTTAAATTAAAATAAATACAGAAGCTTACCAAGTTTACAAAATGGTGGTATATCACTTATAGGTTTAGATATAAAAAAAAGAAAAACAAATTAAAACAGATAAACTTGCATTGTGCTGCACTGCTGAATTGTGGCATACATTTACATTTTAGAGACAATACAGACAGATTTACAAAGCCTGAGTGCAGAGTAGCCTACTCTATTCAGAATTCAGTGGGACTATGTATTCCTAAACAGGAATAATTTCAACAGCTGCCTTTTTTTTTTTTTAAAGGAACCCATCACTAAAAGTTTTTCACCATAAGCACCCCATAAAATACACTTTAATCACGATTTTGAACATCACATCTACATAACTGTCTCACAGTAGCTAAATCAGAGCCAGAGGTATTAGAAACAGTGTCTCCATGTGCCAGTCTGAGGCTCTGCTAATATCCTGAATAATTTACAGCGCACTGTGTATCTCAGACTTAAAGAGACATGTAATGCGCTTCGTAGTACACTGGAATAACATATACAGGAACGCTCTTAAAATGAAATGTTTGCACGATCAGGACACACAGGAAATTGCTGCTGCTGGTGTGCTGCTAGTATTTAGAGGGTGCAGGAGATCACAGTTCATAATCAGATTTAGGAAGGGGTTAACAGATTCAGAAAAAAAATCAGCTTCAAAATATTGATGTACATGTTGCATCAAATTCCATGAAATGTAACATCGTTTGACTCTGGATAAAATGAGAGTATGTTGAAATGTATTGGAGATCACTGGCTTGCTTGTGGCCTCTGTGCAAATAAGTGCTCAATGGTGATTAGATTTTTTTTTAAATACAGTATTAGATTTGGAGTTACACCGCTCCCAGTGGAAAGCTTCAGCGATGAGCCGTCAACTCCTAATCCTCCGTCCGTTTGTCCCTCTCCACATGTTCCGCCTCTGCACACGAGGTTACGTGGAAGGGAGGGCTTTTTGGTCTTTGTTGTGTCAAAGGTTGAAGGTCCGCTCTGATGTGATCCCACCGCTCGCAGCGGGGGCTCACGGTTCCTGTGGTAACTCCGCCTGCTGGTGCTCTCCACTGCCGAGAGACTCACGTCCACGTAACTGATCAGCTTGGGAGAGTAGGTCATCGTTCGATAAACTGGAGGCTAATGACATTTTCAGGGACTAGAAGCGTCCGTGTCATGGGCTTCACGGAAACCCCCTGTGGGTCTGGCTTCACATCAAACTCTATTAGGATCTGATGAGAGCACAAACAACGAAAACTGATTTACTAAAAAATTATAAAGTGGTCATCATGTGATAAATGTTGGGTAGTGACTCTTAACTGAAATCCCTGGATTAAGTAATCAAATTAAATCATTAGGAGCTGGATTTGCACAATGGCTTAAAGTCCCCTCTTTGAGTTTCTCATATTATTCCAAGAAAAAATGTAGCAAGAGGATTTGTCGGAAATGCAGCAGTTTGTGACAAACTGTATTTAACATAAAGAATCTAAATCATGTGGTAACATTCAAATAATCTGTGTGCATGTTATTTCCATTACATCTGTTTCCATGAAAACCATATTACAGTGCCTTAAGCCTCCTCTAATGTGTGTTATATGTAAATATGTTAGAACAAGAAAACACTTTTGAATGACTGACTAGTGATTAAAACTGCTTAAAACTGAACTGGATTAAAACTAGATTTGAATTCTCTTATTTTCACGACTACTAAATTCAGTCTTAAAAACATAAAGATCAATTCCGGCCAACTCACCCTGGCAAGAGCAAGATAGAGCTCCAGCTCTGCAATACGACGACCTATGCAGCTGCGTTTTCCCACCCCAAACGGTACAGAGGCGTACGGGTGATGAGTCTGCTCCTTGTTCAACCATCGATGAGGCTGGAACTCATCCGGACATGGAAACACAGCTGGATCCCGGGATGTCGCAAAGTGGCACAGAGTGATCAGAGTCTGGATGGGAGTATTTTTTTGGTCAGGTATGTGTTGCATTGTAGATGAACTACTGACATGAGATTCATATTTAGCCAATGTGAACTTATCCCCTCCACACACTCACATTTTTAGGGATGAGGTAGCCTCCAACCTGGATGTCTCTTTCTGTGATGACCCTTGCATTTGCAGGAATAACAGGGTACAACCTGAGAAATGAAAATTCAACAGTGAGTGTAATTCAACCAGATGTTTGTCAGGAAAATAACCTCAACCTCCTGAATTTATACCTGAGCACTTCTTTGACTGTGGCTTTCAGGAGAGGCATGCGAGCCACATCAGCTGCCTCCGGTATCCTTCGACCCTCCAGCACTGTCAGCACCTCATCCCGGAGCGAGGCCTGCACCTTGGGGTGACGGGATAGCTCGTACAAGGACCAGGACATGGTGCTGGAGATCTGAAACAGCACAGCGAGGCGAGGGTTTTAATAATCTGTTGGATGGAATCCGGCGAAGGAGAGGACAGAGGAATCGTTCTCCTTACCGTGTCAACTCCGGCAAGAAGCAGCTCAGTGACGTTGCTGTAGACGGTCTTCATCGGCAGGCCTGTCTGGGACAGGAAGTAGGTGAGATAACGGCCCTCTACCTTCTCTCCGCGGGCAATTTTCTCCGCTTCGGCTGTCAGGCGCTGGTCAATGTGACCTTTTGCTGCAGACAGATATATATTACGGGTCATTATGACAGTGAAGGAAAATGTGAAATAAACAGAGAAGTCACTACAGTGGGTGTATTTGGAATCAAGTTATCCTTCTTAAAGGATAAGACCATGCATTTATTGCCTCCTGATTAAACCCAAACGTCCGTCTTAAACTTGAGGTCTGTGTTTTCAAAATTTAAGAAAAAATAACACAGCGTTTCGGTTTATTATAATCACAATTTGGTCATCACGACCGATGTTCAACATCAATCACATTTCACGTTTGTTTCCGGCACAGATGATCTTGTAGTGCGTGAGGGTTAAAGACTTTAATCTCCTGCTTCCTGATCCAGTTTGGACCAGAGTGATTATTTTAAACATGTTCGATTTTGACTCCCCAGATCTGGATAAGTCTCGATGTACTGCAAAAGCGGAAACCAGCAACAGCCAATGAGAAGTGAGGGGAATGGAAGGAATTTAATTACATAACGCGGGGAAGGACATACAGTATGTTCCGCCGCCATGTTTGTTTTGGTTCCCTGTTGTAATCGCTGCATGTGGTGCATCTTTAGTTTTAATATAGACTCAGGCTTCTTTATTATATCCTTTATTACTCAATTTGTCCAGTTTCCCTGTATGTTGAGTTATATCTTGCTGCCATTTCCTATACCAGACTCAAATGATGCAGTGAGAGAAATAACCTACCAAAATCAAACATGTAGTCCCAGCACTGGCAGAAGATGTTCCAGGGTTTGGGGAATAGCTGATGCAGCCAGCTTGGCATGGCCATCGTGAGAAGCGTCATTACAAACATGGTGTTGATTGACCTGATGAATCGCTCTGTCTCTTCAGGAACAACATGATCCAGACAACCAATTCTGGATTCAAACAACACTGAGGAAATTCCTGTTTAAAAAAAAAAGAAAAAAGTTAAATGAGGAGGTGAGAAAGACATGCTGGCACAAGGACTGACAGAAAATGTACCATAAACTCTGGATACCACATCTAAGGCTTTTTAAAAATTGCATCACATTTTTCAAATTGCCATCTTCTCCATCACGATAACAGAAATATCATTATGGTTAAATTAAGCAATAACGAGAGGGGATTTTTTTAAACCCAAAAATGGAGAACATGGAGAGAATATTGGTAGCTTTATGACTGGAAACAAAACCAAGCATCAATATCTGTCAGCATAAACCAAGTACTACTAAACCAAGTGGTTTATGTGCCTATTTCTTTACATTGTTAACTTGTGCAAGTAAACCAAGTGTAATTAGATAGCTGTTCTACAACATTTAGTTTCTTTCTATATGTCACAGTCTTGTTCTTGGCCCAGTTTCCATTCAACAATGCAGCCTTTTTGGCAACAGTAGAGTAAATGTTTGAGAAGTGTGCATGCGACCACACAGTCACCGGATTGAGTCTGTGTTTAGTCTGGGAAAATCTGTGAGAGGAAAATGAATGAATGTCTCTCTCTCTCTCTCTCTCTCTCTCTGCAGGATTAACTGTTCAGGAGCCTGGAGGCAGAGAGCATGTAAAAAAAATTTCATTCTGATCCATGTATCCTTAGTCCATTTTCTCTCTTTCTCAAACTGAGAAAGTTGATTACAAACATCTGGAACATTCAGCCTCTTAAATCACATTTGGAAAACCGTATACACATAGGACAGGTGCAGCGGTGGAAAGTAACAAAGTACATATACTGATGCGTAATGTATGATCTGAATACATTTTTCCACCACTGAAAAGGTGAGATGAAGGTTACATGCAGCGTAATGCTGCTTCCTGCACGCGGCTGGCACTAATTACCAATGTTTATATGGTGTGGTGCACTCCTCAGACTGCGAGGAACCTTACCCTCGAGGCCGAAGCGATAGAACTCGCTGGCGATATCAGTGACGAGGCCTTGAGGACGTCTGCTGAGGCGAAGTTTGGCAATGAGATCACTAACCACGCCGTTCAGGGTTTTATCGTAAGCCTCCACCGCCTTCGGCCGCAGCATGTGCTTCCCCAGGAGACTTCTCACCGCCTGCCACTCCTCCCCCTCGCTGGGAACACACATGGAGTAAAAATGAACACTGATATGCAACTGTGCATACAGTTGAATTGTATTGTGCTTAATGGTTTCAAGATGGAGTATGTAACTGCTGCTTTGGAAAGGTTTTACCCACTGTGCTTCAGTGACAATTAGCAAATAAACCTGACACCAGATATGTTGTACAGTAAGACTGTAAATAATTTAAAGTCGTGTAAGCCTGACTTCTCAGTATTACACTCTGTGAAAACCTTAAGCTGTAGTTAAAGCAACTACCTGACAGCTCTGCTTTCTCTGCCTGGATTGTCTCATCTTTGTTTAAAAGTTGCCATGAGTCAGAATACATGCAGGCGATCATGCAACACTCACGATGTCAGGAGTCCGTAGTGATGCCCTCTAAGCTTCCTGTAGTCCTTCCAGGAGGAAAGGTCAGAGCGCATGGGGTGCTGGCCCTCCTGCCTCAGCACCTGCTCGATGAGCGCCGGATCGGCCACGTGAACCGTCAGGATGGGGCCGAAGCTGGCCTTCCACATGGGGCCATACCGCTGCACTCCTTCCAGCTGGGGATTTAGACAGAGGTTTAACCTTGTACAAAGAAAAAAAAACTGCAGGCTACAAGATGACTGGCATCACCTTTGGATGCACTCTCTTCAAGTTTGAAGAGATGAAGCCGCCTGCAGGCTTTTCTAAATCACTAATGATTAGGCAATTTTCAGTGAAGGTACAGTTTGATCAGCCAATTCTTAATCTTTACTTGGCTGACATGCTGATAGATGGTGGCGAGATTAAATAGGTATGTAACAGACCTACTGCCCAGAGATTAGTGATATAAATCTGAGGAGACAGAGAACACCACAATCTCATTACTTCTCAAAAGGGAGATTTGGATTAAAGTCCCCCTTCATTCAAAAATATATTTTACTTATGGCTGTTTTACTTGGCTGGTGACAAATGTGCAGAGTTTCATACTAGAGGGCTGCTCCCACATTCATCTGCTGAGCTCACCTCACAGTCTGAGTTTAAGACCTAAGACTGGTGCGAGCTTGTCTTGTGACATCACATCTAGACTGGAAGCCAATCATGATGCAATATGCACAAGTGGGAAACCTCCAGTGCACATACACTGAGAACAGAGTTTTTTAGGTGAAGTAGGGGACATTTAGGATCTGGTAAATGAGCATAAAGTGTGCATATTCATAGAATCTGGATTTTGGGGGGAGGGGACTAGGAAAAATGAATTCAGTAGATCTTTGTACAATTAACACATCAGACACAAATTATTATTCAAAGAAGAGTGTTTCCAAATGTCTTAAAACGTGTCTGGAGGGACACACAGCAAAAACGAATTCAAAAAATGAAGCTCGTTCTTGACCACTTCTTATTTTCACTTCACGTCACCTCTTCACATCTTTTTTCCCCCACAACCATCTATGGCCATTAAAATATGCTTTTAGAATTGCATTCGTTCTGCCCTCTTTAAACCTTCTGTGTATCAGTATTTTTCTGTGATGCAGCCTATACTGTGTGTATTTCTCTTCAAAATGCAGGCATTGCAAATAATGGCTCCTCTTTAACTTCATACATGTTGAACTTTATGATCCTCCTACCTGTAACTCGTGCAGCCTCGACAGCCCCCGTTTGGCGAACAGGTCCCAGGCGAAGCTGGCGACCGAAGGACCGGGCATTTCATCCAGCGTCCTCACCGCCTGCTGCTTGGCGCCCTCCGAACCGGCCGACGCGCCCTCGGCCCATCTCTCCATCCACTTGACCAGGGGGAAGGCGCTCCGGCCGGATACTCTAAGAGCTTGCTGCAGCATCCTTCTCACAAAGATCATGGAGCGGTGGCCGGACGCGGCTCCTTTGGAGATCAGTGCTCATTTTGTTATCCCCGGCCGGAGGCTCTATTTATAACGCGCGACCTGGTCCTCGAACCTGCGGAGATAAAGCTGTAAATTTTCTTATTCTGGGCCAATCATGGGTGTAAATGTGGCGCAGGCCCCGCCCCCGCCCAGTCTGGATGAGACTACGAAAGGCGTGAGCAGAGAAGAAGGTGTGTCCAATCAGAGGGCTGAGCTCAGACCATCCCAGACACAGCACACGTGGAGGCTCTGGATAAATAATACACGACTTCTCAGTTACTGTTGAGGCTTATCTCTCCCCCCGTGAAGCACTTTGCTCCCTGATAGTGCAGCAGACTGACATATTTAGAATGATCACGCACTTGTGGATATGATGTCTAGTGTGTTTAAATAACCACTTACCTCAAGGCCAATGTTATTATAGATTCCATTTATCAAAAAGGGGGAAACCAGGTCTGTTTGACAGAGATAAGAGGGCTGGAGGTTAGTTTCACCTTAAAAAGACAGGCTGAAACTAAGCAGAAACAGCTGACCAAAAACTGCCACAAAATGTGATTTGGTCATACTTGCTAAGTTTCACCAACAGGACACATAAATAAGAATAAATGTGTAGGGGGTCTACATCAACAAACACAATGGAACATTATTAAACTGGAAAAACAGGCAGGGATAACCTGTGTATTTTCCAGACCTGGTGGTGCTTTGTTTACCCAGCTATAACCAATTCCTTTGCTGACTTGGTGGGTTGACCTGAATTCATTCGAACTGGAAGCTGTCCACAGCACCATGTGTGCGGACTGTGAAGTAACAACCCCAGGGCTGTACTTAGACATCCACATTTCGTATGCTCTAACTAGAAATCTTAGATCATCCAGTTCCAGACGAACAGAGAGGATTGAGTGGCAGTCTTGGCTGTGAAATAATGAGGCCTGATGGAAGACTTCTGCACTCCCAGCAGGATGAGTTTGTTACATCTCAGCACTGAACTTACTGTTTTTTTTTTCATATCCATTATCATATATTTAAACATACGTATTGCTTTCAGGATAAGCCTCAAGTCATTACGTTCTACCAACTATTTGGGGGGTGCATGGAAAATACCTAGAAACAAATGAGCACAAAAATTTTTGATTAATCCAAAGTAGGTTACGAATCTAATCATAGAGAGCCTCAAAGGAGAATGCACTTTTTATCATTTCTGTAGAGACTGATGGATCAGAGAGACAAATATGATCCAAGTGTTTTAATAACAGACTGAAATATACAACTCTTTGAATAAACAGGGTAATTAAAAAGAATGAATTTTAAAATAAATATGAACCAATGACAGTTCATAATGTCATGGAATGACATAAAATATTGTACATAAAATTTCAGTGTAAAAAGATAGGCCTTAGTAGTGTAGTAAGAATTCAAAATAGGTAGCAACAACTGGGTTTTCCCCTGACATTAAAGGAAAAACAGGGCCCATACCTTAGCTTGCTTCTTTAAGTAACAGCATATAAAAGGCTCAGAATCAATAATAATACCAAGATATTTTGCAGAAATAACTCATAATAATAAAGACAAATCATTGTGTGTACTTGTGAGTATATCTGACCCACCATTTAGTGCCAAGAAGCACATACAATGACTACAACATTCCTTTAATACTGTGCTTTCTCAGCAATGACTTTGTATAATTCTTCTGAAATATATGGCTTATAATCATTCTTTAAGCTACCTACTATAGCCCCAGTACCACATTATAACCACCACAAGTTATGACCTCAATATGCCTGCCAAATGCTACAATTCTATAGGTGTGCATATAAATGTGTGCAGCCTGTAGGAAAAAGAAATATGGGTTGGCGCCTGAAAATGAGCCCAGCAGCCTGGAAAAGGTAGTTCCAAAAATGACATATTAGCTTTTTTTTCTGTCTCTTTATGATAATATGGACCAGCATATTATTTATGCAGGAGTATCTGGTGGATTTACTACAGTGTTACGAGGCCTGCAGCCCTGTGATGTTCAGACTCAGTCATGAACAGACAGCAGTAGAGTTTCTGCTGAGCAAAACAGTGATTCAGAGAAATTTATTCCACAGAAGTTCTTCCCACTGCAACATCA
The DNA here is from genome assembly GCA_033238685.1 of Lates japonicus. Taxonomy (NCBI): domain Eukaryota; kingdom Metazoa; phylum Chordata; class Actinopteri; family Centropomidae; genus Lates; species Lates japonicus. The sequence continues at coordinate 791,705 of BRZM01000069.1, forward strand.
CATGTCAAGCCAGTCCACTGCCAGGTTAAAGGGTCACTCCTGACACGGTACAAGACATTTTGATTTTTAGCAGATAATTGGCGTTGTGGGATCTGGTGCAGAACACTTGCACCCTGTGTTCTGATCTTTATTTTCCAGGCCAATCTTGTGCGTTGGCTCTCTACAGAGTCAAGTCAAGTAAAGTGTGCATGATTTATTTGTCTGGGGGCTAAACTAAATTTGATCTGAAAAAACTGAATAACCCAAGTTGTTTGGTGCTTCTGGGCTAGTTTTGGAGCAATTTGCATAGTGTGCCAAGATACATCTGCAATTATCTGCATGGAATAGGAAGAGGAAAAATAACAAATTTCAAGAATTTTCCTTAATAAACAGAAGTCAGTTTTGTAAACTTGCGGGGCCAAGAAGGCTGCATACATAACAAAAGCAAAAAAAAAAGAAAAACATCAGCAGAAAGACTGTGACATAGCAAAGTTAGATTAGGCTGCATAATGATGATCATGTACGTGAAATCGATACAAACACGTGACAACAGCTCCAGCTGTATTGAATGAAACCACCGGGGGGGGGGGGGGGGGAACCCCGGAAAACCATTTTTTAAGCACTGCAGCAATCCCTGCATATCTGACCTCACTATTTACAGTACATGACCTGTACATGTGAATCAGACTTCTGTTTTAGCCACAAAGCACACTGTGATTCGGGGTTACGAGGATGGAAGTACAACATGGAGCAAAGATCAAATCCACTCTGAAAAAAAAAAAACAGCTACAAAAAAAAGTCTATACACGAGACATGTACATGAGACTTCCTGAGTGGCAGATGCTTAGTTATCTTCAAGAGACAAAGATAAAGATAAGTGACCTCTGAAATTTACATGAACACATAAACAACTTCTAAACAAGGTCACCAGTGGTTTGATGAGCTTTGGTCTTGCACAATACACTGCAAACAAATCAAACCCAAGATTCTTTGTTAGACTGCTGATAAGAACGTTTGATTTTTTTAGGTTACATGTATGTCTGCAATAAAAATTTTAAATATGTCAAAAGATGCACATATTTTGCTCTGGCACAGTGGCTCAGATGGTCATCTTCAGTCTTAGTTCAGCAGGCTTGTAATTGAAGACCACACAAGAAGCTGACACAAATTGAGCTCTCCCCAAAAGGAGACATTTTTAATTAATCTCTCCCTGCCTGAGAAACTGGGGATTAATATTGATTATGAACCACATAATAAGAAATCCTGTGAAAGAATGGCTTCTTTGTGCTGTTGTGCGGTGTGAACTGATGTGGCCCAGTTGTAGATCATGCTGTGGAGCGTGGCGGGGATAGCCTGAGAGGTATTTCCCTTTACTGTATTGGCCCAGTGCCCAGAAGGGCGGCCTCTCCCAGACTGAGTGTGTTGATTCATGGCTTGCAGTCTGCCTGTCTGGAGTGTGTTATCAGAGAGTGTATTTACACACACACACACACACACGCATATACACACACAGAGATGTAAGGCCTATATGTGTGTATATATATGTGCCTTAGGGTTGCACATGAATGAGAGTGTGCCTACTGGTCATGTTAGCTGTTTTTCCTCACTCAGCAGGCCAGAGTATGGTGTGTTTATGATTTATGCCTCATCCCCCCCTTCGGCGTTTTCTACATGGTGTTTTAACGAATGGCCGTATTTATTATGGTCATCATATACCATTCAATCATGGTCCCCAGTCGTTTTCACCCCACAGGTCTGTGGATAAATACCCTTCACTGCTTTCCAACCATGATGCTTCAAAAGCCTCTTATGGACTGGTCATAAACTGGAGTTGCTGAACAACATTAATTAGATTAAGAAAAAGTTGATATTACACAATTTACATTTTGTTTAAATTGTCTCTGGTCGGATTTTTTATTTGTCCTGAACTTTCTTGACTGTGTTTTCAAACTGTTTATCTATTTGTTATATATCTGTCTATATATCTATATATTTTAGCTAACTATTTTATAACAAAACGGTTTTATCCACTATTTTACTTGACTATTTCAACATCATTACTTTAACTAAACTGCATCTTGCTAACTAACTTTCATGTTAAACAATCGCCTAAGGTGTCTGTGTTACAACTGACTCAGGCTGGTGGACAGCTTAGCTACTGGTGTAAAAATAATAAACATCCAACACAGGCATTTTATTATTTTTGTGTTAGAAGTTCATCAATTAGGTTTTCCCCTGACAAATGCAGAAGTTAACTCTTCGGGTACTTCAGGAATCATTGCATCAGTGCAGCCAGTAATCACAGTAACCATATTTTTGTGACTGAGCTGCTGTGTTTATGGTGTTTTTAGATATGACACAAAATGTTATTTATTATTACTTAATACTTCGAGGAGCTAGAGGTGCTGCACAAGTCACAACTCACCAAGAATAATTTGCCGAAGCCATCGGCAGCTGCGTGTGTGAACATTCAGGATATGAGGACATGGTAATGAAGGAGGCCATGAATGCAATAAAATTGCGAATAATGATTTTTATTGCTATGCATTTGGTAATTGGTAAGACTGCGCAATTTAAAAAAAAAAAAGGTGTTCAGGTGTGTGTGGAAAAGACATCTGTTAGATTAAGAGCACATCTGGTGTCCAGATGTGTCGATCTCAATGACAACATACATGTGATGAAAATGGACTTTCTTTGTATGGACACACCTGCATAAAAGAATGATTATGAAAGAATTCCTATGATGATTTACACTAAAAATCTATAATAAACTCTCTGTCTGTTCAGGTTCACCAGGATACATCATGTGGGCTCTGGACAGAAAACCAACAACATGTGATCAATGTGAATCAACCTTTTGTAGTAGTTTGATTATGTTCATAAATCACATCTGGCGGATGAAGCTGAATATGAAACAAAATGGTTTGAGATAAACTGCTTTTGCTTTTTTACTCTCTGGTCTTAGCTCTTGTATAACAACTTCAACAGCTGCGTATCTTTGATCAGCACTACATACAATAAAGTAGATACATGTCATGTAGTTATTTTTATTAGGCGCGCATGTATAAAAGATTACCAGAGGTATTCAGTATCATATATCTAGATATTCAAAGGTTTCATATCCTTTGTGTTACACTTTGTCATTGCGCATTATATATTTAATTAGAGGGCTACTATGAGATTTACCATCTTGGAGAAATCTATGGATTGTCTTTTTCCTGTAACTTTTCTTGTGGACCCACAAGAAAATGGAAATAATAATGAGGTGCAAAAGAAAACCATGCAAATTAATCCAAAATGATGATTCATCAATGGAGCAAATGACAATTAAATTATGATATATCTTGCACTTTTTTGTTTCTTGCCTTAATTATATAGGAAGGATGATCAGGATTCACCCTATAACTGAGGACACTGAATATGCAGAAGATATGTGGCCTTTAGTGTTAGAGACCTTTCCTGGGACCAATGTGCTGAACAGATGGACAAACTGATGAGCATCATCAACATTATACCTGTATACAAGAACAAAACAGAGGATTCTTAAAAAAAAAAAAAAAATGATGAAAGAGATCCAGGAGACGATTAAGCTAACCTATGGCCAATATTTGTGATCTAGACATGACTGATGCTCACTTGTGCCTGTACCATATTTTGGTCATCTGATACCGGCTGACTTAAATAATAGGCGATCATGATGTGCATAGGCAGCGATTATGTAAACAGTTAAGAGAGGGCTGCGAGCTGCTCTCCTTCAAGTGTCACTGCTCCATCGCAGCAAAGTTCCAATGAAAAGTTTGAACAGATCAAATTTCCTACCAATGTATTATGTATACATGGTGCAAATGGACTTGCAATAAAGGCATTATTGCTTTAATGAGCGCCCTGTGATGAAAATTGTAATTTGACTCTTTTGAGATGGTGGATTTGGTCTTCCAACTTTAAGAATGTTAATGTTTGATGTCTGGGTTTTAGAATATGCCAGCTGATGTAACTAGCACTGAATCTGGATAAAACCTCTTGTGCCTCTGGTTTCTTGGGTGAGATAGTTGATTTTACCTCTACAAAGTTTGTTTTGAAATAAAGGGACAAACAATGAATACCAGGGTATAATTGTTTTTAAAGCCTACTACAGCACTGTACTGTGTCCTTGGCTTTTTCATTTATATTCCTTGCATTATCCTTACCCTATTTTTTTGATATTTCATTTCACAACACATTGTTCCATCAATGTCCAATTAATTACCACTTGTGGGAGGAAAAGCCCATCATGCTCTTTTACAAGCAGAAAAGATAGTAGTATCAAACCCTGATATGGATGTTTAGTAATTTGTAACCTTAAATTCTTCATGAAAACTGAGTACAAATTGAGCCGAAGAAAAAGTATGTATTATTTTTTTCCTCAAAAGGAGGCCAACCTCGTAATGGGGAAAACTGGAAGTGTGATCAGGGTAAAAAATAAAATAAAAAAAAGGTGGTCTTGAATGTTTCTTTGTTTGACAAAAGACAGAATGATAAGATGTGACTCTTCGGCTGTGTGACTGAGGTGAAAAGCCCTACATTTCCATACAGAGACCCAGCAGGTTGAAGAGATGATTTAGGTAGAAATGACAAAGTCGTTTGCAGTGAAACAGTGACAATGTGAAGCTCAGCGCTAATTTATTTCCTTGGAGGAATGATCACAAGCAGAATGGGGTGAACACAGAACAGTGAGAGATGAAATTTGGTGAACTTTTCTTCATTGAGTTGAATGGCTGAAAAAATTAGGTTGGAAACTCAGGTCAGGGGCTGCCTGCGTGGTCAGGCCTGAAATTCATGTGGGGAAGGATTTGATGCTGAATTCAAGCCTGCGGGGTTGCAGCGTCGCTCTGATGTGGTTGTGTTGAATCTCACCAGGGTTGTTGTTAATTCTGTGGGAAGGAATGAGTCAGGATTTCTGTGCAAGGAAGTACAAGCGGCTCAATCTGGTTGAGGCTGAGCTTGAGGTGGCGGGCAGCTATCCAGGTGGAGACCTCAGCTAGACAGCGGAATACATGCCTCATCCTCATTGTTGGGAGAAAATGTAGGGTTAGGTGCCAGTGACTTGGCAAGAAGTAGGACATATGTGAGTGTGATTATGAGATGGAGGGGAAGGACCAGGGTGAAGCCATCCAAGAAACTATTTTGAGACCTTCTTCGTGATAACTGAAGATTTCAGATGGACATTTTTTTCATGGCGATAGTGTACATCAAGAAATCCTGCTGAAGTCTGGTGGTTAACAGTATCAAGGCTGGGAGGGATGAAAACTCAGAATTAAGTTAGCTGAGGTTAGATAGCATGATACTTCTCTTTGTACTAGTTTGATATAAAAGTGGCTATAGCTAAGCTAACAACTTAGTTTAGCATTAAGACTGAAAACAAAGGAAACAGCTAGTTGGCTCCTGTGCAGGTAACAAAATACAACTATAAACTCTTTGATAAAAGTGTTAAATTTTGTTTGTTTAATTACTACAAGAACAAATTATACAAAAAACAACAAGTTGTGGTTTTCTACCGATTGTATTTGTACCGAAAGACTTTCTTCTTAGCTCCACCATACAACTGCTGTTAAGGTGGATTTTGTTACCAATAGCCTCATTTCTCCCATTTCTAATCTGCGCTACACTAAGCTAAGCCTTGACATGCTTCATATTTACCATGTGGGGAAGAGGTAATGTGTAGTAAATATGTGTTCTCATGATATCAAGTCCACATTGGCTTTCCTTTGTGCAATTACAGGAATGAGGAGCAGCTTGAAACCGTCATTGGCATTCATTTTACAGGAAAAAGAAACTAAATAGGGAAAAAAAGACAATGAAATCAGTGTCTAAGTTTAAACAGCTGCCTCTGTAAACACGTTCAGAGAGTTAACCTTAGAGCCTCGGTAACATTCGACATCAGATGCAACAGTTCTTTGGGTGTATGAGCAGGGGCCATTTGGGTTTACTAATTTCTTTTGATACCTAATCCATTATGTTTCCCTTCTCTGCGATTCCCGGTGAATTGTTCAACTCTTGTTCGATGACCTGATGAATTCTTCTAAAATGACTCAGAGGTTTGTTGCCACATGGCGATAATAAATATTGGGCAACCTCAACATCACAGCTTTGATGGATGAGACTGTTTAATACTTTCACCATTAAAAATTCTGTAAATATTTCCTTTATTTATCTAACATCATATGAACTTGAGGAAGTCGAGATTAAGGACTCAACGGATCTTCGAACCTTGAGGGAGAAGTAGATGGCAAAAACTTATCAACATAAACTCCACTTATTTAGATTTTGAAAACTTGTTCCCTCTGGTGGGCCTTGTCAGCACATGTAACATGGTTTCTGTTGAAGGCATGACTTATGGCTAAAAAGCATGTAGGCACCAATCGGACCTCAGTGAAGATTTTTATTTTTTTTCAGTTAGAATTATTTCTGTTTTGTATTAAGATGAAGAAACTGGCATGAGCATAAAGGTATGGTATGGTAATAATGAAACTGACTGAGTTTGTTGATTAATGCTATGGAACCTCCTCACTACCTTCCCTTATCTTGTATATTCATATATTCACAGATGGACTTAGGCCCCCATGGTCATGGGCATAAGTACATATTGTGCACTGTACCTAAGACTCTGTTGAGAATGGGAAAATTAAACATGGGTTTACTGAATAATCATAGATGCATTTCCGGGTTCTTTCCTCTCGGTACTGGAAATCAGCTTTTTGAATCACTAAAAGCCAGGTTGCAGCAGGGTGGCTAAAGGATGAAATGCGGGGCATAATTGGTGCTCTGTTATGATTTGGATAAGCCTCATAAACAAACAAAACTTTCTGTCAAAAATGGGAGAGATAATGACAGAATGCACATAACCTTGTAAAAGATACAAAAGTGAAATATTTACTATTATTCATGTGACTTTTAGTTTGGAGTGCTCAAAAACTCTCGATCATCTGCAGTTTTCCAGTGTCTGGGTTTCCCATCATTAGGCATGTGCTGTCCTGTTCTTAATCACCACCCTGCAGCAGCAAAGGGCTGGCCTGCACTGTCCCGTTTCTTAACTCCTGACAGACAAAAAGCCGCAACCTGCCCAATATACAGCTGAAATCATAAAATGAGCACAGAAAGCCAGTTCTGTACAAACTCTTGCAGTTTGAACACAAAAGATCCTTACAGACCATCATTGAATAATAAATTTTAATCCTAAATGGAGTCTTTTTGGGTGGCATGTTGCAGCAACATCTGTTGGCCAGGTCAATACGGAAGAGAGAGAACAATTAAATATTTACAAGTGTAGGCTTGTTAAACAGGTTCATATGATGTTGACCAAACAAGTTCTCTATCATCTTAAGTAAAAACATAATTGTCTCAAATATTTCTTTGGTTTAGAATGCTCTCGGCTGCATTAAATTCATATGGATTTAGAGTCATTTCAGAGGATTTTCAAAATGAATACAAGACATAAAGGCCAGTCTCATATGAGCAGGATTAGTAAAGGAATGGCTGGATAACTTTGTACTCAGTAAAACCTAAACCTAAAACTGGATTTTTTCACACTAGCAAGTTTGGTAGTTCTGTTTTTGTGAAAAGACTGCAAAGTACTACCAACACAAGAATACACAGAATGATTGTTTCAGTTCATTTAAATACTGTAAAATGACAAAGTAGTTTTACTGAAAGAATTTACAACTTTACGGTAAATCCAAAAAGCACTGTCAATTTGGTAAAAGAAACCTGAGAAAATGTATTTTAAAAAGAGCGTAATTAAAAGCTCTAAAGAAATTTCACAAGTCTATTTGAATAGAAGGTCTCTTATGATTTTGAATCTCTTTTGTGAGCTGGCTTTATATGTAAAATAATACGACAAAACTCAAGAACAAATCCTCTGTCGAAGTATGATTGTTCACGATTCAAAAACTATACTGTTCATCTGCTTGGGGAACAGGCCAAAGTCTCCATTCACAGAGCAGAATCATCTGCCCACAGTTCATATCAGATAAACTGCATAAGACCGTTACTACCCGGTTTCCTGCATGTCCAAACTGTTGGTCTTAGTTTAGATCATGACCCTCCGGAGAAAACTGCGAGAATTCTTCCCTCCATTCCTCTGCACTTTCTTTCCTTCTTCTGTACATGTCCTAAGCGATTTGTAAGTGTCCCCAACCTACCCAAGAGAAGATTGTTTCTTAAAACTTATTGAACACATTTACCTAAAAGTGAGGAGATAAATTAAATTAAACTTAAATGCATGGAGTGTTCACATCACATTAATGTAAAATCCATATCTGTAGGAATTTATATAATTCGGTGTTTATTGTGAGTCAAAGTATATCAACTATTACAAAAATACAAAGTAAATAATATTCTTTTATTCATGTTAAACGGCCACTGTGCCTTTTAAAGCAATAATTTAACATTTCCCCTGACAAATACACTTTTACCCAAGATTTGGGAGACTGATACCACTCATCTCTGTTAAGCATAGCTAGTGCTAAAATATGATTAGCTTAGCTTAGGAGCTAAAAGCAGGGAAGTATGGCTGGCTTGGCTGCAATATCTCTACAACTGGTGCAGAACATATGTGCTGTGTTGCAATGATCTGAAAGACTCTGGAACGTTACTTGGGTCCCAGCCGACCAGCAACCCTGGTATACCTGCCTGCAAAACAGTGATTTTAATTTGTTGTTTCTCATCTGACTAACAAAAGTTAAAAAGCGTGCTTCCAAAATCACAAACTATTCCTCAAAAGAATTTCAGATCATAGTTGACCTCTTTTCTTCCAAAAAGCAGTAAACAACAAATGCTGTGCTGACCTGTAAGCTGAACACAAACAGCTCCTTAACATCTGGTTCCTTTGTCAGGGACATGTGACAGTGGATCATTCGATTGATGCTTCACCATCGAGGTGAACTTCCTCCCGTCTGTGATGGTGTACACCAAACTTACTAATGATGACCAGGGCGAGCTTGCAGGAGGTTATGCTTTTCAGTTCTGGGGAAAATGCAGCTTTTAACATTTTCAATGTTTAACACCAGAGCTAAGTGGTTTCATCACCTCTGGACGGCAAAGGTCAAAAAGATAAAAAATAGCACAGACAACTTTGAAGTTATCCACCTATGTACTGTGGATTTACATTGGAAGCTGGACGGATAACATTATAAACAGGTTTCTTGGCTCAGCAATGGCGAGATTGCCACACCAGTGCAAATTGGCACGTATTTATCTTTCCAAGTCAGGATGAGCATGTGTGTGTCTGTGCACTGTCTGCACTCTGCATACATTCATGTCATTCCACCTCTTTTCTGGGTTTCCAGGTGCAGTCTGAGATTTAAAAATTTAAAGGAGTTTATTACTTATAAACAATGAACTCAGGTTAATTTTGGTATGAGCACCTCTATAATTATCATTTCTTGACAGTTTCCCACCCACCAGCAGTTATGGCTGTGCCTGCTGCTGCTGATACTGAAAGGCCCTTGGCAGAGCTTACACACACTTGCACACACAGACACACATGCATGCACAGATACATCAATGCGCGTACTGCGCTGCACACACACCACACACACACACACACACACGCAGAGGAAGAAACCAATAAAGCCAAATTTAGGCACAAGCCCTTCGGCTGACACCACAGCCTCCATCAGCTGCGCCTGATCACGTCCTGCCTGACGAGCTCAGCGGGGCGGGAGCAGGGGTGTGTACAGACGTCAACCAGCTGCAGGCACACCAGTTGCTCAATTTTATTTCAGTGTTGAATTCCATGGATTTCTACAGACTACGATCAATTGATGCGAGCAGCTGACGAGGGCAATTTGTTGCGCAACTATCAGTTGGGTTTGATTTTTCAGTGCTATAAAGTTCATGGGTGACATTCAATTCAAATGGCTGCGAGGTATTTAAAAACTCTAAACACAGGAATTCTTCTTAAAGTATAGCTTGCTGATATTGTTTTTATTGTGAAATCCAGTCCTACTAGCAAATATTTAACCGGTGTAGGTAAAATCAGACCATACTCCCTGTTCGAGAGCTCACCCCAAAATATTAAACGCACATCCATGAGCCGGTGTTACACTGGGTGGCATGAGCATAGAAGTTTGTTTTCGGTTCTGCCATTAATACTCACTAGTGAATCAAATGATAGCAGTAGTCTGCAGCTGAAAACAGTCCTATAACTGCCATGTTTACTGCTGTCTAAGTGATGTTTACTAAACCTACAGTACCCAGGTGTTGATCCAATTACTGAACCTTTTTCAAAATATGAAGACAACATCTTTCGGCCATTCTGATTTGCTTCTCTTTCAATGGGAAGGAATGAGCCACCAACAAGTAGGAAAGTTGGAAAGTGTTCAAAGACAGACTAAGGTATTGTTGGTTTTCATGGGGATTTAACAATAACAAAAGGTGCCCTGCTCCATACAGCATATATGTAATGGAGAGTTACCACTAGAGGTAGAGGAAAATATGTCTTTTGTTCTGTGTTTGGCTGACCACAACCAAGTCTATACTCAGACTGGAATTCCTGAGTTTTCTTCTGTTCTCTTCAATTTACATGACACATTCAGAGCACAATGTTAAAACACCACAAGGAGAAACGGCAGTTCTCTGACTGGCTGCAACTACTGTTACTGTTAATTAACCTGTTTATCATTTTTGCAATTAAATTATTAGTCCGCTCAAAAGTATTCAGTTTACAAAGATGTACAACATATCCTCATATGTCAGAAGCTGGAAAAGCTTGTGTAATAAATGATGTAAACAATTAATAAAACAATCAATAAAATTTCTGTTGATCAACTAACTGTTTTAGCATTATTAGGTATTTTTCTTGACTCTCTCAGTGCTGTGGCATACTCTTCACCCAGGTGTGGGACCTAATGATCCTCCATTTGTGCTTGGTCTTCTATGGGGTCCGGGGAAGAGGAAGAACATCTTACTGAGCTGAAGAAAAAACAAAAACATTTTAAACTCAAGTCATTGTGGTGTCATTCATACAAGATCAAAACTAATCTTTGTTTTTATCTAGTTCCCGATACTAAAATGTGAGTGTATATATCGCCATCTTATTTATGATATTTTGTGGTTGGTTGTTAGCACCGTGATGGTTACAAAAGTGATCCCTCCTTTTTTTTTCATATAAGTTCCCTGTCTCTGTCTTTGACAGAACAGCCCACAGTGCAGGCTCACAGTATTGATCAGCTGATACATTGAAACCCATTCAGTAACTTTTTATTAGTTAAAATAAATAATGTCAGGTATAGACAGAAAGATGTGGGGATAATCACTGGGGTCTGCTGCAGCCTCAGGGGCACTTCAGGCCTGTTGGAAGGATAAACCGCACTTTAAGGGTATTTTTAAGGTTACAAAAACATAACTAAGAGGAGTATGTCAGGTCTTTAAAATATGCTGTTTCAACACTTGAGTCACATCATGCATGTGAGAAGGATTGGGACTAGATTTTGAGCACTAGTCTGGGTGGTCGTCTTTCATTTCTCCGCTTTGAAAAAAATATGGCTAGTGAAGACAGTTTTGTTCTAATAGTGAGTGGGGAAAACTGAAAAAATGTTCATCTTTGGTAAATTACTACGAGTTAAGAGACGCGGTTTACGATTGAGTTGAAAGCAGTGACGCTTTCGGCAAAATAAAGCACGTTAATGCAACTGTAAAAACTGGGTTCCTTTCAAACGCCTAAAATCTCAATCTCGACTCAAGCTGTACAAATAACAGCTGTATTATTTCAAATTACCTGAAATATCGTGTTAAAAAAATTAAATCAACGTATGTGCTTCTATATTAAACACCTATATAATTTGTCTTCCATAAATGTGTCAGTGTTACAGCAATTACCCTCCTGTGTTCGTTTCTGGGTTTATACTCACTCAGGGCATTTGAGGTGAAGTTTTTCATCCAGTGTACCTAAATTAACCCTGGTACACTAAGCCCACTGTGTAATCTAATGCGAGTTTCAACAAGTCATAGATTACCGTAGCTAATTGGAACGGATAAATGGCGTCTCGCATTGCTCTATGCTCAGCTGATGTGATGCCTTGCGTGTCAGTCAATGACCCCATTGTTGTGAAATCCTGGATTTATTGAGCAATCCCTATAAATTAATTCAGTCCATGTGTTAAACATAAGGAAAGTAATTACTTTTAGTCAGAGACGTTTTGCCTGTGTATTCTTATTACCTTGGCAGTGCCAGAGCAGACTGTCAGCTTGAATTTCAGGTTATTACAGGCCATGTTGGATGAGCTATTAAAGAACTGCAGGTCTTTTGTGTAGGAGGTGTAATTTAGGGGAGTTACAATAGTTGGACACATTAACATCATACTCAGGTGGTTATTTCCATATATAGTGGGTACATAAAGGTTTGGTACACCGAATTTCCAAAAAAATGTATCTAGCCGTACAGATATAGTTTTGTTTTTATTTGATATCTATCACTGAGATGTGTGTCTCCATCCAAATTAATAGATGTGAATGGAATTCAGTCTGTGGTGCTTATACGACCGCATGCATTTAAAACTGTTAGCAGTTTAAAAAAATTTAAGTACCAAGGTCCCTAGTGTTACAATAGCATGATGTGTGTAGTGGCTGGGTATAGATGCATCTTAAGTCGTCCTGCACTGGTGACTGATGTGGTGCATTAAATCTCACACCTTTGATAGAGAAACCGTGTTTTGCTCAGAGAGTCTGTTCAGCCATTGTGTATCAGACCAGGCTAACAACAGGCCTCGAGCTCAACAACCAAAGAATCACATCAGCGACTTAATCTCTTACAAACTATACAAAATTGGATACATTCACTGTTTATACCATTGGCAACAAGAATCCTCAATTCTGAATTGACTGGTCAGTCTAGCCACTCTCTGATAACGACTCACTATAAAGTCCAGACTACCCTGAAGTACTCAGAGGGCACATTCTAGCCTCTTGTTTTGTAAACGCAATGATGGCTGAAGCTCTTGGCAAGCAACCATCACCACCACCCACTCCCGGCAAGAAACCATTTAAAATAATAAATGTTTTTTACGACACCATTACGACACATTTACGAAAATGTAGGTTGAGACTTGGGGAGTGAGGCTTAGCTAAAGAGCTTGGAGCCTGTGTTACTTATGCAACAAAAATATGTCTGTAACAAATCAATTAGCAGTAGAAGAGAGGGCATCAGAAATAAAATTAGCCAGATGGCAGTAGTGTATTATAAGATTCAAGGAGAAATATTACAAAATTTTAATGAAAATGTCAAATGAGACGTTTCTTTTCCTTCAATAAAAATTTGAAATATATCCTTCAGTGCAAAAAATCTGTACTAGAATGTCCTGGTATGTTTGTTTTTTGAGTATTATGGCTTGAAGACACAGAATTTGGACACAGCTGAGCTCTCATTAACGTTCTGGACTGGGTCAATTCATGTGAGACAGAGCGATGACTGGTTGTATTTGACAAACTGCCACCTCTCGTGAAAGTTTTCATTGACTGGCTAAACAGTCTTAAGATCTCATGAACAAATATTCCTGAAGGTTAGTAGTGAGTGTGTTAAGCATCTCCTGCCCAGCATCCAATCAGAGGCAAGAAACACTCCCACTTTTTATGCCAGCGGCAAACACACAGAAGGAGACCTACCTGTCCTTTAGAGAAGAAGTTGGGGAGGTACTTCATCGCATTACTGCGAATGCAGGCGATGTTCTGGTAGCTTCCAGGTTCAGCGGCACGCAATGATTGGATACGATCCTGAACATAATCTGACACTTTGACGCGGATCTCCATGCCCAGCATGAGCTTGTCTGGGAAAAGTGGAGACAGCTCCACTGAGACAAAGTAAAAGACACAAACAGAGACATGAACAGAGTGGAACATGAGGACAATGTAGAGTAAGACTATGGCTTTTGCAGGCACCCAGATCAGTGACATAACTACCTAAAAGCCCCCCATATCCACAGCCAATGTCTGCAAACTCCACTCGCGGGGTCTCCTTTTCAGACGAATTGCCAGTGAAGAAGTCTGGATACAGCGTGGACCAGTCCATTTCCTCTGGACACACAGGACTGAGCAGGAAAGAGGAGAAAACAGTAAGTAACAGTGAAAGGTTTTCAATGAATGTTCCCATGTTCCTCTACTGTTTGCAGTAGATTATCTAGAGGGACAGGAATGTTGTTTCTGGAGAGAGATGGTGCTGATGCACTTTAAAATGTCACCGTTGTGTTGCAAGAGATTGAAGTGAGGAATATCAGACAAATGTGTCACAATTTAGGCTAACAAAACCAAAACGTTCTGTATGTCCTGTTTCACTAAGGCTTACAAGTGAGGAGATATGTGTCTGTGTCACTTCTTCTTCATTTATAAATGCACAGGTACTGAGAGAAAATAAAACGAACACTGTGTAGTGTTAGTATTTAAGTCAGACACATGGACATCACTCACTAGTCAAACGTGTGGTAAGCCATCGGGTTTGAATGGGCTCGCTGTCTGTAATAACGCTTCTGAGGCATTGACGAACTCATGTTGGATTAAAATAAAATAAAAACTCTCCTCCTGAAATAAATTTTGTCTGTCACGGAAATATTAAATAAACACAGAAACGTGTACTCCCACACAGTCACGTTTGTTTCTAGTTTACTACCGGTTGTGAGTCGCGGCGTCAGTACGTCATCATTAAGCGTCTTCTCGCGGTTGCCAGGTTTGTGTATTTTACACACTAGCGTACAGTGTCTATCTAGGAAGAAATAGCGATATCACACGGTAAATTTACACAATATAACTATAGTCCTGCATTAGTTTTTTACTGAACCAAAACCATCAGAAAATGTATTTAATGTTTCAAAAATATGCTTCTGTTCTTGATATAACTGATGCTAAAGGGAAAAAAAGCTATATCTACTGGTGACTTTTCATCATACATTGTGTTTTATGAGAAAGATAAAGATAAAAGATCAAAGATAAAGTTTAGTTTTTTGCAGCAAAGCAATATTTTTCCCTGCATGTAGGCCTAACTATCACCCCATGATATTTTGTGTCCAAACAACCACACAGCCTCACAGCCACTGATTATTTTCATTCTGTTATCCACTGAATGGAAATGCTGCAGTTCCCTCCGGGTGTCATCATCTCAGTCAGCTCTAATAACCTTCCCATTTCACTCTGTCAGCCGTCATCTCCTGGTGTATGTATAGATGCACAGACGACTGCCTGCTGTATATTGAACAACTGGTTCTTTATGCCTCAGTTTTAGTTACAAGACTTTTTCCGATACCCTGTAGATTCAGAATGAGAACAAATCTGACTTTCATATTTTGAAATATTGCTTTATTTGATTGTGGACAGTAAAGAGAGAGAGTGAGGAATGACACGTGACAAAGGTCTTTGGTATATTTAAACCCAGGATATGTGATTTTACTTACAATGGCCTGACAGCAATGCTGAAACAGATGTAAGTCCTATGTTTACACTAAGTGTAGCTGAAACCAATACTATTGTTAATTGCTGAACATATGCATCATGGTGTGTGCTCATATTAAACAAATATCAGCCTTTTTTGTCCAAGTGAGATAAGAGGGTGAATATAAATATTGTAAAGTTTCACTGGTGTCTTTGACTTGCATTGTGAGATTAGTGTAATTCTAAGAAAGATCCGATTTACCAGGATATATATCAGGAGTGTCTCATTTGTCTTCAAGCCACACTCTGTAAGATCCATCTTTTTGCCTAAACAAAACAAAACACAAAGTTTTCCTTTGAGATCAACAAAGTCTTTATTACAAAACATGAAATGTACTTTGAGGGTATATTTTAAGCAATTGTGTCAGGTGTTAAAGTTTTATTGGGCTTTTTAATGTCTGATCCATCAGTGCAGCTTCAGTTGACAACAGATTAAATCTATCAGATCATAGTGGACCCTCGAGAATACATGGAATAAATTAAGGGGTTCTGGGGCCATTGTTGTGGTGGTTGCTTGAGAAGGAGCACAATGATTTTCATCATCAAATTCTCTCTTATAGACAGAGTTAAATCCAAATCAAAAAAAAGCAAAACATAAAAACTGTTCAATGACATTTTGTAACATTGGTCATGGTGGTAAAAAGAAATGGTTAAGAGCTTTAAGAATTAAAGCTTTCACTTTTTTCAAAATTGGTTTTTTTTTCTTCTTTTTTGTCATGTTTTCACAGTCTTTGTCTTTAAAGACTCAGATAAAACTGCAGCATTCTCCCTTTGCTCAAACTACAGAAATATTTCTCATTGTCCACGTTGAGCTCAGGGAGAATCTGCGAACAAAATATGAGACTAAAAGTCAACGGCAGTGTTTATGTAGCAGATCAGGATTTTTTTGTATTAAATCCCAATCAGCACTTTTATGTCCTCCTTAAACATTGGAGCACACATGTCTGCATATAACCCAGCCTCATACAGTGGTCACCCTCATGACCACCTCATGGTTGGCACTGTGCAGGTTGTTGGGTCTTAACTGGCTGAGGATGTGCAAAATAGTATAGCCACAGTGGTGGTGGAGAATAGTCCTGACATGCCGACCCGCCCTCCGCCCACTGTTTGTGACGGTTTGAGAAGAGTTCCTCTCAACGCGAGTGGTGCCTTTATTGCTGGAACTGATGGGTTCACCTAAGTCCTTTGCTTTCTCATAATTCAGCACTTTCCACTGCTGGTTCACAGCCTGCCAGCGCTTAAAGATCCGGTAAACAGACGATCCTTCATGGATTATAAGGCCTGGGCATAAAGGACAAAGGGTAGGGGAGGTCAGGCAGGAAACAGGGTTACATATAGACAAGCAGTTGTTTGTTCATTCAGTTTCAGGAAGTACTAAAAGGTACAGAAGGTACAGAGTTAACAAGAACTATAAGGTCTCACAAATAAAAAGATTAAATATAATAGACTTGTTTGTAGGTATACTGGGCTGATATTTGGTGAGAAACACGTGTTGATGATAATCCCTCTTCCTGATAATTTCCTGGGACGCTTCCTAGGAAACTTTATGTAATTCTAAGTGCAACCTATAGAGAAAATCGGACTTTACTTGAAAGAACAGCCCCAGTTGTATTCTCATCTGTTGTGCACTGATTGAAATACTATCTGGGTAGAGAGTAATTTACAGCAACTACCAAATTGTACATTTCTTGCCAGGGAACATCTAGGAAATGATTAGGAAATTACAGATATGTCAAAGAGTTACCACCAAATTTGTGAAGATGACATTTGGTAGGCGCAGCATCTTCATCCTACCTATGCAAACTATGTCCATGAAGCCGTACATGCCGTAGCATATCTGAAAGAGAAGATCCTGCCGCTGCCATTTGGCTGAAGGGCTGAGAGACGACCACACCAACCAGGAGATGCTGGCGATGAGGAACAGAGAGCCCAGGATAATGGCTGCAATCTGCACCTTCTCAATCACAGTCAGAGAGATGGCCTGCCACTAGAAGCAGACACAAAAATGGACCCAGTATTGTATGTGAAAAAGTGCACAGTTCTTCTTGTTTTAATAGTTTGTCTCAGTCTCTGACAAAATCTTTGCAAGCCGTGTAAAGAGCACAGTGCTTTCAAACAGCCATATTTCATTGCAGCACACATCTCCTTAATGTTTTCCGTGAGTATAATCGGTGAATTTCACAGACAGTGACAACAACAGTGTTTGGATTTTCTGAACTTGGGGATAGGCCTGACTCGATAATGAACCTCAGCACACTTCTCTTGGCCTCGCTTTTCCACAGCAGGATATGTTACAGAAACTTGTCTCTCATTATTTCATAAGCACACAAGGTTTTAAAATCGAGTTTCTTCTGTCACTTGTTTGAAAAAACTCCAGATTTTAGTGTCACCTGAGTCAAACAGCAACAAATAAATCTCAAAGTGACGCTCAGACAGAAGGCATGTATATATTGCATAATATCTCACTTATTCAGAATGACATAAATAGTTGATTAGTCATGTCATCTCCACTGTTATTTTTTTATTAGTATAAGACAGGGACTTCTGTGGCCTGACCATTTATTAGGAATTAGCCCTGGCTTCTATATGTCAAACCACTAAACTTTATTGCTCCCTGAATGAAAGGCACATTGTAATCAGTGTTGGTTTAAAAGTGCTAGCTGTTCTCAAGATCAAACATACTGAAGCTTCTCTGACTTTTCCATCAGGGTTCATAGATGTTATACAGTTAAAAACTTGATTGCTAGCTCCCTCTGGCAGCGTGGTGTCAGTGTTGGTTTTAATGTCATTCATCAACTGAAAGGCTGCTTACATCTTCTGTGAGAGAGATTCTCTACTGCCCCCATTCACTCTGAGTGCAGATCACTACACCTACAAAGTGATGTAACTACAGTGCTCTGTCATTCACCAAAAAAGTCATAGTCCCACTGAGCCTCTGCATTTATAATAAAAACTTACAGTATATTTATGGAAATCCAAAAATCAGTTTGACCAATTCACACCTCCTGTACAATATAATTTCTTCCAATTATTGTAGCTTTTTAAATAAAGTAATTCAAATATTTTTATTCTTCATTTTTAGATGACCAAAGAAAGAAGCATTTCATCTGATAATATCTCTGTTCCAATATTCAAGAGTCTGAAATCATTCGGTGATACTGTCTGTGAGTTCACTGTCCATGTGCCACATATTTTGGTCGAATCACGTGCCAACTCTTTGAGATGAGTGCACTGTCTCATAAATTCAGTCTTGGCATCTTCCTACAAGTCCTCGCTACTTTTCTTCCTCTCCATTTGTCCATAAAAAACTGAATAAATAACTCCATTATCTGCCAACAGATAAAGCTAATGTGCCTCCTGCTGGGATTGAGGACATGTTGCCTGCAGGCCTGCGCAAAATCAGTCCAAAAACGATTCTGTGGCTGAGGTAATGTAAACACTGCACAGCCTCTACTGTATGCCATCACATTCACCTTATGATCAGTGACCCCTAATGTGATTACTATGCCTGTCAGTCATTCAAATCTGGCAATTTAAAGTTTGTGCATGGCTTTCTGCCATACAACCTGGCAAGCTAAGGTCAAGGACTTTATTCATACAGCTCCTTAAAATGTTTATACATTTTTATAAGGCTGTTTTCCACAGAGAACATTAAAGATGAAGACAGGAGACATTGACTGACTCTACCTGCAGTGGGTTTTTGGTGCTGATGGCCAGGACCTGGTACTTGAAGTAGCAGAGTTCACAGCTCCAGGAGCCCCTCTCACTGATCCAGCGGATAAGGCAGGACTGGTGAGTGCATCGCACAGAGCCATCACAACGACAGGGGCTCAACAACTCCCCCTGCAGGACACAAACAGCAGCTGCATGAGCCACACCAGACATTCACAAAGGCTGCTGTTATTAAATCTGCCTGTTAGGAGATTTGATTTGGTGGAGATGACGGTAAAAATAAAAATAAAAAATGTTATCACAAATGTCCCAACTCAGAAATCCAGCCCTGATACTATTACTGTCAGATTGTATCTATTGAAGATACTGTTTGAGGGCATTGTATTAGGTGTTGTCTGTGTCATGAAGCTGGCAAGAGACTAAATAGGATAGACAACAGCTCAGAGCAAGAACCAACAGATTTAATCAATATGAAACTATACTGTATGTAACTGAACGGAATAATAAGTGTTAGCTGATAGCTTTTTTTTTTTTTTTTTTTTTTTTTTTTTTTTTTTTAGTTTTTCCTTTTTCGTTGTTGTTACCCAGCACATTTTGGGTATAATTGAACATGACAGTAATTTATTTCTTTGATTTATTGACTGCATGTGTAATCCTGTGTCCAGTGTTGAGAGGGGGGAGGATGAAAAAAGAAATTTTGACTGTGCCATTAATAAAAATGAAGTATAAAATTATGACAGGCTGCAAATAATGATAAATAGGCATGTCACAAATTGAACATTTCACAATTGTTTTGTCAGCTACATCTTGAATCTGTCCCTTAAAGAGCACTGGCATTAAAGCATTCACTGTCTCTGGTGAGAAGAGAAACCGAGGTGCTCAGATCAAAGCTCCCTGCCACACTTAATGTTAGCTTTCCAACTGGCTTCTATTTTTATGGTTCTTTTGAGTTTATTAGAACAAACCAGAGCTTCACTTTTTACCAGTTTTCTGAGATTGGCGTCTGTTTGATTTTGTCAGTTATGTGATAACATTAACTCTCTCTCAAAAGTAAAACTATCATACAGTTCTGCTCTGCTTGGTGCAGTAATAGGGGATTTATTAACAACAGAACTAATCACTTTTTCAGTTTCTCTGCCATTTATTAAAGAGGCTATTTGTAAATTTTCTGTCCTACCAAATGTGGTTTCATGCTGGGAGTGGGTGGTGGGGATGGTTGCTTGCCAAGAGCTTCATCCATCATTGCGTTTACAATGCAAGAGGTTAGAATATGCCCTTCATGGCGGTCTGGACGCTACAGTCAGTTGCTATCGGAAAGTGACAAGACAGGCCTGCTAGGGCAAGCTGGTTAGCATGCTAACTTCAAGTGGTAGAACTAGAGGCAAAACATTGTCATTGCCCTCCAACACTGGAGACAGCTCCAGCTGACTACAGAAATGAAGTTTGATGCTGAACTTGCAATGTTCCTCCTAGACTTGTGAGTAAACAGTTGTTAATGCTAACGTTGGCTACGTAGCGATAGCAGAACTTACAAATAGCTCCTTTAGTGTGCATGCCTGTGCAGGTAACCTCACAGTGTTGAAATGTCTCCAGCAGTGCTGTATACAGCCATATGATTCTGTACCTCAGTCAGAACTATCTTAGATATTGTTAGCTCTCCATCTTCTGTCTGGCAGCATCTCCCCAGCACTTACAGAGCTCCCTGTCTCACCAGCTTCACAACTTCAAACATTATTTGACTTGCCAAGCAACTATTTTGTGCAAGCTACTGTAGCACTGATAAGAGGTAAGTCCAGCTCTGATGCATTTTACCACGCTGTCTTGATGCGCTATTGATTAATCTCGCACAAATGACTGGTTAAATTCCCTGCATTAATATCAAACCCCCGTTTGTGATGAAGTAATCATGAACCCTGAAAGCATTTCCTCTTTGATTAAACTTCACACTCTAAGGAAATTAAATGAACTAATCCACATTACTCATCCTGACACAGGTGAGCAATATTTTAAAGCTTTTAGAGGACTGATATGTGGATTATGTAGCTATAGTCTATGTGAAACTCTCTGAGAATGAATGTACAGAACAAATTAACAAATACATGCATCCAGTAGCTTCCTGTTTAAATTCTGAAAGCTGATGCAGATACAGTGCTGTGGGGCTTTTTATCTAAGCACAAACCAGACCCTTAAATAGTACATTTGAATGTCATGACACATCTGAACATCATTGCCAGACAGTTATATTCCTTCATGACAGCAATGCAGAAGATTTTTCAAACTGTCTAGGAATAGTTCCACAAAAATGACAGTGAATTAATCTAATTGCCCAGTCCTCATATCTCAGTCCAGATGAACATTTGAGGATGAGATTTTTGGGAGCTCCAAACTTGACACAGTTGCAGAAAGTACTGGAATCAGTGCAGGACAGAAATCCTGTGAAAAGCTTTTGGTATTTGATCCTGCAATTAATTACGGCTAATTAGGGAATAAAAGCAAGGCATCTCATTGTTGTGAAGATATTTCAAGCATTGTGTGAAATGAGTGTGTTGTTACAGTATGTGCTGACTTGAAAGGAAAATTTCACTATTGATATTCTCAGCAGATATCATCTAACCACTACTGCATAACCAATCAAAGGAAACCATGCCTTTGTATACTGAGCTGCAGACATTGAAAACATGAATCAAAATGTAATAAAGTGAGAGTATACGGTCGTCTCATTCTGATACGTTTCACTATCTGCTGCTTAACACCTTCATCTGGAAACAGTTTTCTTCTCTCGTGTCACTTTTCCGCAGCCTCAAAGGAAATCACAGGACATCTGGCGAAGGTTTTTAGTTGTCAGTATGAAGCTCCCTAAGGCCCTTGGACTGACAACGCTCTCGCACATCTCACTTTATTTTCTGTCTGACTCTAGGTGATGTGCTAGGTCTTTAATCAGCTGGATATCTGGAGGGGAAACAAAAACTTTCTGAGACCTCTGGCAAAGTCTGTCTCTTCAAGGTTGATTTCATCCAACGGATTTGACGAGCTTGGACCTCCACGTCTCAGAAAAGGGTGACGTAAAAGGATGGCGTTTACTTTCTGTGAATCCACCCGGTCGGCTGCACTGTGTGTGACCTCCCTGTAGCCTAAAGGAATGATCAAAGGTCTGATCCCTGCATTAATGGTTCTTACTGAGTCCTTCTGCAAGTTATTGAACTCAAACTGCCTTCCTCACTCAAATCCCTCTGAATAATTATGAGTATAAATAAGCAGCTGCTAAAAATTGTCTTTTATGTCGAGGAATCATCATTTCTTCAATGCTTTTTTAAAAAATGGCCTAATTTTGTGCATCAGATGCTGAATATATTACTGTGAGGAATTCACTGCTTCACATAATAAATACACAGCTCCTCCTGCTTCTCTCCAGCCTATTCTTAACTGATGCCCTTCGTTTGCCCACTGCTATTTTCAGATCACTGTTGATAGATTAATCCCTTTTTTTAGTCTTAGTCATTCTGGATTGTTACTTTGCATCAGATCAGACTCCATGCACACGTACAGATATCTGAAACAATTTGGTTTTGATGTCTGGTGACTCATCGTGAGTTTTTAAAACTGAATTTGTTTGCACAGCTGTATAGCCCTAAAGGGACACTCCACTGATTTTATTTGAGGATCAGATTAGTTGTTATGAGACTTCAGCCTGTGAAAACAGTTGTTTAATGTCTCCTGCAGCTCTGGAATAGGTTTTTTTTTTTTAGTTTGACAAAATCACCCTGATTGTGTCATAGTGATGTCATCAGGGTCATCTCAGCTAATTTAACAGAAAACCCGCTTTACAAACTGGGTGTGTTTGGAAAGGCTTTGGCACTTAGGTGGATAGACACTCACAAGATGATGACATTGAGTTGCATTACTGGAAATGTGGGATCCAATGTTTCTGCAACTTGGCCCAAACTAGGGACTGAAGGCCAGGATGTCTCTGCGTCTGCTGCTACAGTTTTGATGGTTCTTTTTTTAAATCTGTCCCAAATTAGTGCAGGTGACATACTAAATTACTGGTGTATACATTTAATGCTGAAAACACATTACCTGGTGCTATAAGGTTGGCACCAAAGCCTTTATGTATATGTGCAAAATATTCTCAAATGGATAAAACCTCTTTGCAAACATTTGCATTTGGATGCTTTTCTCAGTGTGGTGCCTGCTGGGTTTGTATTCCTGAAAGGTCTTTTCAAACTTAATTTTGATGATTACCGTATGATTGCCGTTTTTGTGGACCCAGCGGAGTATAGTGGACTTGGCAGGGTGACCTGCTTAAAGGCTCTTCCTTCATCCAAGCACCACGTGCTTTTGAGCCCTTTGTCCTGCTGAAGTGCCCATGAGCAAACCAGAACCTTGAAGGATTTAGCAGGACCCTGGTAACCTTGAAGGCTCACCAGGGTCCTACTGAGAAGATGACTCCCAATTGTTAAAGCACAAGAGGCCACATTAACACCTTTATGACTTAACTTTACCTTCTCTGGCCCCTGGAAGCAGATCCGGCACTGCGGTGATCGCATCCCGCTCTCTGAGAGACTCGGGAGGGAAGTGGCGTCCAGGCCCGCTCCTCCCTGGGGTTTGGCCCCATCTTTATCCTCAAACGCCAGGCTGCGCGGCCGGGGGTCAGAGCCGTAATATTCCTCCTCGTCGTCCCGGTGAGAGCAGTTGAGCGGCGGCCAACCGCAGCCTCCTATAGCGAGCCCTCGCATCCTGGTCTGCGTGTCCGGGTCTGTGCCTGTGTCAGTCCTCCCGCTTGATCCAGAGCGCATCAGTAGCAACACTTTGAGTTCATTGAAAAACATCCGGATCCGATACTTGAACATTCTTCAGCAGCTTTACTACACAGGCACAACTGCTCTGTGAAACAAAACAGCCTTCAACTTGACTGTGACCGGTCCATCATAAACTATTATTATTATTATTATTATTACGACATTTGAACCTTCTGATTTATCAGCACAGTTCACATCCTGTTAAATAAACTACAGATCTCGGTCAAAAAAGCGTGCGAAAAACATGATAGGCTGTTAGATCAGCCCATAGCTCTTTGCATATCCTGTTGTTATAGCATGTGCACCGCAATCCAGCCAATGGGGAAGGATTATTTTTCATGGACAGAGGCGTTTTCTTTCGGGATTCAATGGAGGCTGAGAGCCACGAACTGTGAGGCACCATCATTAAAGTCTGAGGGGTCCAGCACCATCCTCCTCTCATGCCTCACATTTTTTTCCAGCCCGGTTGTTTGTTAGTATCCCCGTGTTCAAACGGGACCTCTCTGTGCTTTAAAATAAAAAATAAAATAAAAAAAATTAGCAGGAGCTGTCCGAGGGGGTTTGCAACAAACCGCTTTTCTTCTCCAGGCAGGAGAAGCAGAGAGGGTGTCTGAGGAAGGAGGGAGGGAGGGTTGATATTAAATCCTATTAACAACTAAGTCAAATCCGATTTATATTTGAGTTTCTCATTTACCTATAGGGGAAGATGAAATTGCAGGAGGTGACAAAGCGTGTATCCTTTGTTGTCTCGCAGTGGCATCCATCAGTTCACCACTGTTCCCTCTTGTCTCCCTCTTCTTCGCTGTAGCCCATTTTTCTGTGTTTTTTTTTTCTTTCTTTTTTTGAATGGTACATCGAGTGGATTTCACCCCACACCTCCCCACCTCAAGCAGCCCAGTTACAAAGTTACAATCCAACAGTGTTGCATGTTAGGGATGGATGCGAAAAAAAAATGACGAAGAACAACACCACCAACACCACAAAAATCCTCGACAACTTGCAGCGCCAGTTCTCCTCTTTTCCCATCCATCTCTGCGCCACAAATCAGGAAGAGCGAGAGGATGCCAGATATGGATTCCAGCAAACACACACACACACACACACACACACACACACACACACACACACACGCACGCACGCACGCACGCACACACAATGAGCCCGACAGCAGACTGCAACTGTCCCTTCCGGGGTTTGTTAAATACAACCGCGCATCCTCATCTCCACCATCTTCATCACCACCATCATCTTCATCAAATCATATCAAGTTAAATCAAATCAAGGCCTCGGTGGATCAGTGACACAATAAAATGCTACTTCACATGGCAGGCGGTTAGTGTCTGACTCGGGTGGTCTCCTTCCTTCCTCGTAAAATCTCCAGGATGTTAAAAAAAAAAACAAAAAAAACTTGATCCCAGTTGGTTTTTACTGCACGTCAGCAGAAAACAAAAGAAAAACTTCTGTGCAGTATCACACTACATTCCCCACATTAAAGAGAAAGAAGAAGAAAACATCCTCCCTGCGTGCGGCTCCATCCACAGCGACGGAGCAGCGGTGCGCCGACCGACAGAGGCTGCTGTCCAAGGTGCTGATATTCACGTGACGTGGAGGCCACGTGCTGATATTCGGCGGCCGATCGAGAAAAAGACAATTATTGTAAACAACAATGTGTATGTTTGTGTGTGTGTTTCATCGCCTCGTGCGTGGCGTCATAAGACACTGACAGACAGAACAAAGAGAGCTGGGACAGTGTGCACACAATAGCCTCAGCAGATCCACCATTCACAGAAACACACACCACATCTATCGGATAATTGTTTCAGAGGAGTCTGTCTACTGTTTATTATTAGATCAACAGGACACCTACTCCACCACCACCACAAAGACAGGCATTGTAGTTGTTTCCTGAATTAAAGTTTTACTGACTAAAGTGGGCAGATATATGAGATATATTATATTATGTATATTATGAGATAAACATTATGTCTAGAAGGGCATCTGCTGCTTCTAAAAAACCCCATCAGAATTGAATATTTGAAAAAGAATAACATAACAGAGGCGTTTTATTTATACCATCTGTGTGGTTTCTAGTGCATGATGAATAACCTGTCCCTGGCTTCCTCCAATACTAATCTACAGCCAGCAGTTCTTTACTTCAAGCGTTAAAGTATTTGTTGTAAATGAGTGATAAGGAGGTCCAGTGTGTTGGAGGTGTGCTGCTGTGGGTCACAGATGAGTAAGCTCATTTTTTACATTTTCTTCCAGTAGCACGTTTTAAAATTTGGCTAGACCCAATTATTCATCTAAAGTTAAGCCTGAAAGCTAGGAGGCTTTTTTTCTTCAGAATCATTGGAGGCTTTGTGGTGATTCTAAGTAATCAATAATTTGTTGAATTGGTAGGAGCAATTGCCATTTCTAGGAAATCAACAACAACTTGATGTCTGATTACTTTCTCCAGAAATTCTCAGTGAATATTGATGTGTGCTTTCATTGTGTTTAAGGCTCAGTGCAAAGACAGCAGTGGGTGGTCATGATAATTACTCGCCACTTTTCAGAAAGAGCAAACAGATTAAAAAGTGAGAACAAGGCTACAAAGTAAGGAAACAAAGAAATAAGATATATAAAGAGGGATGAAGTCTTGATTAATGCAGTGCAGTGTCTTACGCAGAAAGATTAAAATAACAGAGATGATGACAGGTCTTAACGTTTCTTATGGTGCCATAAAGAATCACATTAAATCAGTATAAGCTGGAGGTTAGTGGAAGGTAGCATGACCCATCTGAAATATGCAGTTTCCAATGTACGCTGGGATTGGCTTACATATAAAGTATAGCGAGGAGAGATATCAGTCACAGACTGTGGCTGATAATCATGGGGTGAAGCCGGCAGTGCTGCAGGAAAGACACTTTGCAGGTTGGAAAATTTGAGCCAATTATAGTAACCTCATGTTTGTCAGAGCTTCACACAGGGTATGAATACTAACATCACAGAACCGGACCAGTGTGTCATCATCTGTATGATAATGCAGGCTCGGAGGCCTTTTAGTGGGTTGTGGTGAACATTACTGCAGAGCCAGAGGTCTTTTTATGTCCTATAAGTGAGCTGATGCAGTGAGATCCCCTGAGGAGTTCATCGGGTTAAACAGGATGTAAACAGACACAGTTATTATCATACACACTATCACTGCTGACCTGTGGCCAGGTCACACCTGCACCAAGACAAAAAGTAAAACCTCTGCTTCATGAAAAGAGTTAAAAAAGGTAGAACTGGTAGTCAAGGTGCTGAGTCAGTCATCAGCAGAATTATGTTTTTAGCCAGTAACACCAACATTAGTTCATAGCAGCTGTTTCAAATGTCACATCTGCAGTGATCATACAGCTGATAAACAGCTGCCTATGCAACTCCTGAACTTCTCTATACCACTTCTGCTGATTCTATTATGTTAATCAATATCATTTAATACATTGTGGGTGAAAAAATATTCATGATTTCTTTTCCGTTACCATTGACATTGTGATTAAAATATAAATACATAAAATGTTAATGAATATAAAACAGCAGTAATTGTGCAAATGCATAACATTTGATGAGGTAGAAGGACTGATATTTATATACAGGTAAGGATTATTATTTTAACTGTACTTAAAAAGTGTTTTATAAATATTTTACATTACTGCTGTGTTGATATTTTTTATCATTCATCATGTTCTATTGATATTACTATCTTCTCTGAAGAACGTCATTATATAAACACACAGTAAATAAACACATCAAGACCGCAGTAAGCCGTTTCCACAGATGACATTTCAACATGTCACAATAGAAAAAAAAGTGATAAAATTGATAATGATGGCTAAATTCAATTTCAGGCTCTTGGTTTTGTGCATGTTGGCTCACTATGATTTAATGGGACAGAAAAGTAAGTGTCTCTTCAGCTGGTGGGGCAGAAAGCCCTGGAGTAACTTCACATTTTTAGAGAAGCACTGCCTTGTTTTAGACTTTTACCCCAGCCACCGAGACAGTCTGCATGCCACTGTCACTGTACTACATTCCCATTTCTGGCCACAAGTGCAGACAATGACAGTACCTACTTTTTTTCCCCTCTAGCATGCAGCAGGAACACAAATTTAGTGGATGGAAAGAGAACTGTAAAAGCTCTGAGAGACTGTACGCCAAATGCATTTGTTGTGCAGGACACCAGAATGCATAAACCGTAACTGAACAAATAGAATTTTATTTATAGACGACCACAAATCCACTATTCATGTTTCTCTGCGATCACATGCTGTTTTTGAAGCATGCAGAGATTTAGCAGTTTGTTTGTAACCAGTGAATAAAGGAACAGAAATCAACCTTTAGTAAGTTTTGACTTCACGGGGCACTCTTGCTGCAAGTTACTGAGTCACAAACTCCTTGTGACCAGTAAAAGTAAACACTTAGGTGTCTTTATTCAGGTGCCTGATACACAATTTCCTGAGAGCACAGACATCCATCAGACAGGATGTGCATTAGAGTGAACTGGCCATTCAGAATATTGTGACTGACTGACACTAACTACAAGACCCGCCAATAACCAAGTATGTACATAAATATGATTACATTAGTGTGGTATGAGCTAGTAGCCAAGTGCTATTAAATATCAGTTAATTATTGAGCTATAAAACAGTGGGGCATATTTTAACATGAAATCAGTAGCCAGTAGGAGAAACCACCATAATGATGAATGAGCACTGCAACCAGAGTTTTTAATAATCGAAATACACTGTGTGGCTTTCATAGTATAGCTAGATTTATTTATTCTTTAAAAAAAATAAAAATATTGCGACATCTCCCAGATATGCAATAAAGCAAAATCTGCCAGTCCCACCTCATTAATCCAAAATGAGACTTTAACAACAACAAGAAAGACATATGAGCTCAGAGAAAATAAGGGAGGGGATGGTTTTCATTTGTTTCTTTACACTTTATTCCAACATAACACCCTTTTTTTGTTAGTACTCCATGTTTTGTGGAATAAATAATAAAGTTAATAAACATGGAATATTGTTATTTAGCTATATTGACAGGTTTTGTAAATTTCATTCACCTTTTAATGGAGGCAATGAATGAAATTTGGTGTTATGAACCAATCAGTGATAAAACTAATTGAGAACATTGTGAACAACTTTATATTCACTGTATTATTCTTTTGTTCAAATTGCAAATTTAGACTTTACATCAATAAGTCAAACTTCTACTCATTTTGTATATTGCCGACTTCTTTGTCCCTGCCTGTGGGCAGCACCTGATTTACATATGTATCTCATATTTAGTTTATTGTTTGGATATTCCTTTAAATTTAGAATACCTTTGAAATTTCCTAAGAAAGCATATGGTATCCCCTTATTTATCATTTATAAGACACACACACACACACACACACACACACACACATATATATAATATATATATACACTAATGAATTAAAAATACTGTAAAAAACAGTTGTAATAAATTAAAAAATATGTCCTCATAGGAGAAGTTATTACCTCAGATAAATACTAATACAAATATTATAGTCAACAACTATTTACTTAATATTTATATACAGGTAATAAATGATAAATAGGGGAGCTTAAAATAAAGTGTTACCTCTGAAGTAATAGTTGTGTCTGACATATGTAGGTCTGTTTCTAGAATCTGGTGTTCACACTCTATAAAACAGTGTTTGGTTATTGTCACTGAAAAGTTTACACACCACAGCTTTAAGTTCTTCATACATAATGTGTGGCTGAAGATTTTTGGCTCCGCCTCCTCCAAGAGTTGCTAGAAGCAACAGGAAGCGACAACCCCAAAAGAGTGCAGGCTGGAGGAAGGAAAAAACACACACACACACACAGACACAGAGGAGGCCTAAAACATATCGCTTGATTGGCTCCTCCACATCAGATCCACTGCCGGGCTGTAAACCTCGGCCCGGACCCGGACCTGCCACTTCTGACCCGCTTCCACAGGAGTTAGGCTCTATACGTGGCAGATTAATGAGCATGTCCTCCTCATAAAGCTCAACTACCTGCTGCCACAGACAAGAAACAGGCGAGGTAAGCCCAGTGTCTCAACTGTCGTGTAACATGAAACTGATTGTGATTCATTTGTGTGTGTGTGTGTGTGTGTGAGAGAGAGAGAGAGAGAGAGAGAGAGAGATGGTGTGTGTGTGACACTTTTGCAGCGGTTACATTTATGTAATGTGGCGCTGGATGGGGAAGAAATTGCAAGTTGCAGTGCGGTGGATCTGTCTTCTCCGCTCCGGTCTGCTACTTGTTGCCGTTTCCCTCCGCCACGTCAGTGAACATGTTAGGTGAGGAGGAGGCCCTGTTGTTGTAGCTGCCGCACTTTGTTGCCAGTTTAATTAACAAAGAGAGCGCTATGGAGGAGCACCACGTGTCGGGATAGAGAGGGCTTCCTCTGTCTTCCTCTGCCCTGCTTCTGTCTTTCTCCGCCTCCGCCCACTGGCCCTCTATGTCCGGCTACGTCTGACTTGATCAAGCGGATATAAACGAACGAAAAGTGGTGGTGTGTCGTCGATAATCGATACTGACAGGCTCTGCTGGTGGTAATCAATGGCTGCTGTTACAGGCGGGGCAGGTTAATGACCTCGGTGTCAGGGTAACTTCCAGGTGTTGTGAGCTGAAAATTCTCTCTGTCTCCCTCTCTCTCTTTCTCTCTGGTGCTGTGAGCTGCTCTGGCACTGAAAAGGAAATGAGGAGATGTTTTCAGGGTGACAAGTCATATACAGCCTGACCACTTCCTGTAGGACTAGAGGACCACAACAGGCCTGATCATTCATTATGAGACAGTGAATGACTTTCAAAAAGCTACTGCTGTAATCCAGTGGAACAGTTTCATTTGAAGTCAGATTGTTGTTTTGCTCTGTTTTGCCCTTTTGTGAAGTCAAGGACACTGCAGGGATTAGAGTCTAACAGATAAACTGTCTGGACGACATTACTGGCAGATATTGTCTTATCCCAGATCATAATTAGGATCTATATGCGTGTTGGCTGGTAAGTGACAAAAAAGATAATTTTTTGTAACCAAATGTAAGGAAATTTTTTTTTTTTAATCCGGTATCTGCCTTTTAAAATCCAGCGTTAGTTGAAAGCAAACTAACTTTTAACAGTTTGACATTTGACAGAAAAGACCTTGATATTCACAGTTTTTCACTAGCCTCCCTCCCTCCCTCTCTTTCTTCAAGTATTTTCTGTATTTGTCAGACTTTGTGGCTGCGCTGCCTCCCACAGCAGTTGCCACACAACCTGCGAAGGAATGTTTGACTCTCACAATGAGTTGTGATGGTAAAATCAGTTGCAGCTACTTCACTTTTATTGTGGGACACTAAATATCCTGAAAATATGTGTAATATGTAATATATAAGTGATCAGTGCTGTATTGTGATATTATCACCACTCATCTTACAGAATAGCATATTAAATATCATATTTTAGCATGCAGTGTTCAAAACATATATGTGATAACGGGTAGCACCACCATGCAAAGTTTGGGGAGTTTGTATTATCAGACCAAGAAAAAACACTTTAGGTTATCCTTTAAAATAATACATAGAGACGGTGTGTGTGTGTGTGTGTGTGTATATATATATATATATATATATTCATTGTTATTGTATTTATATTATATAAATTAACTAGTTAACATCCTAATCATGACTTCATTAGAAAACGGTTCACAGTTCAAATACAGGTTTCTTAGTAAATTGTCTATAAAATGGTGAAACAACTTTTTTTTTTTCATATTTAAAGTATTAATTCATAAATTTAGATCCCTGCGTGACTGTAACAAAAACACGTCAGAGAAACATAGAGTCAGATACTGGTTGCCTCTAGATGTATGTCGGGATCTAAATAAACTACAATCAGTGAAATCACAATGTTGAGAAGTTGTGATAATTTTGAAGTTGTTGCATCAAATTTTAGAATCAAAAATGATAAGTCTGATGAATGAATGAAATTGGAGGTTTTTTTAACGAACGTGCCATAAAGGCAAAGTCTGCTCAGAAAAATAAGACTCTCAGCAATGTTTTATCTCATTTTGTTGGGAGAGAAAGTTTTATTTGCCGTCAAATTCACAGCTGAGTTCCCCCATGAATATTGTTGGCAGGAATTGGTATTTCTTGCAGATACACAGGAATGCAGGCAGATTCTTGTCCGCAGACACTGTGACTCAACTTTCTTCACATAAGAGGAAGAAATGTGGTGTGTTCAACATGAATTATGCAACATCACTTCCTTGTAACCACAGTTTATCTAAACCACTTCAATAATTGTGGTTTGGCAGGATATGTGTATAAATATATTTAATTAAAACCCTTGGCCATAACATGTTGAACCCCTATGTAAGTTAATGTCATATGATCTAGTATTTTAGTGCAGTAGTAATGTAACAGAACAACAATTCACTAAATATCTTGACATATATCAGGTTTTCAATCAAATATCTGCTCACATGAAATATTAATTAGTAGACATACTCTATGTATTACTGCATTCAAAAGTGTCCAGAGCCATTTACAGCGTTAAATTTTGGAGTAGCGGCCTTGGAAGATGAGGAGTGAGGTATACAACAGAGGAGAATGAATTCCTTGTTTGCTTTTCAGTGGATTATGTTTCTGCTCTCTTGTTGCTTCTTCTGCAGAAACAAGTTAATCCAGCCAAGCTTCATCTGTTCTGCCTTAACATGTCCAGTGTGATCATATTTTTTGCACCATCTAACACAACATGACACTGAAAAGTTTACTGTTGACTGTGTTTCATCAGTATTATTATGACACATTTTCCAGCTGAAGCAGAGTTAAAGTTGCATACAGGTCTGCAACTAACAAGCACTGTCTTTACTGAATAATCAGGCAATTATTTTGTTAGTTTGTTCATAAAATGTTCATAAAAGTAGTGAGTCCATGACATTCAGATTACTATTTTGTCTAACCAACAGTCCAAATCCAAAATATACTCACTTTACTATCATGTATAAAAGAAAATAAAGCATCAAAGCCTCACATTTAATCAGCTGCAATCAGAAAATGTTCAGCATTTTTGACACAAACCAAACAAATCAAAAATCTATTAATCATTAAATCAACTGATTGTTTCATCTTTGGCCACATACACAAAACTTGGCTGAATCTAAGTTACCACATTAGTAAAAGATATTTACATGAACCTAAATTTCAGATACTCTTATCACATAAAAACTGTACAGGCAGCACCTGTGGATCATGATATATGATCATGATTAAATGATGTAAATTGAGGCGAGGGGCGACGAGGTGAGCAGGCAGCCCCTCGTCCAGGGGACGTGCACCAAACTGCTTTGTCAGACTGAGACTTAAACAAAGGGAAGGAAGGTGATAGATGACTCCTGGCAGGAAACTGAGGGGATGGACGGATGGAGTTTGCGGAGAGGACAGCGCAGAGTAGAGGAGCGGTGGGACAGAGAGCTGTTTGCGCTGAGTGGTTGAAGGCGCTTCCTGTGCTGGCAGAGTGGCGGCCAAAAGTTCCAGCATCAAGTGCATTTGCTTTAAAATGGTGTCACATTCACTGAGTCATTTGACTTCTGTGAGGAGGTCAGGTACTTTGTCCTGCAGCTCATAGATTATAAAACATTTGTGAATACAGAAGAGCATTGATAGATTCCTCTCTAAAAATATGTCACACATTTCAACACTTGGCACCCAAAGTACCTGGAGGGCTCTTATGGGGCTTCACTATAATAGGGGCCAGCTGAACCAGCCATAAAATGTTGTGCAGTTATAGCTGCAAGCGTAGCTGATCTCTGCTGCCAGAATGGTTGAAATATATAGATTTTTCACCTCTACATGTTGTTAAAGCTGCACCAATCAATATTTTATATTGCCCATGGGTAAAATGATGGCGTAGTCATGAACCCATACAAAATTATCACCGGGCTCTGCAGCTCCTCCTCAGCTCTATGGGGTGGTTTAGTAGCTTTCAGCTCTTTTTTTTGGTTTTCAGGCCCATAACTTTGCTGTTTTTGTTCTTACTGCCCTCATCAGTGTCATTTTCAGCCAAAGAAGTCAGCTTTTTTCAGCAAAAATGCTTAGATAAACCCGCTGCAAGCTACCAGCCCAGCACCAAACAGCAGACAGACAAAGTAAACATTCCCATTCACATATTTTATTTATCAGTCGTATTTTCAGAAAATCTACAGTATTGCAACATGCACTGATTGTAAAATAAAAATGTACATTCTGAGATATGGGAAGATTTTATTTCTGCATTACCCACTCCTAATTGCTGAAACTGTGTTTTTGTAACTGCAAATGTGGAACACTCAGCACAGAACCAGAATGGCCTAGTCAGCTCCTTGGCACATCTACCAGGCTGTACAGCATCTCCCTCTTTGATGCTGCCTCTCCTGTACACAGCAGTGCTGTAACCACTACACATTGGTTTACAGTTGTCTTACGGATTGAACTTGAGCAGGAAAAAAAAACTCTTGTCCTCCTTTGTAGATGAGATGAGAGACATTGGTTTACTGCTCAGTACACTGAAAGCTGCTGCGATTGATTGCTAAACGAAGCTCTCCTCCTCACCCCTGCACTCCTTTCTCTCCTCGCACTGATGCATCCCGCAGCTGAGGAGTCACTGAAGAACTCCAGGAATGACAAACATTGTACTAACAAGCTGAGGCTGTTGGGATGCAAAAGCCTGAATAAATGTATATGAATAAAACAAAAGGTAGTGCTGTCACAGGTGAAAGCAAACGCGTATTTTGAGGAATTTACAGGACTGATGAAAACATGAGCAGAATAGATTTTCATGTGCACACCTCGCGGAGGTCTGAATGTGAAAGCGTCTTCTGTCGACACTTTCCGAGGCGGGCTGCTGGCTGGCAGTCTGGCTGGAAATAGATTTTATAGCCATTCAGAAGTGGATTTTCAAGCACAAGAGCTGTTGAGGAGCATCCGTTAATTTTGGATGTGAAAGGTTTGCAGGGAGAGACTACAATGAATTTCAGCTTCTGCAGTGTGTTACTCTTAGCCTGAGGACAGTTCTGTCTTTATTGCTCAGGATCCACCAGCTTCTCACAGCCAAAAACATGAGACAAGTTTATTCCTTTCCCAGTAGCGAGTTCATACAGAGTTCATTATGCTATTATACTGTTGTCAAATGTTTTTCTGTCAATATACGCACACATAGACATATATTACATCATACCGTTTGTATGATGTAAAGGTATGGTTTGTCCTCTTGGTAATTTCTAGTAGAGTATTTCTAGTAGCTCCAGGCTGCTCATTGGTGTGTTTGACCTCAGATGATACAACAATGCATTATCTTTATGCTTTGCTCTACATCTAATTTGTGTGTTGTGTGTGTCTCTTAGTCTGTTTGAACTTGGCCATGGCCCACGCCACCAGTATCCAGTATGAGCCAGTGGCAGAGATCGGAGGAGGCGCTTACGGGACCGTTTATAAGGCCCGAGACACAGAGAGCGGGCAGTTTGTTGCCCTGAAGAGCGTTCGTGTCCAGACAGACCAAAACGGCCTGCCAACCTCTACAGTCAGAGAGGTGGCTCTGTTGAGAAGGCTGGAGCAGTTTGACCACCCAAATGTAGTCAGGTAAGTACCAGTGTTTTTCACTATTTTAGTCTGTGTTGTTTACAATCCACTGTGGTCACCTCTCACAGAAGTCCCGCATATTTATTGTTTGTTCCAGGCTCATGGATGTATGTGCCACCCAGAGGTCGGATCAGGAGACTAAAGTCACTCTGGTGTTTGAGCATGTGGACCAAGACCTCAAGACATACCTCGAGAGAGCTCCTGCTCCTGGATTATCTCCTGACCGCATCAAAGTGAGAAGCAATATGTGAACTAAACTGCATAATTTGTCAAATAAGCCACAAGACAGACACAGTATGGAAAGTATGGAGTGTTTTGTTATTCTGGCATGAAAGCCCGAGATTGAAGCTAAATCTGTTGAAATATTTAGTTGTGCCTGTGTGTGTTTTTCGCAGGACCTGATGAGGCAGTTGCTGTGTGGTCTTGCATTCCTTCACTCTAACCGCGTGATGCACAGAGACCTGAAACCAGAGAATATTTTGGTAACCAGCCAGGGCCAGGTGAAGCTGGCTGACTTTGGACTGGCCAGGATCTACAGCTGCCACATGGCTCTCACTCCTGTGGTAAGGACGCACCTGGACCATGTTGTACCAGTAATTTTTTGTGTTATGTATACATCATTTTCCAAAAGCATACCATAACTAAGGTATTTAGGTTTTAACCTTTCAGGCAGCGAAACACAAGTCAACCTTTAGCCATCAAAAATTTGGCTGAGATGGCTAATCTACTCTTTTTTTTGTCTATTTTGCTATTGTTTATTGGTGGTGTGTTCAGTGTCCAACATTTGACAGTTTGCTGCCAAACAGTAAGCTTGTGAAACACCACCAGCCTCACAGGTCCCTTTTGGCAGTCCACGTTAGCTTATTATTTGTCTTTTTAGCTCAACCTCCTGACAACCTAGCATAAATGTGATGTTTTTCAGTAGCTTACTGTCAAATCTTGGGTTGGGCTTCCTTAAATTCGTATTTAAGAATCAATTTTAACAAGACTAAAACTCTGCAGCCATGCTAGCACTCTGTGAGCATATTGACGTGTTCACAGTGACTGTGCTAACACGTTCATGTTTAGCAGGTAGCTAATGTTTACCAGGCTCACAGTTTTAGCTAAGCCCGTTAGCTTATTAACATTTGCTAATTAGCACTAAACACAAAGTAGTGCTTGAAATTCAAACTGAGGAAAAAATTCTGGAAAACAATGGCCACCTAAAGGGCAAGAAGTCTGAAAATATATGTTAAGCTTTTGAAAAGGCTGAGCAGAAACACTGAAGCTAAGTAAAAGCTATTTTTGTCGCTAATAAGCTAAAAACTGCAAAACCACCTGTACGGTTCTTTAATTCATTCCCTGTGAACTCTATTAGGTACATGTACTAACATTAAAATTATTTGGTGTTACAAGTGTTGATGGACTTTGTATTTGTGTCTCCCAGGTGGTGACATTGTGGTATCGCCCACCTGAGGTTCTGCTACAGTCCAGTTATGCCACACCTGTGGATATCTGGAGCACCGGCTGTATCTTTGCTGAGATGTTCAGACGCAAGTGAGTCAGCGTTTAGTCAGTGTTTAGATAAAAAAGACAGACACAGTGTATTTACGTCAGCAGCTTTGTTATGAGATTATAATCTCTGTGTGCATATTCCTGCGTCACTGTTTGAATCTGCGCTGAAAAACTAAAGATTTTGATGCAGTTTGATGAAAAGAGAGGCTTTGGGCAAAAGAGTATCAAATTTTGGTGTTGATCTGAGTCAATAAGTTAACAAGAAGCAGAGATTTGATCTAGAAATCCTTAAAAAGTGAGTTCTAGTATCTCATGACTCCTCAGGCCAGCCCAGAGTTTGAAATCATTTTGCACATGCACACATACAACAGCTGTTTGCTGTCTGATTTGCTTTGAGTTGATTAAGTAAATATGTTTCGGAGGAAACTACTGCTTTGTCCTTTAAACTGTGCATGAATCATAGGTGAGGGGGGTAAAGCAAACGAAGCAGGGGAAGTCCAGCTTCTCATTTGTTGTTTGGTTTAGGTTGTCAAAACACTTAATGTGAGACTGGATTAAGATTAAAGAAAGACTGTGACTTTGGTTGAATATTGACAAAAGTCTTGTCCCTTCTTGAACTTATCAAATTTAGTCAAGATCACATCTTTCCTTCTCCTTAACTACATTGTTTGTGTTGCCTAAACATAACCATAGAAACAATATTCATGCTTTAGTTGCTACAAGTGACAAAACAAATGAAATACATGTGCAGCATAAAAATACATTGAATGTGGACATTTAGGTACACTAGTGATGTGTGTGTCAAACACAGCCCCGATGAGTTTGCCAGCAGTTCAGGAGGGTTCAGATTTTATCTGTAAGTGGATCACATTATGTGGTTATCTATGGCTCTGGGGAAATCTGGTCCAAGCTTGAGACTGTCAGGAGGTGAAAAACAGCAGGGATTTGCCAGACACATAATGTTACAGCAAAATCAAATGTTTATTTCAGTCTTACCCCTCTTCAAGAAAGCATAGCCCCTATACAGTACAAACAAACAAAAACAAACAAACACACCATAAAGCTGAAGTGCAGCATTTAATAAAAGTTCAAAGGTAAACTTATTCCATTGTCAGATCACCTTTTCAAGACTACCTCAAACTTGTTGCTCCCGGGGGAGCTCGGGGCTCTTTTGCATGCTGATACAAACCCACTGACAGCTGGCAGGCGATGACCTGCTTCTTTGCTGGTGTTGGCACAAACAGTTTCTGTAAGCAAAAGTCATGATCAGTGAATTCAGAGACAATACATAATATTAAGTATTTTGTGACTAGGCTGAGGTGATGTGTGCCAGAAAGCTTTAATTCAAACTCACCAGACTTCCACATCAGCTCAGTAATAGAAACAGTAGTTCCATCTACTGGTAGAAATGACACATTGCATGAGGACTTTGGTCAGCTTTGGTGAAGGTATTCATGCCTCAAAATAATTGCTTTGTTTTGATCAGACCGTTGTTCTGCGGAGAATCGGAAGTGGACCAGCTTGGAAAAATTTTTGAGTGAGTAACAAATACTTTTCCATCACATTTACCTGACAAGGAGAAGTATTGGTAGATGATTCATATTATATCTGTTTCATTGAAAATAATATGTAATTTCAGAGTTATTGGCTTGCCCCCAGAGGACGAGTGGCCGACCGACGTTACACTCTCAAGAAAAAACTTCCCCCCTCTCATTCCTCGCCCAATCGCTGATTTTGTTTCAGAGATAAATGAGCAGGGGGCACAACTATTGCTGGTAAGATCTGGTTTGACTTTTGATTCAAAGGTTATGGTGACAGATTGTCCTGGCTAGTAACTTATTCACTTCCCGCTGTATACAGAGCTGGAATCAGGGCAGGAACAGGATAAGGAACCTCAGAGTCCTGAAGAATTTTCTTTGCTCATAGTCTGGTGATATCCAACACAAGCCACAAGAATTTCACTGGTGCAATATTTGAAATTGCGGTGACTAATTTAAATTATCAGCTGGTTAAACCAGAAGACAGAGCTGGGCTTACAGCAGCTTTATTCAAGGCAAAGTATTATTTCAGCATTATTTACATGGTGCTGATAAAATTTTAAATTATACCAGAAATCAAAGCTTTTCTCATGGATTAGTATTTAGCTTACCAACTGATCTAGAAAAAGAAATGCACAATAAATGTTACTTTTCTGTGATTGAACCAGTGAATTAACAATAAGTAGACTGCATATTTTATTCTGCCTCTCAAAATAATAGAAACATGATATCAGGCATGAGTTTATTGGTTCATTTTCTGACTGTTTCTGTTTCTTGAATTTCCCCTGCACTTGTTAAAGGAATAGTTTGACATTTTTTAACCAGGAACTGCCTGGAGTTTCTGCTAGTTGCCTGGCAACTGGTACAGAAAAATGAGTGTGGCACGTAACCCCCACCCCAAATTGCCATTTTTAACTTTTCCTTTTTTTTTTGTACAGATTGAAGAAACAAGATGTAGCATGTTAAATAATGAAATATAGAGGGTTTTTTTTGTTTGTTTGCTTGTTTTTTGTTTTTTTTACCACTTTTGGACAGTCCCCTCTTTCCAATCTTTATGCTAAGCTAAGCTAACCAGCTTCTTGCTCCAGCTTCCCCTCATCTACCTCTCAGCAAGAAAGTGAATAAGGGTATTTCTCAAAATGTCAGTCAAGACCTGAAATTTGACAGCAATACAGTTCAACATCCTGCTGTTGTTTCTTTCACAGAACATGCTGACCTTTGACCCCTTGAAGCGAATATCTGCCCTGAATGCCCTAGAACATCCATATTTCCAGGACGAGGAGACATTGACTCAGACAAAAAGCTGAAGTGATGCAGTGAAACGTGCAGCGAGAGGTAACAGTGTCTAAGTTTAGACCTGGCCTAACCATAGAGGAATTAAGTTTCATTCAGTGCGTTGCCTTTCAAGATGTCTGGGTTATGCTTTGGGATATTATTTTGTTACTCCTGCATCAAAAAGGATTAAAGCCTGAAAAATGGGATAAAAAAAATGAAGAGGAGTGAACCTAAGGATCACTGGCATCCTTTCCAACATGTAAATGTCACAGTTAATGATATTAACATGTCACATCTTCAAGAACCAGTACCAGTGTTTTTGATGTTTGATTTCTGTATCAGTCTCAGCAGGGACTCGTAAACAGAAATGTCTCCTCTGTTATGTTGCTCTTGTTACTTTTGTACAGCGTTTAGACAGAAGGAAGCAGAGATGTCATCTTTTCTTGTTACAGGCTGAACAAAGTCTGACAGAAGTGCCACCTCAGAGGCTTGAAACAGCCAGTCGTTTGTGATTTTTGCTGTATTTCTGGTGGAAATATATCTGTATGAAAATGATTAGATATAACTATATTTAAATCATGCAGAAAAGCTACAATAGTCTTAAGTAGCAGAACAGAAATGCACAAGAAAGACATATATGACAAAAATACTGGTATTGCTCTTTCATACTCTGATAAAGTAAAAGAAATTGTTTCTTTTATTGGAGGACTGAAACGTTGGACCTCATTTCATGTTTAACAGGTTTTTGTTTGTTGCTAAAACCATCTGAAATCAACCAGCACTGCAGTTTTATTCACATTCAGTCTTCATTTCATAGCTTCATTTGTGTATTTGGCTACTATACAGATGGAGGTCCTCATAAAATGAATAAATGTGATCATATGAAAACTGAATGACAAAAACGCTTTGTGAAAAACACAATGAACTATATTGAATACTAACAAAACTTCAAAAAGACTTAGCATCACTAAACAGCTTTTGTCCTCTAACATTGACTAAATAAATGGTTAATGAATGTGGCTGTCTAAATCACTGAGAGATGCTTTCTTTTTTTTGGTTTTTGCACATGAATTGTTATTGTGTCTCATGCACTTCTATGAAGTTAAAGGACTTACAAGAGACTGATATCATAAAAAAAAACTTTATGCAGCAGGGCTTGGGATATCCTGAATTTCAGTCTGCGGGTCTGCGTCTAGGTCAAGATCCAAAAACAGTGGATATTACACTTCCCATAATGCAACCTGATCACGTCTTTTTGTCAGACTCTTTCTTCCTGGTAAACAGCCAGGTCTTTCAAACTCCGCGCCCTGAGTTTTTACCTCAGAGTTTCTGATAAAAATGTTCCAAGTCCAGTCTGAGATAACCTTGATGACGTCACTCAGGATTATTTTCTCAAAATTTGACCCACAGACAATACAACTTAATACAACTTTCACACTTGACTTATGGAACTGTTTTTGTAGATTGAGTACTACTCTCCATGATGAGCTAATTGATTTTGATCTGTGGAGTTCAACTATAAATACTTTGAATTTTTCACTGTGGTCACATTTGAAATGAAAAATCTGGCAAACATTCATACACGACATAATTTAACTGCTTAAAGGCTGCAAGCAAGTTAAAGGAGTAGTGAGACATTTTTGGGAAGACACTCTTTTTGTTGAGAGTAGATGAGATACCACTCTCATGTTTCTTTGCTTAATATGTAGCTACCATCAGCAGCTGGTTAGCCTGGCTTAGCACAAAGACTGAATAGGGGGAAAGAGCTACATTTATGTTTGTGTATTAAATTAATATATGAGATAAAAGATGTTACTGAGCTTTAGGCTGATTTTTTTTTTTTTTTTCTTTCGGGCTCTTTTTTTCATGTTTCCATTCTCTTTGTGAAGCTAAGCTAACCAGCTGCTGGCTCCAGCTACTATATTCACTATAGTTCCATTATACTGTATGTAGACATGAGAGAATTATTGTTGATCTAACTCTCAGCAAGAAAGCAAATAAGCACATCTGTCCCAGAATGTCAAACTACTGCTTAATGCAATTAAATTATCCACCCAGTAACACTTCAGTGTACTTCAGTTAGAAGTTTTCTTGTTTTCCCTTATTCCACAGTAAACAACTGGCCACAGTGGCTCTGTTTCATTAACATAGAAAAACTAATTCTACAAATTGATTGAAATGTAAATTAAAGAGAAATCAAGGATGCAAAAAGTATCTCCACCCTGCGAAGCTACAAATCTGCAGATTTAAAACACAATCTGTTGCATGTTTTTAGCCTAAATAGACCTGCAGTATTTACTTAAAACTCACAGTGTATCATGTAAAGTGTAAGAGTGTCAAAAAAGTTTTGAATCATTTTCGAGATGTTGACAGGTTTATGATGAGGGCACAAGCACAGAGGGAAGACAGGCAGATTGTGTAATGATCAGAAACATGCCTTTATCAGCTATTTTATGCACATTTATTTCCTTCTCTCTTCTCTTTATTATTCTGCTGTCCTGCATCTAATTATCCAAACCCTTTAGTCTCATCAGTATCCTCTCTGTTTCTTCTTATGCAATTTAATTAGACTTCATTCAGCTTCCCTTCCTTAACACTGAGTTTTTATTCGCTATAACATCTGCTTGTTCTTTTTCTATTGCATTTCCTATTGTAGTTATCCACAGACATGCTAATTTTTCCCTCCTGTGCATCCTCACTTCTTTCTCCCTCAGAGAGGACAGACCGTGAGGCAGGGAGAGAAAGCAGGAGCTGCCCATAAATTGCTTTGGAAAAGGAGCTGAGAGAGAGAGAGAGAGAGAGAGAGAGCGAGAGAGCTGGAGACAGAGCAGATGCATTGGCAGGAGCAGAGCTGAGGTTTTTTTTTTTTCCTCCCTCTTCCTCTTCTCCCTCCTGTCTCTTTTGTTGCGTCGGCACAGATAAAAATCTGATGAACGTGGGCAAGGACCACCACCACCACCTCCTCACTGCAAGCCTCTTCATCCCCAACCCCTTTTGCCAGAGCCTAGTGTGGAACTGGTTGTGCAGCAGGCTAACGGCGGGCTAGTGGGAAGGAGGGACGGGGGGGGAGAGGCTGCAAGGCTCTGTGGCAGCGAGAAGAGGAGGAAAAAAAAGGAGGAGGGGCTGTGGTAAGCTGGTGGGCTTCCTCTGCCTCACAGACACATTTTATTGACTTGCTAATTGGATGAGGCACTCGGAGGAGAGGATGCAGTGACCGAGAGGAGCTGCTCTCCAGAGGAGGGATACAGGCACAAGGAAGCATTGCTTGGCTTGCGTAAATTCAGCTACTTTATCGTCCTTTTTTTTTTTTCTGGAGACATAACAACAGATGTTTTTCAGCATCTCCTAGTGACCCTCACAGCGTGCATACATAATTTTATGCATGACATTGTCGAATGGAGGCTCCAGCTGCCAGACGCTTCGTGACAAGTGAATGATTTCCATTTTGATGTTTTTTCACCCTGTTCCCTCTCACCTGTTTTTCTCTTGGACTCATCAGCTGGAGCTCTTTTTTTAATCAGCCTTGTTTGATGTGCCATTTGATATGAACTATAATCTGATGGCGAGATAAATTCTTCATCAAATGAAATGTTACAAGGAGCTGTGCAATGGATATCCTTCAGGAAAAATGAAGGTATGATATGGGCAAAAACCAAGACACATACCGTAGTAAGGTGGCATTATTCAGCCAGTATTAATTTCAGCCCTTGTCAAGAAATGGATCAAGCGAATGTATTGACTGTTGCATAATTCCAGGCTGAAATCTGAGCCCTAAGACATCAACACTGTAGGAAGAAATGTCTTCTTATATCTATCCGTGTGTCTACATGTCAGATTTGTGCAGCATAAATGAGTTTAAGAAGGAAAGCAAGGCAGACACAGGCAAGGATTATGAATGAATCAGTGGTAGAGACCAGTAGTAGCGGTGTGCATTGAAGAGGATTAATGGAGGCATAAAAAAACAGTCTAGACTTGTTTCACCACTGGGTCAGCCTTTTGAATATATTCTGAAAATTTGCAATTCGAAGCATTCCTCTTTTTTTCCCCCATCGACTTCTCATGTCTTTATTAAAGGTTTTAAAAAGGGAAGGCAGGATTCCTGACACAAGCCCGGTGTCAGACATAATCAGCAGCACAAGGTTTGATCAGGTGTCTGTTTGATCTCAGATCTTCTCTCTCCTCTGCTTCAGTCTTGTCCCGGTTGCCATGACTGAGGTGTGCGGGTCTGGCTAGGTCAGAGAGCAGGTGCCGCTGTGCCGAGGTCTGCTGTCCCAATGAGCAAAGCAGCCAACCCACAGAGACGCACCACCTACCTCATTTCCCTCACTCTGGTGAAGGTTGAGGCTGTGCCAGAGGATGTA
Source organism: Lates japonicus (assembly GCA_033238685.1). NCBI lineage: Eukaryota > Metazoa > Chordata > Actinopteri > Centropomidae > Lates > Lates japonicus. The sequence continues at coordinate 835,905 of BRZM01000069.1, forward strand.
GCAGAGAACCAGAAGGAGGCTCTTCCAGAGGGGGAAGGGAGCCCCGACAAGGAGAAGAAGGAGGAGGAGGAGGAGAAGGAGGAGGTGAGCAATGTCCCTGAAAAGGAGGACGGACTTGTGTCAGCAGAAGCGGTGGCAAAACAAAACGTGCAGGTGGAAGAAGTGGAGCAGGCGCCGGTCAAGTATGGCAGCCCCACTGAGAACAGAGGGAAGCCTGAGAGGAGGGAAACTCATGGACACCAAAAAGACATTGCAGCAGCGGGTAAAAGCAAAGACACCTCTCTTGTACATCCACCTGTTAGGCAAATGATCAAAGTGTATGGGGGTACTACCTCTGAGGGAACTGTGCGCAGAGAGGGACCTCGCTCAGATGCCTTGCGCCCTAAGACGGAGCTCTACAGGGAGCCCCCCATGTTGTTCCTAAAGGGTGAGAATGGAGCAGACCTTAACAGCCGCTCACGTTGCAGCCTCCCTTTCTCCATCCCGCCACAGGTCACCCAGCGTCCTGAGGTCCTGATGAGGTCACATGCAGGAGGCAACTCTGCATGCTGGAGGGAACTCAGAGAGGCCAACACGAGCCTGTATCACTCTGCTAAGACTTTGGACCGAAGGGACAACCGTATCGGGGACCAGTCCCCCTTAATGGCAGCTACAACTCTGGGGCCTTACAGGGCGTCCTGGGCCGACAGCGACGGCAGGGGCACGCTCATACGCCCTGGAGCTCCCATGGCCGGAGGATTTTCAGGCATAATTACCCGGGACAGCCCTCAGGGGGAGAGATTTAAGACAGTGTCTGTTTCCCTGCCTGCACCTCCTGCCACTGACATGTCCAGGCCTCAGAGAAAAGGTACAAGTCGTACCCTGGACAACAGCGACCTACATTCCCTCTCTGAGGACCTGAAGAAGGGGAAGGAGGGCCAGGGAGGAACGATCCAGCGAGTCCCCCCTCGCGACCGCAAGATGCTGAAGTTCATCAGCGGGATTTTCACCAAAAGTACAGCTGTGCCACCCAGTGTCAACACTGCTTCTCCCCTCTATCCAGCTATGGAGAGGGGCTCGAGTGAGGAGGAAGGTAAGCTCTGCACACAGAACTTTATCCCAGACTTTTAATATGAAATTTCACACATCTGACTCTTCCTCTAGAGATGCAAATCATTTTGAGCCCCACAGTGCTGCCAATACTGGAAAAAATAGAGGAAAACAACAGTAAAGACCCAACTCTGAGGAGGAGATGTGAAACAATTTCTCTATGACAATTTGATGATGACGGCTGCAGAAAACGCTGTCACCATCTGCTGTTTCGGTTCACCCATTATTGCTCACTTGGGTTGAAATTAAGCAAGACCACTTTGTTCAGTGTGAGTCACACATTACCATTTACACTGTGTGGACCTGAACCAAAAAAAATCTGTACCCACTTAGTCCCACTGATGCTCTAATGGTCTTACAATTCATTAATTTACTCAAACATTTCATTTATTTTGGACAGTTGCTGGGAATTAATACACAGTTGCAATATTCAATTATCAGGTGAGCGTAAATTTATTATGCCTATTTTCATGCAAAGTGGATTTGAATTTGGTTATACCACTAATTTAAATTAAGTGTTCTCTCTGATTATCCTCCGGTAGAATTAGCTGTTCTTGAGTTGAGTTGTGTCTCACACTATCTGCATGCTCTTCCTTGGCTTTAAGAGGGATGGAGATGTTAACATGAGCATGTGGCGACTGAGAGCGTTACAGGTGAACACTGTAAGTGTTTGTGACATTCTAGGTAATCAGTTAATGACATGTAGGGCAAATGAACTGGTTTAAACACCAGCTGCTAATCTTTCCTGTCTTTGGTGAAACAGCTCTGCTGTTTCATTACAGCTCTGGGCTCTCTGTGTATCTGAAACTGCTTGCAAGGGCTACATAACTTAAAATAACTACATTTGGTGAAAATGCAGTCACAATCAGATCTAATAAAATGGGTCTCCTTTGTGAAATAATTCAGCTCTAAAAAGGGAAAAACACAGGATGCTTTTCCACGTGGAGCTATAGGAGAGTCAAGTTTTTAAAGGAACTGCACATCTGTAACACAATTTTCAGTCTGTCATGGCACAAATGAGTAAAGCTGTAATGACCTGCTCCTTAAACAATTAGTCAATTATTTGATTATTCAATTGACAGAAAATGAATGGACTAACGATAAACTAACTAATAAGGATAAACTATTTTGATAATCAGTTAATCTTTTAAGTCATTTTCAAGCAAAACTACCAAGATATTCTCTGATACCAGCTTCCCATATGTGAGGATTTGCTGCTTCTCTTTGTCTTATGTGACAGTAAACTGTGCATTTCTGGGTTTCTGGATTGGTGTTCAGACCAAACAAGATATTTGAGGATGTCATGTTTTCAAGGGCATTTTATGACATTTTATAGACCAAACTATCAATTACTTGAGACAGTAATTGTCAGATGAATTGATGATGTCATGTCAATATAAATCATCTTCCTTGAAAACAAAGGCCAGATTTGTTGCTAAAGGTCTACAAGATGTCTGTTAGTGAAGGTAATTGGATGTTATTTAGCGGTAATTAGATAAACTGTTGGTAAGGTAAAAAAATATGGTACACTCACAGACAAAAATAAAACCAGTTATGATTAGATTTTTTACCTACTAAATGTTAAAGAGTTTTTTAAATTAGTACAAAATGTTCTTTATCACTAAGCCTTACTAAAGCTTCACTGTAGCTGTTACAATAGTGAAAAGTGAAGACATTTAAAAACATTTATGCTGTGATCTGTCACTCTGCTTTGTACTTAATGATTTGGATGTCTGTTTTCAGGGAATTCCTCAAACCCTGACACTTAAACAAACAAAAATTAGTTCAGTCTTGTCAAAAACTATGAAAACACTTCATGAAATATTCAGGCCTCTCTGTTTTAAGTGAAGGAAATGATGCAACTTTATCAATCTTTAATCTTTATTAATATATTCTAAAGAATATCATCTTTGACACAGAGTGTAGGATCGGAGTAAGCTCTGAATAATTTGTCAGGAGTAAGTGGGACATGAATAATTAAGGTTGGGGATACACAGAGCTGTGTTCATCGGAGGAGCGAGGAGAGCGGGAACCTGCTACTTCCTGCTCTGTGCGTGGAGTTAATCAGCCCACAAATGGAGCCTATTCATCCATTGATGCTATATTGTGTGTGTTTTTGAGCAGCATAGTTGACATTGTGTCATGTTGAACCTGTAATTTCAGCAGAAAATGTTGATATCCTGAAGACAGACAAGCATTATTGATCATATTTAATTTGGAAAATATTGTCAGAAATGTGAGAGACACCCAGTTTAATATTTTCAACGTCGTGCGTGCACAGGTGGACATCGTGTCTCTAAGTCTCTCTCTCTCTCTCTCTCTCTCTCTCTCACACACACACGCACACACGTTGCTGTATCCATGAGAGACCATTTATTGTATAGAGACCCGGGCTGGAGGCTTCTGGAAAATGGAGTTGCCATGGCAACAGCAAGCCGTGAGAGATGCTATTTGGTCTGTGGTGTGACGCCGTTGATGGAGGGGAGTGTGGGCGTGGGGATTGCCCGAAGATGGGGGATGAGGGAGAGAGTCGTGGGGGTTTAAAGTTAGAATCTGTGTCTCCAGAGAGAGCTGGGCCGATACCACGGCCCCGCCCGAGCACAGCGTGACCCGACAGCTTCAGAGCGAGTGTGTGTGCAGACAGTATCTGTGTCGTTGTCTCTGGTGATCTGAGTCCTACATTGATGTACATCTGTAAACACTTTCACAGTGTTGCCCAGAGTGTGTGTGAGTGTTTGCGTCCACGCTGGCAGGCATTTGTCTTTGTCTATTCAGCCTCAAGTCTGCAGATGTGTATGATGTCCTTCATTGAAGATCGATTCACAGAGGCTCTTTTGCTGCAATTCCACTGAGAGCAGACCTAAGGCACTCAAAGCACAATGTTTAGTGCAACCTCTCAACAAAGCGAGCCCTAGGAGGCCATTTGATCTAGAACTTGTACCTTTAAAAAATGTCTGTCAATAGTAAAAAAAAAAAGAAATAATTTTATTCTCTTGTCACCAGTGGACTTCTCTGTCTCATTCTATCTTGTTTCAAGATACTGACACCAGTTTTTCAGTTCAATTCAATTTCAATTCAATTTATTTATATAGCGCCATATCACAACAACAGTCATCTCAAGGCACTTTTCATATAGAGCAGGTCTAGACCATACTCTTTAAAATAGGTATTTACAGAGAGAGACCCAACAAATCCCACCATGAGCAAGCACTAGGCGACAGTGGCAAGGAAAAACTTCCTTTTAAGAGGCAGAAACCTCGAGCAGAACCGGACTCAGGGTGGGCGGCCATCTGCCTCGACCGGTTGGGTTAAGAAGGAGAGAGAGAGGGGGAGAGGGGGGGAGAGGGGGGAGAGAATAGCGAAAGAAGAACATAGCATAACACAGATTCCATATCAGATGTAAGGTGAGGTAATACAGTAATACAGCAGTAGTAATGATAGTAGTGATAATTAAAGTATTAGCTGCTAACACAGCAATACAACTAATAGCAGTGTAAGTAATTTGTAATTCTAGCAGCAGGTGTTGAGTGGAGTTGTAGGAGTAGCAGGAGACTTGTCATCACAGATCAGACTCTACAGCTCCAGAGGCAGAAATACCTGCAGAAAGAGACAGAAGAGGAGAGAGAGACGGAAGAGCACAATACTACGGGAAAGGGTTCGTCATAATGCACTGAATATTTCACCTTGGGAGAGAAAGTAATTTATACTTTATGTAGAGAGTTGAACAAACATATATCTATGACTTCAGAATTGAATTAAAGAGTGAGATTTGGGAGGAATAAGAATAAAAATAAGACTACATTTTAACAGTTACTTTAGTGCTGTAACCTCCACACTGAGACTGAAAGCTGAAAAATGTCATTAACCTTACTGTCTGTACCACCATTATGAATACTTGTTATATGATTAAGTCTTTTTACAAAGTTTTACTAAAGTCTATCAGCATTAAACCAGATAAAGTATCACTTAATGAACTGACTGCTCGAGTGACGCGATAAATCAGTATGACTGGAGGATCATTATAATCACAGTTAACCAGTGAAGTAGATACATTTGGTTATAATCTCACAACTATTTATCATCATGACACTTGGAACGTAATGTGAGTATTTAATATTAACACTCAGTCATCAGGTTGTCGCTGCCAAGTGGGTGTCCTTATCTCTAAGAAACAAAGCCAGAAAACCAACATAAGCACAACTCTGTTTTAAATTTTAAGCATTCAATAAATGGCGGCAGATAAAATTATAATGAATGAAGGTACATTGGGTTCAAATTATATTTTCACATGGTGTTAGTTTACAATAGAAATATCCAGATTTTTTCTGCTTAAATGAAAGCATCTTTCTTCATAGAGTGGTTTTATACCCCAGTTAAGAAGAGCTTAGATTTAGTCAGATTCTGGTGAAGTTTAAAGACTATAAAGAACTGATGGAGGAATGAGTTTGCTCATCTCTGGAGATACTACTCAACTGAAAAATGTTGTTCTGTAAGTAGATGAGTCACTTAACAGCAGTTATAGTCTATCGTTTCTTAAAGAGCTATTTCCATTCTGTCTAAAAATAAAGTTGCACATTAAGCTAACTAAAGTCCAACTATTGATCATTCAGATTAAAACATCCATCCTAACAAGGGATTTGGTCTTGGATTCTGCCTTCAAGACTTTTTTTTCTGACAAATTCCTTATTCACATATCCCAGTGCAGTTTTTCATTTTTATGGAATATTTTAGAATTTATGGTCAATATAATGTAACAGTACTGGATAAGGCAGATTGTAGCAGCAGCACTAAGAATCTGTAACTTAAAACATTTTAGATGAAACTGCACATATTCTGTATTAACACATCATTTTTATTTGGGGTTATTTGACTTGTTTCTGAGGCAGATCTGTTTCTGTCACAGGTCTTTTTTAATCAGGTTTCTCTTCTCTATACCACAGAGCACCAGCTGGCATATTCTGTCTCGTTCCAGTTGACACTGACTTCTATAAAATTCATGAAATGAGGGAAACTGTACTTTGAATAAGATGATTTATCTCACCACAGCTGGGTGATTTCTGTCTTTGCTTTCAGTCTTCAAGACTGAATAGAAGAATAAATGACTTATTAGGAGGGGGTTTTGCCAGGTAACCACAATAAGAGGTAAAAAGTGGCATGCTTAACAATGTGGAGATAAACTAAAGATATCTGGCATGCTCACTAACTCATGTAGACTTGCCAGTGGTATGCTTGATTGAATTTTCTGGGAGCTGCAGCTTCTTCGACTCTCCTCGCTGTGCTGCATCCACAGGCATTAAGACTTTACTTAGCCAAAGGAACATTTTTGGATAAAAGGCTGATTTGTTAACACACCCTGACTGAGGTAAGAAGATAGATGTCAGCTTCTTCTTTGCTAATTTACAGAAATGGGTCTATGTCCATATTATCTTAGCATAAACACTTTCAAATTTAAAAGATATGTTTTGTCATATGAGAAAAACAAGGCTTTGTGGTTTGTGGAGCAGTTATTTTACTCTTTCAAGTCATTTCTTGACGAGTCCAGTAAACTCCAAATGCTGTACCTCAGCTGTGCTGTCCTCATTTTGAAGTTTGTACATTTTTCTGAGTCTAAAGAAAACTCAGATGACTCATGGATGTATTAGTGACTAGTTTGGTGGGTAATGTGATACAACAGTTAACAAGAACAGTCCAAATATCGCTTCCAGTAAAGTTGTCTTATTTGTTTTTATCCTGTATACTGTTGCATAGGAAATTACCACAACATCAAATTATTATCAGTGCTGAGCATATTTTTTAACTACTTCTTTTTTTCTTCTTCAATTTGTTTCTTCAGCTGCATGCACCAGCAGTCAAGAATGGACCATGAGCCAAACTGTGCAAGAGCTTCATCTGGTAAGCATGAGGACATACAGTCGCTTTTACAAACCGCAGAGTGGGATTTTGTATGAAATGAATGCTTTTTTTTCTCTGTGTATTTGTTTGTGTGGTCTCCAGGGTGTTTTGGGAGGTCTGTGCAGTGGGAAGTCTGCTCTGGTCCACAGACACCTGACAGGAAGTTACCTGCCGCTAGAGAACGCTGAGGGTTGGTTTCACATGTCGTCCTCTGTTCCCTTTATATGTGTTTTTCTGTGACACAGTCAGTTGACTTCTCAGGCACAGGTGTAACTAATAGCCGTAAAGGCTAAATTCCATTTAGAAAACCCATTTAGAAAAAAATGTTATTGTGCATATTGTGCACATATATGTGCTTCTCCTGCCATAACAAGTAAGAATGTCTGCTGAGAAAAAAGTCTTCAACTGCTTTTGTTTATTCCCCTATTTACAGGACGGCAGTACATTAAGGATGTACTGGTTGACGGACAGAGCCACCTGTTGATAATCAGAGAAGAGACAGAACTCCCGGGTGCTCAGGTGGGTGGAGAACTGACCTGAACATTAATGTAATGGGCAACTAATTACAATTAAATTAGTCTCTGCTCTCAGCATGCTGTCATGTATTTTGAGTACTGTTCTTCCTCTTTCTTTTCCTTAGTTTGCAAGTTGGGTGGATGCAGTTATCCTGGTCTTCAGTCTGGAAAATGAGGCCAGTTTCCAGGAAGTTTACAAAATATACCACCAGCTTGCAATCCACCGGCCTGTCTCTGAGATACCTTTCGTAGTAGTTGGCACTCAGGGTGAGAGACTCACACACGGCATGTGTGTTCATTCAAATGTTTGCAGAGGTGAGCTCTTGCTGTATTTGCTGTTTGTTGATTTTCTAGATAAGATCAGCAGCACCAACCCCAGAGTAATTGATGATGCCAGGGCCAGACAGCTGTGCTCAGATGTGCGGCGCTGCACTTATTATGAAACCTGTGCGACGTACGGCCTCAATGTGAACCGGGTCTTCACCGATGGTATGTACCAGAATGTGGAGCACACTGTGGAAGATGTGGATATATGTAGATTATGATTATAATTTTTTTTTTTTGTTCCACAGCTGCTCAGAAGATCATGGCAGCCAAGAAGCAGGCTGCTCTACTGGCTTCCTGTAAATCTCTGCCTAACTCTCCCAGTCACTCTGGAGGCTCAACCCCAGTGTCTGGCGTCTTTCCAGGACAGGTAAAACTGTTACAGACCACCTCTTCCTCACTGTCTGAAAAAATGAAACAAAGTTGGACCATTTATCTTCTCTTACTGAGTGTGTTGTGTATTTTAGGTTCGCTGTCAGGCTATTTTTAAAGGCAGTAAGCACACTGTTGTATCAAACTCAATTATCTCCCTCTCTTGCCCAATTATCACCCTCCCCTGCTGCTGGCTCTCTCCTCTCTGTAGGCCAGTAACGGTGGTCAGAGCAGTGATTACTCCTCATCGCTTCCCTCCACTCCTGTGATCAGTCATAAAGAGATTGCCAGGACAGCGAGAGGGGAGAAGCAGGATAGTGCCACACCTGGGTCAGTCCGCAGCGCCACCCGAAGACGCACCTCTCGATTTGCGGTACATACCGACATTTTTGTTGTTGTTGGTTTTTTAAGGGACCCAAGCTTTATACGGGCTGTGTTACCATTTTACTCTTACTGTCCTTCCTATTATTCTCTGTATTACTTTTACCTCACATTTAATGTTCATCATGGTAATATATGCAGTCCAATATTCACTCACTGTTGTCTCCACCAACTCAAACCAAAACAATGAGCTGAAAGATGTTAAAATGCCCTGTAGAGCTGAGGGGGACTGCAGTGTCGGGTCATAATCATTTGTTGGTTTGTCACTATGAGTGACCCCTCTCAGATTACTAGTAGTCATTTGATCCATTGTTGATTTTAAAAAAATGATTAGTGCAGCTTGAATGTAAATGACGCTGATATCAAATTAATGTCTATGGAAATTGCTTAAATTTATAAGCCAGTCTTTACGGTCAGCAGTAATTCCCTTCCCTTTTCCAAACACTTTTAATGGCCTTTTCTGAAATCCACAGTAATTCACAGGGTAAATTTCCAGGCTTTATGAGTGCTAAATGCTATTTTTAACCAATCGCCCCATTCTTGCCTCTGATGCAGTTATTGCTTTTTCGTGTAGGGTCGGAGAGGCAGTGACTCAAACAGAAGAAGTGCAGACTATAAGGGAGATCTGGGCAGTGGACGCTCCATACCCATCAAACAGGTAGGACACAGATTTGCACTTGATGCAGAATCAAATATGATGTATCCAATGACCCTCCGCAGAGGACATCACACTGGCAGTCACTTGAAATCAAACGTGTGAAGGCACTTTCATCACGTGGAGTGATGAAGTGTTGTGATCTCCCAAACTGGCCTGATGAATAGCTGGTGGGTGTTCTTGGCAGCCAGCAGTCACCCTGCTGCCGAAATCTGTGAGATGAACACACGAAACATTAGCAATAAATTCTCACTCTTCGGTTTTGTCACCTCCATCAGGGCATCTTGCTGAAGCGCAGCGGGAGCTCGCTCAACAAAGAGTGGAAGAAGAAGTATGTCACGCTGTCCAACGATGGCATACTGTCCTATCACTCCAGTGTCAATGTGAGTCAGCGTGTTGACACAGCGCTCTAAAGCATTATGCTGCTCAAAGCACCACTGATGGCTGGTGGTTGATGGTAATGGCTGATGTTTGGCTTGGCAGGACTACATGCTGAATACCCCGGGAAAAGAGATGGACCTGCTGCGAGTGACCGTGAAGGTGCCGGGAAAGCGACCGCCTCGTGCTGTACCTGCCTGCGGCCCTCCGGTCGGGCTCAACGGGCGGGTCAAGGACATGCCGGGACCTGAGGGTGTCAGCCCAGGTTAAAGAATAAACACATTTTCTGCACTTCACTGTACACCGTAAGAGGATGAAGGGAATTTTAATTTTAGATGCCTCACAAAAATATACTTAACTGAACCAGTTCTTTTACATAAATCTGGGTGGAGCTCTTGGATTTTTGTTGTGAGGAGGGGGTCGAGGCTCTGTACCAGAAAGTAAAAAAAAATAGCAAGAGACTGCAAAACCTTTGCAAAAGAGCATCATAAGGGATTTTACAAGTTTTGCAGGAGTGTGTGAAACACTCGACGCTTTCTTCTGTAATTCTCTGGTGCTCATACAGAATCAGTGATGCATTTTCAAATCGCTCAGTTTTACATTTAACGTTTGCCTAAATTACTCTGTTATTGAGTACATGCTTGCTACCGTCTCTTTAGTCCCTGTAAGTGCCAGTAGCCTCCTGCAAGTGGAGGAAATGGAAGGGCTGGGTGGTGCACTCTTCCTGAGGAGTAACAGAGGGGTACAGCGATGTCCTTCCACAGTATCCAACCACGCTCAAAGTGTTGGTGAGTAAAAGTGTGCATGACTGAAAATCATCATGGCTTTGTGCCAGATTCATATCATTTGGTACATTTTCCTGCGATCTTGTGGCTAGACTCTGCAGTTGAGGGAGTCTCCAGCTCCTCCTCCACCAAAGATGTAGGCTCTGCCTCCCCAGTGACCGACAGGAAGAAGCATCGCAGGAAGAAGAGCATGAACCAGAAAGGAGATGCGACCATTGGCCAAGCAGACGGTAAATGCAGACAAATCCAAATGTGTTTTTATATTCAGCATTCAGCAAGTCCTAATTTTAAAGGGAATTTTCATATTTTAGATGATGTTAATTATTTAAAAAAATAATAGTAATACTTGCTAAACTTTATATTACACTGAATATATGGTTTCAACATGTAGCATTTATTATTTCCTCTCTCTCTCTCTTTGACATCTTCTCATGCAGCAAAGCGCAAAATGTGGAAACTTAAAAGCTTTGGTAGCTTAAGAAACGTAAGCAAGACAGGTAATGTTGATCTGTCACACTGCATCTTTCAAACACTGACCCTCTGTACACGTCAGTCTGTCTGCTTGTGTTCTTGTCACATCAGGGAAGGACACTACATCCTATCAGCTTTGTTGTAGCATGCCTAAATTAAACTGTTTACTAATATTCAATTGGTATTCTTCACGTACAAACATTTTCTCTACCTAGATACAGTTCACTGTCATAAAAAAGACTTACACTTTTTTTCCAATTGTGGTCAAACACAGATGCTCAGCTGCACTGATGCATGCAACCTTTTAGTTCATAATGCAGCAGAAATTTCTGCATTTGCTTGACTGGCTTAACTTCCTATGTGGGCAAAATTATGTCTAATGGAAAATCTCTGTTGTATTGTTTTTGTCAGATGAGGATAACTTTGACTTCGTCATTGTGTCGAGCACCGGCCAGACGTGGCACTTCGAGGCCCAGAGTGTGGAGGAGAGGGATTCCTGGGTCCAAGCCATCGAGAGCCAGATCCTGGCCAGCCTGCAACTGTGTGAGAGCAGCAAAAACAAGGCAAGAAAGAACAAAAGGCATACAGTGCACTTTCTATAGACAATGCATTCACTGTATTTTACGATGATAATTAATTCTTTTTAAAACCCCGCTGCCTTTGTAGCCCACAATTCATCATATTTTAACTGGTGTGGCTGTAAAAGTAAGAACTCAAACCATTAAAAGTAAATATTTGTAAGAGCATACAACCAGAAAAGTAAATGCAAACGAAAAAGAAAAAAACACGACTATAAATAAATGTCCTTACTACAGTAAAATCCAGTAATCATTCACATTAATGCGTCAAAAAAGACAGTAGAGATATGTGTGAGCTTCTATATATATATACTTATGCACACATATAATCTGTAACAACATATACTGTATATATATATATCTGTACCTGTACATAGTAAATTCCTCCATTGCCTCCATCCATTGCGCAGCCATTAAACCTACCTAGTTTCAAAACAATCAAAATTTCTCCCACACACAAAATTTGCTCCACTTCTTCTATTATTCTCAATATTCTAGGTAAATATATTTATCTATTATTTCAAGAGGCATTTCACCAAATAAGATAATAAAAAAAATCTGTATCCATAGAAACTTTAAAAATACATTCTATTTCATTAATTGAATATATTACACATGATTGAAATACAGTATGTGGGTGAGAGAATCAAATTGAACATATTTTTTAGTGATATTTTAATTGACATATGACTAATTATCATGAATATTATACCAATTCAAGTTGTGCCTTTGTTAATATTATGTGGCCTGGAATGTACCTGCTTGCGTCTAGGTGGGCAGTGTCATATACCTGAGGTTTGTTTTTATGCAAATCAGGTGGTGCTGCGCAATATTGGTACCCGCATTGGCATGAAATTGTGTCTGTGTTTCCATCTGCTAAGACCAGCTCTTATTGCAAGTCAACAGTATAATTCTTAAGGCTTTCGTTGCCAGAGGCACACACACACAGGATATACAGTGTATACAATAAAATCATTTTGGGGGTACGGGATGTGTCTGCAGGATGAGACCTGAGCTCCATCAAAGACGTAAACAAAATTCCAACACAGTTTTGTTTGGACAATCAAAATCAATCCTTTAGTTTTGTAAACTGCATAAACTTAAATTGAGTATTGATTTAGTTTAAGTGTTATTGCATCACTCATAGGACAAATGTCTGGTTAAATATATCCAAATATGACTAAAGGAAGGCAAACGTCCTATTTTAGTGAGCAGAATAGAGGCAGCAGATATCATATCATATCATAAGGGTATCTCTAGAGTAACCTTGGAGCAACATTATGCACAGAAAGCAGGGTGAAGCGTTTTCAGTATCTCCTGAAATATAAATTCTAATTTAAAAGTGACTTTATCTGCTGTATAATCTTATTGTGCACAGTTTATTTGCACCCTGGGACTCCTGGATAAGAGCAGTTTTCTAGCCCGGTCTCTCCTCTCATCCCATTAGGACACTGTTAACTGCTGCTACTTTTAAAATGGAGGAGGGCAGCTAATTTGATCGGCCGTTACCAAAGCCCGCCCTCTCCAGTGCTGTATGTGTCAAACTAACTAATGGGTTGTTTCTGTTCTTGAGTGGAGAGTATGTCCTGGTGTGGAATTAGTTCAATCATCTCTAAAAATGATAATTGCCACTAATACAGTGATTCTGAATGATTACCTAAATCCCATGATGCATGTCTTTATTAGTGTTATGAGAACAGTATGTCCTAGGAGGCCAAAACCCTTAATTTTACAGCTTTAAATGGCCATTATAATGATTATAGCCATCTACCAAAGCTTTTTCACTGTGAGATTTGGAAATGATAATCATTGTTATTAGTAATGAGAGCACTTAGCAGAGATGATATCACAGAGGGATGCTTTTCTCTCAGTTTAACCATACACTGTGTTTTCCACAGGCTCGCAAGAACAGCCAGAGTGAAGCAGTGGCTCTGCAGGCAATCCGCAACGCGAAGGGCAACAACTTCTGCGTTGACTGTGATGCTCCAAGTTAGTAACACACGTTAATGGCTTTTCTGCTCTTTGTACATGTCCACACCTGTGTCTGGTTTCGGTACATTTCCCACCTTCTTTAATTTCAACCTTGTACATGTGTCATCATTCCAGACTACACTTGTTTTTTTTCTCTGTGGTCTTTTTCAGTTTCACATTTCAACTCTGTTCAGTTCATTTTGTATAGCACCAAATCACAACATACATTAACAGAGTAAGGTTGAGACCATACAATACTACAGTACAAAGAGAAACCAGTTCCCACAATAAACAAGCATGTGGAGAGTGTGGAGAAGAAAAACTCCCTTTTAACAGGAAAAAACTTAAAGCAGAACCAGAGTCAGGGTGGGCAACCGTCTGTCTTGACCAGTCACAGTCTGTGAAATAAGAATCAGTCAGGTCTGAGACCAGGGCTGAGAGGAATGTGGCACACTTGAAGCTTTTTTACACCAGGGCAAAAATGGCCAATCAGTGTGGGAAATGGGTGTGACCACTGGACTGTCAGGTTTGGAAAGTAACAGACCTCCCTCCCATCTCACCATCTAAAAGCAGATTTTCACATCTTTTAGACGATCTAAAGAACAGTTCCTTTGGACTAGTTTCTTGTTGTTTATTCAGGTGTTATAATCACAGAATGGTCACATGACTGAAAGGCAAATGACAGAATAGAGCTACAGTCCAGCCCTGGTACTGTATCTCTACTTACCTGCACTTAACACAAAATCTATGGAACAATCACAGATTGATTGAGTCACCATGTATGTGCTATAGCTCTCTTTTTTTCTTGTGTGTGTGTGTCCTGACCATATTTATTATATGCACAGGGAAAGGAGTTTTATTTTTCAATATTATTGTTTCCATATTGTGTATCTGTTGAATTTTGAAAGACAAGTTGAAAAAACTTGCTGACTCCTTCAAATCAAACTCATTACCTAAATGTTTTATTGAATCTGAATTGAGAACTACTACAGTGTTAAGTGCAATGTAAATTAACCAATTAAAATGGGATGTGCAAATATTTTGATGATTCCGATTTCAGTCCAACACAGGAGCAAAGGGCTGCAATGCATAATAATGATGAACCTTCACTTTTAAGAAATGTAATCAGCCATATTTTACTAATACACCCTATTATTACAATCAGTATCTTAGAAATCACAAAACCAAACAAAAATAGATGAAATACTGAATACTGTTCTGATGTTGGAACACTTTCAAGGGCCAGAGTTTCAGGGGAATAAAATGTTTGGCACACTGGCCACAGATCAGCCTTGCTTTAAAACTTGTCCAGACAGGATTTCAGACACTATCGTGGCGTGACACGGCCAAACTGGCACACTTCAGTGGCACACAACAAATTCAGAATGGTAGAAATCTGTCAACCATATACACATGGTTCAATTTCAAAATAAAGCGTCAGCCTAATTTGTTGTGTGTACCCTCTCTGCCCCCCTAAGATCCAACCTGGGCCAGTCTGAACTTGGGCGCTCTCATATGCATTGAGTGCTCTGGGATCCACAGGAACTTGGGGACCCACCTGACGCGTGTCCGCTCGCTGGACCTCGACGATCTGCCACGAGAGCTGACTCTGGTCCTCAGCGCCATCGGCAACCACATGGTCAACAGTATATGGGAGGCGCGCACACTGGGGCGGCGTAAACCAGCGCCTGATGCTACACGGTAAGGCAAGAGGGTAAAAACAGACAGTGAGGTTATGAGATGCAACATTGTTGATGCTTTAGTTAAATGTTTTACAGCATGTAGGTAAGAGCTGCATACTTATAATTGTGCGTCTGAGTTTACAAGTACCAGTAGCGAGACACTTGTCATTCTCGAGCAGGAGAAAGACAAGAAGCTGTACATGTATTTCACTGATTATTCGTCTTTTCTTTCTGCTTCTCTTTGCTCACTCAGAGAGGAGCGGGAGTCGTGGATCCGAGCCAAATATGAGCAGAAACTGTTTGTGGCGCCGTTGCCTCCTCCCACTCCCAGCGAGGGCCCAGACATCACACTGTCTGGCCGTCTTCTGTTGGCAGTGATGGAGCACAACCTCCCCAAGCTGCTGCTCCTTTTGGCCCACTGCACTAAGGAGGACATTAATGCACCTCTCAGCCTGGCCCTCTCCTCCAGGTCGCTCCTGGCTCTGCGTCTGCCTGGCTCGGCCCTGCACGCCGCCTGTCAGCAGGCCGATGTGGTGATGACGCAGCTCCTTGTTTGGGTGAGTTTCCCTCCCCTCTCTCTCTCTCTGTTTATCTCACTGTGGCTCTGTGGCCAGCTGTGATATAGCGAACAACAAAACGCCTAAAGAACTGCAGCGCACAGGAGCTATGAGATAATGTTGCACTGAAGGTACAGAATCGACAAGGTGTGAAATGATTTGAAAATTCTTCCTCCACAGTAAACCATCATGTTGACTTATGCAAAAATGGCAAAAATAATAATGTTACCCTTCAATAACCTCGAAGCAATGCACTCAGCAGGAAACAAAAACTGCTTAAACAGATGACTCAGCAGACCACTCAAGGTGATCTATATGTGTGAAAGGCACTAAAGCTTACTGAGTCACACCTTGTTGGGATAAATTTAAGGCAGCCTTGTCAGGTTTTAGGCCTGAGACCACAGGCCATTTATTCCACGTGTGATAAAACCTCCCTTAAAAATGTGGAATATGGGTTAGTTACATAATCTAATCCCAGCTTTTGATCTTCTTTTTCTCTCTGTGTTCAGTATGGCTGTGATGTTCGGTACAGGGATGCTCAGGGGCAGACGGCGTTGGCTCTGGCTCGCAGCGCTGGCAGCCAGGAATGTGCCGACATCTTGCTCCAGTACGGGTGCCCGAATGAGCCGCCCCCCTCTGTCGGGGCGACAGTCGGTTTCGCGGCAGCCGCCACCTCCAGCTTCCCTGTTGCCATGACGCCGAGCCTCACGGTCGCCACAACGTTCAAGATCTCGCACAAGAGCGGCGGCGCCAGCTTGAGCTACAGCACCTCTAGAAGAGCAGTGTCATAATGGCAATGTGGCGTAGTATAACGTAGGTGTGTGTGTGTGTGTGAGCTTGTCGCTTTGCCCTCATAGTGTCCTGTATATTCACACAGGCCAGCAGGACTGATGAATACGTTGCCAGATGTTGCATTCCTGAAGCCAGATGAGGTGTTGAAGGTTGTGTGTGCGTGTGTGTGTGTGTGTGTGTTTGTCAGGGATGAAAACACTCACTGGTAATCACACAGGCACATTCAGTATGCTAGAAACGATGATTTAACCAAAACAAAAATAGAAATTCTCCTGACGACACATGACATCACATCCAGATTCCCCTGCATTCAGATTTAATAGGAATGTATTGCACTGTATACCAGCTGGGTATGATTCATATTCCATCATGCAGTCAATATTCAACTTTACTCTGTTAAGAATGGAAATCTGCCTTTGGCCTCATACAGCTTAACCGAGCATCCAGAGCCCAGGAGTAAAGACCTGCAATAAGTTTACTATTTGATAGATGGACGTCAGACACATTTCTTCTTAACTTTATTGACCACGAATGTCAGTTTTGAATTCAGAGTGCGTATACTGTGTTATGTTCAACACAGCTGGTCGTTCAGTGCATAAATAATGTTGTGTAAGTTGATTTAAAAAGAAAAAAAACAAAAACAAAAAACTTTACAATGGTTGAAAAAGAAAGGCTGTTTTAAAGATAATCAAAATAACTGTATAGAGATACATTGATAAAATACTATAATATTCTAAAAAAATTTAAAGTGCTTCATTTTCCAGATTGTTATTGTATGATTTGTACAGTTGGTTCTGTGTATAAAACTCAAAGAGTTACTCATAGCTGTTCAGAGATTTGCTGCGCAGCGTCTCGGTTTGGTTTTGCTTTGATAACCACCTGATTAACTCTTTGACATCCGGGACTGAGATTTCTTCTGTGTTATGTTTGTATCACTGTGTGTGACATAAACACTGTACATGACGTGCGCATCCTGACAGCAGGTCATTATTGAGGCAAGTGTAATGCTAGGTGTGTAAACAAAGGAGCAAAATGCCTTGATTTTGATTGAATGTATACAAAAACAGATGGTTTGAGTTAATTATTTCAAACGCTAACGTGTTTTTCCAGACAATGCTGTTTGGTTGATTTATTTTTTAATTAAACTAATATTCCTGCTGTGACTAATAGACATTAAAAGTATGGTTTAATAGATCAAAGGTTCTGATCTATAAAACTGGGCCTTTGAATGATTATGATCATATTTACAAGTGGCTGAAAATCAATATGAAATAGAAGAATGTTGCCCAAATTAATATTTTAAAAAAGGTAGAAAAACAACCCTCCTGCAGAACTGTATGTATTTTTGTGTTGATCTGAAGACTCCGCTGAGTGTACTTGTCTGTGATGTAAGCATCTCCATTTGTATTTTTTTACTCATGCGATGATTCATAGAGCATTCATTATCAATACACTTAGGCTACTGCCCAAGCTGTGGTGTTTTGTTCAGAGTTGTGTGTGTTTTTCTGTGTCGGGGCTCTTAGCAGATCATATTTCAAAAGGCAACCTGGGTTATTTTCTATGTGTATATATTCAGCATCTGCCCAGATTTGGTTATTTGTTGACTTGTTTTCACCCTTCAACATACTGTAGAATTTGCTCCTGGGAGGTTACAGGAGGCTCCAGCATACAGAAGCATAATGCGGGGAAGTTGCATCACATATGCTGGTGCACAGAAGCTCGTTTTCTGGACAGGTGGAGTCCTCAAAGTAGCCGGCGGCTGTTGCGTAACACTCCTCTAGCATTTGGACGTGAGATCTCCTGGATCAGGCCAGTTCTTGTCAAAGGCCCCTGCTGGCTTTGACCTACTTCTTTCTAGGTCGAAGGCATGGAGTCATTTTTTTATTCCATCACACCACCTCTGAGATGGTTTCAGTTTCATGGATTCACAGTAGTAATGTGATTTTTCTGGGCAAACACATAGTAAGACGAAAGTGATGCCAATATAGTCCAAAATATACACATAAAAAACAGAAACTCATCATCAACAACAAGGTCACTCTTAATAAGAGAAAGACCTCATTGTGAATGGTTTCCTTGAAAACGCAGGCGGCCAGCTGACTATTGTGATTCACTGAATCATTGTATTTGCAGAGATGCTGCTGTTGAGTTTTCAGATTGGTGTTTTTTTTTTACCAAACAGTGTCAACTTCTGCTGTATGTGGGTGAGCTACAGCCGCTTGCGTCAAAGCCCTGAAATTAACATCAGTGCTATACATATATGTGCTTGTTATAGATCACAGTGCATGAAAGAGGAAACTCAGTTTTCCCTTTAATACAGACGTCAATTCAGTCCACTTCTGAAATGTTTGTGTTCAACACTGCTGTGAAACCTTAAGACTCCTCCCATGTGGACTCGGACCTCGCCTCTGGAACGCGTACATGACTTGAAAAGACCAAGAAATGTTTTACTCAAGAGTTTAATCTAACACACATTTGTAATCATGAGTGTTGATGTGAAATTAATGAATTAAGTTAAATGTTGATAGGACAAAGATTTTAGTGTAATGGATACATTTATGTTGGGCTTTTAATGCTTTTTTTGAAGTTTACTGCTTGACATAAGTTACTGGTGTTTATCCTCTTGGTCCATTTTGGACCATTTTTATATGGCAATACAAAACTGCTCTGCACCGAGTTTGGTGTATACTGTGTAAGAAAACTAAGCTGAGACTGTGGGCACACTGGTCCAACAGCAGAGTGTTTGAAACTCCAAATTTCTTTTGAACATAAAGAGAGAAAACTATCAGTGAGTGAATGTACAATAATAATTAGCGGAATTGATCAATTTTATCTTAAAGTAAAACAAAATTTACTCACAAAATAAAGCGAGGCTGCTGTGATTATGTCAGTTTTCTGTTTTGTTTGTTTTAATATATCTGGTTTCATATACACTAGCTACAATAATCTTGGATCTTGGATACCCTCTCACAAGCTTATTTCTCCTCATCTCCCCGTCCCTCGTTTGCTTCTGTTTGTCCACTCAGCTGTTGGAAAGAAAAATCCTCATGATAATCTTAGAAGGAGATTCAGGAATGTGTGCCAGGAGGACTGGGACAGCAGAGAGAGGACTAAATAAGGCCAAAAATTAATGCTTCATCACTGAGAATACATTTTAAAGGAGCACACATACTGTTAGATCCTTGATGCAATGTTCACCTGTCAGACTTAAAACCATCTGTGCTACTGAAGCAGAGAGGAGGGGTGTTGCCCCTCAGCACTTCTGCAGACGAGCAAGTTAAACCTTTCAGTTTCACGCTTTCAAAACACAAACAATTTGTGCTTAAATCTGTAGAAACCTAGTATTTTACTCACATTTTTACAGTACTGTTAAGGAAAACAAAAAAGAGCGAGCTTACTAAGGTTGCTGGTTAGTATACAGTCTCTGATTAAATTAACAGTCTGCTATACCTTTTGTGAAAATGGGTTTTAATACATATAATCAGAATATCATTATTGATGATACATTCCAAAGGAAACATTTCCAACGGCTTTACCTATTCATTTAATCACAGAAGATTTTTAAATATCATCCAGTCTTCCTTTTGATATACAGTATGTGGCTAAAGGTGGAGTCTGACAGTTTAATCAAACATTGGAACTGAAAAGGAAATTAAAATTTTATTATTCCTAATTGAGTCCCTGCAGATTTGCCCAGTGAGCTCAACTTATTTCCTTATGTTTCTTGTTTTCATCAAAGGGAAGACTTTAAAGGTGCTATATGTGAGTATTTTAGTTTAAAACGTTTAAAAATCAACAATAATTGGATTGTGAAGAAATAACAGTTTTTAATGTTATGCCAACGACATCTATGCACTGTGTTGCAAAGAAATCTACTGAAATTAGCATGCTAACTGGCTAGCCTTGAGCTGTCCCTCCCCCTGATACCACTTTGTACCTCAAAAGGCAACAGTGAGTCACTGTAGCGTCCAATCTGCCCTCAGTCCAAAATGACAGGAGGAAGAAGTAATGCTGCCAAGAAGACAAATAGATACATAGAAGACAAGAGAGGCAGCTCTTGTCAAGTACAGGAATGAAGTTTGAGGCTGAACTCACAACATTTCTTCTAGCCTGGTAAGTAAACAGCTGTCAATGCTAATGTTGGCTATGTATCAATAGCATAAACTTACATATAGCACCTTTAAGTGAAAACAAAAGAAATCCATTGACAGGAATGAGTTTTCCAGGGAGACTTTTTCTTCCTGTTTGCAAATTACAGCTTTTCACTCATAATAGAAGCACAGCCCATTGTATCACAATAATGTGGCAGGTAAATACTCAAAGAGCACATAAATCATTTCGAAATTAACAGTAAATTTTCAATGTTGATTTGATATTGTGTTAAATATTGCATAGTGAGACTCCTCTCATATTAAGTGATGAGTGGACTGAATCTTTGCACTAGGCAAAGATCTTAGCGATGAACTCTCTGAAACGTTTTGCATACTGCTCTGGATGAACTGTTGACATTTCTGCTCCCGCCTGCAAAAACACACAGACACACAGTTCAATAAGAAATAACTAGATGGAAAATGAAAGCAACCCTTTACAGAATAGAGGTGTAAAGCGTGTGCACTGTATGCTAAGTGATCCCTTTAAAGAACACTGATAGCTCACCCCGTGTTTGACAGCCTTGGCAGCGTGAGCAGCTTTCTTCTTGGTGTCGTACTGCGTCAGCACGTCAATCAGGCCCATAAAATACACCTCCCTTTGGGGCGCGCCTACAACACATGGGGGTGATTCACAGCATTGGGTGGGTGATATTGATCTGCATGTATGATCTTATCTGCTGCAGCCCAGCATGAGATGAGGTTTGGGTGCATTACATCCCCGAGCTCCTTTAACCTACTTAAACTGAGCAGAGATATCTCGGCTATTGGGACTCACCTACAGCGCTCTGAATAGCGTACACATCCACGTATGGGTCAAACTCCCCGGGACCCATGGGTTTGAAGGAGTTCATGTAGCCGGCGATGCCTTCAGGTGAGGTGGAGCCATGGGTAGGAGCCAGGCCATTTTCATCCTCCCCATCCTCCTCATTGGACGACTCCATCTCCTCCTCCTCTTCCTCCTCCCTCTCAGCCCGCTCGACGTCGTGGATGCCCAGCAGCAGGCTGTAGTCCATCATTCTCATACGCACCAGAAACTGTGGAAAGAGGGCACACATTCAAGTCATATCATAAGAAAACAATGACGACATTCATTCCTAACACTCTCCTCTCTTACCTCAGTATCTCTGTTGAGCTTGTCCATGATCTTCTCTTTCTCCTCTTCGCTCACATAAACTTTCTGCATGTTATTCCTGAAGTCCACATCCTTGTAAGTGGGCAGCTCTTTGACCTGGAAATATACAGTCAACAACATTACATTTAGCATAAAAAGCACACAGAGAAGACAGTATTCATTAGCATTTTTCTCATTAAAACATCATCAGTCTTCCTATTTCCAGTCACAGTAAAAGTGAAATAATATCACCCCAAATATTGTTTTCCCAATCCACACGGTTGGAAAGATCAAAGGTTTCCACAGTTCTGCAGTTATTTAAACTCTATCCATTCAACCAGCTATTTTTCAGGATGTTATCTGGGTCAGACTTGCTCCAGGCCAAACAGAAGGCTTCTGATGTTATTTAAAGTCATTTTATAAGTGATTTTTTTCTGTGAAAACCCTTCTGAAAGTCTCATGTTAAAATTACATTAGTCACAAAGCGCAAACAATAACAATTAGACACAGTACGGGAAATGTGATTTCAGCTCTCAGTCACACTTTTGAGAAAGTACATTTCTCTCGCTTGCAGTCTGAGATGTAGCATGGCAAACATCCACACCATCCACATTTGTTAATATGAATCAAAAGAATTCAAATTTGTTAAAGGGACACTTCACCAATTTAATGTGAAAGTAGAATTACTCATCAAAAGAAATGCTAATGAAAGATGTCATCAGATCAGTAAGCATTATGGGAAATTTGGGGTTGGAGTTTGACCAGTAGTAAAATTCAGTATATCTAGTATCTATCTTAATATCTGAAAAAGTCACCATATAATCAAAGGTAAAAAGCTCAAAAGGATCTTCAGCTACACTTGCAGAATCTCATTCATCATCTTTCCAGTGAGTCTGAGTCAAATGACATCAAAAAGAACACGGTGATGAGAGAGGTGAATTATATATATTTTTCTCTTTTATGGGTTTATATCAGTTGACAGTTCTTTAGACTTTCCAACACAACATTTCATCATGCTATTTTACCATAATCTGATCTCACCTTCTCTTTAAAACTTGCCTCACGAGACACCAGGGACCCCTGAGGAAAGAAAAGATAACTGATAACTGTTACCCTGGTTAATTTTCATTAATCAATAAATTGTCTCTGAATCATGAATGCTGGTGGTAAAATGAACGGAAGTAAAAGTAAAAGCAAACAGCCTTCAGACTCTCTGTGTACCATTAGCAAAAAGCTGTCTGTGCTGTTTGCAGTCTCTGAACCCTCATGTAGCTGCATGACCCCTGCACGGTTTACCTTGAGGTCGTACTTCCTGTGTACATGCAGTCTGTGGCTGAACATGTTCCTCATGACTAACAGGTACGTGTCCTCGCTCTCCACAGTGACTCTGTACATGGCCAAGAACTGAGGGAGCAGAGTATTGCCGTGGCAGGTGACGATATGCTGGAAGAGAGCGGCAGTGAATGAACGATGAATCATGGGGGAAGCATGAACACAGCGGCATGAGGCAGTGCATGAATGAAGGCGCTGCTGTCTTTGGCTAACAATCCTTCACTGGCCTGTGATCAGCACTGGACAGGTTATTTGTCTCTGCTGTGCTCTGTCTCCCTCTCTAGCTTCATGCTGTCTAAATAAACAGCTGAAGTGAGTGGACTGCTTGAGGAAAAAAATATAGCAGTTTGACAAAAGAGAATCTTAACTTAAATACTATGTGGAAGTGTTGTGTACTTTTGGCGCTGTGGAGGAATGTTTTTATGAGTGGGCCTCTGATTTGTTTGCTCTTATGCAAAGCATGCATGTGACATCCTATACATTTCTGCCAATGTTTTTACACTACTCGCATGATCTACGAGTGCTGGTAAAGCACCACTAAACACAACAATTTGCCAGAAAAGGCTGGAAGAATAAGACTGCTAACAAGACAAGAGGATGTAAACAACACAGGGATCAAAATTTCAACATTGGCCTTGCACATTTGATATTCCAATTAAAAAACGCATACGCACACATTTGTCACGTGTCAAGGAAACAAACAGTGAGGTTTGTTGAGAATCTGAACAGAAATATTGGTTGTTAATGATAAAACTCTACATGGCACCTTTAAGGTCCACAAATTGACTTGACTTGCAAACTTTCATCATCCACTGAAAAAGACCGTGAAATGTGGTTGAAAGCACTGAAAAAATGGACATTCAATCATTCAGTTGTGTTGAATAATGGTCATCATCGGATACGGTTTGCCTTTGAACATTTTTACATGTCATTGTTAATGTTTTTAGCAACACTAATAGAGTTCGTCCTCAGATTTCACTGATTGAAACTGTACACAAACACACTAACTCACTAAAATGTGGGTTATAATAGTGTTTTTCTCACTGAGAAAGGGCATTTAAACTTCGGCTTCTAGAGGCAGGTTTTTTCCACTCATACCTGGTGATACTCAGAGAGGATGTTGTGCATTTCCTCCACCTCCTCGCTGGAGATTTCTTTTACTACCAAAGTGCGGTCGTACGACGTCAGCAGCAGCCCCATGCACTGCCCCTCCTCGTCTTTGAGCGGAGGACTGCGGGCCAGAGACACCTGTTGGTGAGTGAGAGGACAACATCATGAGCACATGTGACATTAGATGTACAGTAAGTCTGACCAGTGAAATCTTTTACATCCCTGATACTGGTCTCCTGTCATTTAAACCATTTTCAATTTAACACTTTATAGATTTGCCATTCTAATCTGTACCACAAAATATTGGATTTTTTTTTGCTATGGATCACACTGGATCAGGATGAATTTTGCACTGATGCTTGCCATGTTTTAAGACTTTTCTCTCCTCTGGGTCTGTAGTGTGAACACATGCTCTGAAGTGCACACACAGCTTGCCTCACATAATTCTGCTCTAACCAAATGTGCAGTGTGCAGAGCGGATGGTGACTCTGTGTGCCACTGGGTGTGCATGCAAATATCACACAAAGAAATGCAAATTTAGAAACGAGCAGATCAATACGTACAAAAACAGTGTCTGCCCCCCCCCCCCCCCAACAAAAGAGAGCACGTTCTGAGTTTTATTTCTCAAGCCTCTTGTTTTGTCTGAGCTTTTTCTGCACAATCAGATGTCGACTGGCGGTGATCGTTACCTGGTAATCTTGGTCCTCAATGCCGAAGCGCTCTCTCAGGTTTCTGAACACCTGTGGACAGTACTCTTTGAATTTGAACTGTCCAGGAAGATTCTCTCTGAGGAACAAAGATGTTTTAATACATAACACAGAAACAATACAGTTTGATTTAGTGGGACACAACAGTCTGCACTTTTATTCACCACCTGGCCTTGACTGAGAGCTACACACTTTTAAAGTTTAATGTGAAATAGCCATAATCAAAGGTTTTGTTGTCACTTTCTATATCTCCTTATATCTTCTTAAATACAGCACAAATTTAGTATCTCAATTCATGCTATCAAAAGAATCCCTGCTGTTTTGTGCAACTGTTTCTATACTTATGTACTCAATTAAAATGAATAACATTTACTCAGAGGCAGTAACAAAATCGAACTTGTGTTTTTTAATTAACACTGTAACCACTTGAGTAAAAATCTCACAAAGGCTAGAAAACATATTTTTGTCTTCTTCCCACCTCTGTTTATAAGTCTTTACACGACCTGGATTCCTGAATGGATTAAAGGATTATTGAAAGCCACTCAAGTTTTCTAGGCTCCATCCTTATAGAAACTGAATCTCATAAATACTTATTATTTTGTAATATACTCCTGTCTGACACTCTGTGATCCCTGCAACGTTTTCAGATGAATTCATCAACTTAGCTTTTTTTTTTTTTTTTTTGTCTGGCATCTAGTAATATTCTGGTGTTACACAACCTCTGAGGCAACTCCACCGTGCTGCATCTCCAACTTTAGCACACAATATCATTCTTTTACACAGCCCTGGCTGTATAACATACTGCAGACAAGCTCAATTTTTATTTCTTTTATCTTTTTGGCTAATAACAGCGGCATTGTTGGTGGTAATAGCTGCAGCTGTGGTGATGTTAAAGGTATTGTTGGTGGAGAAAAGCACTGTTGTTCTCTAAAGGAGGTCTGCAATTTCAGATAAGCACAGGCAGGCGAAATAAATAATAAGAGCCGCAAAAATCTGTGAAAAGTGACAGGAAGCAGGATGAAGGTTCCTACAATCAGGCAGACAGAGCTTGAGTGGGAGCACAGTACTTGTTGAAGAGGTGGTTGTTGACTTTTATCTTGGTGCTGGCTTTGAAGTTGTCCGGAAGCAGCATGACAGGTACAGGCACCTGGCTCAGGTCATTAATCTGCGACGATCAGCGGATAAATAGATGATCACATCACATTCGTACTCGGACCAACGTTTAACACACATTTGACTCATTGAGCAGCTCACATACCCACCGAATGATTGACTCCCCACATCAGCACGCTCAGCACGGGGTCACTGGCTCGGAAAACCTCCACCTTCTGCTGCACGAAGTGTTTCTTCTTAGTCTTCCTCTTGGACGCCAGGATGTTCAGAGGGTTGGAGGTGGCGTTGGGAGAAGACATCGCGCTTTTCACAGGTAGTGTCCGTTGTCTCGGTCTGTGAGCAGGGTTTCTGTTGTCATCCGCGGCGTCCTAGTGTATGGAAAGTAGCTTGAAGTCCGCCTTGTGGAGTCTCAGCAGCAGCAGCAGCCTGTAGGCGCTGTGAACCAACACCTACTGGACCAACGACACAGTCCAACAACAATGACATCAAACAGGTGCAGAGCCCTCTAACACAGGAGGAAACAAAAGGCAAGAATAATCTTTACTCATTCCTCCATGTGATGTGTGACTTCAGCCGGCTGAAATACTGAAATACGGATACAACAATACAACAGTCTTGTCATAAATTATCCCCTTGTAAAATTCTAGTTAGTGTTGGTTTTGTGTGGAATTCCATCATAAGTTAACCTTTTATGCTTGTGATCCTTTAAAATGGACCATTGTCCACCCTCCATCACACGTTATGGCCTTAATGTGGATTGGAGTTTTGAGTAGCTTTTTCATCTTATATTCCCTCATTTGAAGAATTTATGTGGCCTAAAGATGTGAAAGTATCCAGTATTTCACAAGAAAAATGAAAAAAAAAAAAAAAATCAGAGAAAAGTCAAGAGAAACACAATTTTGCATAATGTATTCAGTTTCTCATCACCCAGTTTAAGAACCATCTTTGTAAGGTGTTCCTAATCTCTTCCTCTATATACAGGCCTGTTGTATTGGACTCATGCAATATGTAGGTGTTTCTATTTTTCTGTCACTCCATCTCAGTGTTGCATTATACGTTATTATAATGGTGATGATGGTGTTTTCTGCAACTACAATGAATCAGACACCCAACCCTAACTGTCACAGTGGTTTACTACAGCTGAACATACAGTATATTCTCCCTGTAATGGTTACAGGAAGCACCAAAATGTTTTTTTAATTATTATATGCAGGTATGATACTGCTTTCAAAACACTTTTAGTTAGACATTAAAAAAAAAATAAATTAAATGCATGTTTGTGTGCGTTGTTATCTAACATTTTAGGCCTCCTGTACTCACAGCTCTGTAGTCATGTTACATGTAATCTGTTACCTTGAATCAGGCATCTAAGCATGATGCCTCATCCAAAGAGGTCTTAAAAGTTGTGCCTCCTTCTTCTTTCCTCTTCTTTCTGTTCTCTTGATCCATGATATTGTATTAAGCGACTAGATGGATTTACTTGGTGAGAACTTTAATTTTTATTTCCAAAAAATCATAACTTTTTATTCCAACAATTCATAAACCCAGTAAAAAATTAAGCCTGATAGTTAAGCGATTTTTTTTTTTTTTTTTTAAATACTGTCCATCATTATTATCTTACTTTTTTCACTTTTTATCACTTCCTGTGATGGTTCAAAAAGGTGAATTTCCAAAATAAAAGCCAAAGGATAAAAAACAATGCTGACATGTATGTTCTGTTTAAAACACAAGGATTTCAGGTTTTTTAAGTGATACATTGAGTGTCTGCTCTTACGGGCTATTTAAAGTATTAGAAATATTAACATAAATAAAATATCATATTCAAAGTAACATAAATAGGATTACGTCTATAGATTATGTACAGAAATTACAGTAATACAGTTACAGTGGTTTCAAAGTAAAAAACAAATACTGAAAATATATAAATATGATATACTGAGTGCATACAAAGGACCAAATTACACCAAAACCTTATGCATAGTATATAGTGCTAAAAAACATGTTTCCAACTGTTGATATAAAACTCGGCATGAGATATTTATCTAGTAAAAATTGTGAAACTTGAAAGTAAATCACTTGAATATGTGCAGCTCAAACTGCTCATGCAGTTTCTGGGCAGCTGCTCTCAGTAGAGTGTCTTGCTCCAATGTGACACATGAGATCAATACAGTCTTATGTTATGTTCAGTAGAGGGCGCAAGGAGACAAAGTTACACCTGATTTTGAAACAGATTTTCATAGGTGGAAAGCTGCTTCTGTCTGATGGAGACATGAAACGTGAGGCACCATTTTCACTTCCTTTAGACATGGTGTTCCTTCATCTTGGTAGTGAAGCTGCAGCCTCCTCTGCTTTAGTCCAGGCTCCATGCATCTTAACAACTCAGGCCACCTCTCTGTCTGGTGTTTGAGGGGACCGGCATGCCATTCTCATCCACACACCAACACTTGCCACGCTGCTTGCCTCGAGACGACCAGCACTGTACAAACAGAGCAAACAAACAAGATGCTGAGGCTTTGATTCAGAGCTAAAAATGCAACCACACCTCTTTGCAATCATTTATTATAATTCGCCTTAAAGACAAACTCACCTGCTTCTTTCTGAAAAAGCCACGCTTGTCACAGTTGGGCATGTAAATATCATGATTTGACTTAAATAAATGGGCATCAAGACCTCTGATGAGTGTAGTTAGCAGTTTACGACATGGAGCCTGTAGGAAGAGTTAAACAGATACATGTGAGTGCATGTCTGGTTTCAGTGATGTCAGTCAATGATGTACTGTTTCACTGAAGAGGATTTTTACCTCCTCTGGATCCTCGGTGGGAGCTGGATCTAGGATCAGATAAAGGCACAAACATTTAGCATTGATCACTTATTACTATGTGAATACCTGTTAACATCATGAATTTAATTTTACTGTGTGGTCAGGTCCAGAAACTCTTCAAAAAATCCTTCAGTTTTCTCTTACCTGACTAATAGCACAAATAATAGTAAAATCACTAATAGATGCATAGTGAGGTCCACCTTGAAAAAAAATCAGTGGCTATACTGCTGTTACTTAGCCATAAAAACATTATTCATGCAATTTGCTACTATATTTCACCACATCTCTTTGTTTTTACTTAACAGCTTGTGTCAGACTGAGCAGCTGAGCCATGGAAAAAAGAATTACAGTGTATCTTCATCATCACAAACTTATAATCATATCACAGGAGGAGTGGTTCAATGTCCATTTGTTGATTAAATGTGAAATGTAAGAATGTAACCCTGTCGACAGAATAACTCTGCTTCCTTCCTTCCTACATTCATTCAGTCATTCATTCAAGTGTTTGTGTGTGAGAGAGACTTACCTGCAGTGTTGACCTGTTCAGTCGGGCTGGCACTGCTGGCATTGCTGCAGACCCCTCTGCCCTCCAGCAGGGCACGGAGGGGCCTTGGTTCTCCCTCTGGAGGTGCGCAACGCAGACCGTTGGCACAGCTGGCAGTGTAGACCCCACACGGTTCCCCAACAGCCAGAGCCGTGGCGTTCAAATCTATGGAAGGCTGCGAGGGCTTTGCTCCACAGGTGGGGCATCCCCTGGACGGTGTGGTCAGCACCAGAGGGCTTGACAGAGCCGACTGCAGGAGGAGCAGCGCCAGGATGTTTAAATACAGAAGCATCTTCCGTTGAAAGTTGTCCACCAATGGATGGTAACAGTCCAGATTTCCTAGTCTAACTCTGCTCCCTCTTTTGCACTATCTTAGTTTAGTTCCACCGATTGCAGTTTGTCTCTGTGTCAAAAGGGTTATATAATTCCCTCCAGCTAAGACAAAGTGATAATGAGGCTGAGAGACACCACTGGCAGCAGCTTTTAAAGAGCCCAAACCAGCGGGGAAAGGTATGGGAGGGTACGTGATGGAGAATGTTAGCTTTCCCTCTCATTTCCACACAGCAGAGCACACCCCGTTTCCCCTTGTCTCTGACACACACACACACACGCACTCACGCATGCACATACCATTTGTTGTCTGTCATCCTGCAGGATAGTAATGTTTTCTCAACTCCGACATAAATCACAAAGTGATTGCTACGTGTACGCTACTCCATTGCTCTCTCTTTTCCCCCACTGTGAGGGTAATTTATTTCCAGAGGTGACGCTTTCATGTGACCAACCAATTGGAGCTCAGAAGGCAAAGAATTCAGATGTTCATGTTTTCAGCATAAAAAAAGGGGAAGTTAATTTGAATATTAGCATCAGAATTTATTACAGTTTGTCTTATGATCAGTTGCCAGTAGTTGGGGGTGAGAGCTAAAATCACCAACTCCAGTACAAATTAAGCAGTGGTGGAATCTGAGTAAGTACATCTACATCAAGTCTGTAACTGCAGGGCTAAAGATTCAGAGGAACTGCTCGACACTGAGAGGCTGAAGGAGTGCCACTCAAGGCCGGATGACTAAGACATTAATAGCCACGAGCAAAAAGTCCCACCCTGTAAATTCCACCATGTGTGAGTCACAAACACATTAAATTAGAAGACAGAATCACAGAAATCTGGCAGCTTGTCTTCTAACTTGATGTATCATTAATATCCAGGCTGTGACCACTTCATCTCAGATAATGTCTGTGAGAATACAGCATAAGTGAAAACACAGGCTAATACTCAGAGTTAGAGAGGAGGTATAAGAGTTACAGTAAATTACAGTTACGAGACTTAAATATTACTCACATCCAGTAAAAAACAAGCAGTTCTTTGAGAGGCTACTGGGCTGGACAATGAGACAACAGAAATTTACCAACCATCAGACCTTTGTTGGTAATACTGATTTCATAGGTTGTTTTGCAACAGTGTGATGAGGCACCTTGATTTTTTGCAATACTTTTTTTAATCAGTAAACATTTTCACATTCTTATTTTAATTTCTACAAAATTTACTACACAATATTATTTGATTTGATTTGATTTCATAATTGATTAATCATTTAGTTTATACTGATATTGAGATATCACTTTGGGCCCTAGGAAATTGTGATAGGCATTTTACCCTATTTTTCAACCTTTTATCGATTCAAGATTGATCAAGAAAATATCTGGCAGATTAATCGATAACAAAATTTATTTAGCTAACCTTAATGTACAGTGTATGCACATACAATAGTGTGCAAACACACTCAGGCACTTTAGATGTTTACCATCTTATCCATCACACAGGAATTGTTGGGTACCAAAAGACCCCTCTGTGGTTCATCCATGTTCTCCACAGTGGTGACAGGTCTTTCTTTTCTTTATACTTTTCTATTATTCCCAAGGCAAACTTAATTGAAACATGCTCCTTTTACCTACTTATATCAAATATAACTGAAGGGAAAGTAGCAAGTAAAAAGGCCCTTACCCAGCACTAAGTAAGGTGTGTGTGCATTTTTATTACAGTAAGATTAGATTTAATTTTAATATACGGTTTTTAACACACACTAACTGTACAGCCATATCAATACACGGCACAAACACACACGGCACTGCATAGGTTAAGGACCTCGCGCTGTATTTATCCCCCTGATGTGATTGGTTGAGAGGGCGGGACTTCCGACAGCGCAGGTTGGACATAAAGTGACAGACTTCACCTCCTTAAAATTGGAAGAAAAACCGAAGGACGACGCCTTACAAGTTTTTAAACAGTAAGAAATCAATATAAGACAAAGGGGCTTTGAATAGCGAGGGTATAACCTGAGGTTTATTCGTGTTTATATGATTTTATTGGCCACACAGCGCGACAATGTTAAGACGCTGAAAACAGCTAGCCGGCCAACCGAGTTCTCCCTGTAGTTTGGTAAATGTGATGCTGCGTTTAGGGTAGACTCGTAAATTGGTCAATCGTAGAAGTGTACACGCAACAAATGACAATATGAGGTAATCGCTCGCTTATTTGTTTACTTTATCAAAACACATCACCAGTAAGACCCTCAGCTGTTCTGTCTAGTCGGATTCAGGCTGGTAACTTGTTTTTTTCACCACTCACTGAAATGAGCTCAGAATTTCCGTTCACTGCTCATGTTTTAAGACGAAACGGACAACATTGCCAGGGTTTTTCCAACGAAACTAGCGTCTTCTACCCCGGTTACACGACGTTGTGTAATACTACGCAATGCCTGGTGTCGTACTGTAATGGTCCACGTTTGGTCCACTGAAAAACCCAGCCAGTAAGATACATTTGTGCGTGATGAAGTTAAATGGACCAACAAAACTGCGAAGTTCACCTGAGTCACTCTTGCTTCGTCATAACCGGACATAGGAAAACCATAATAGATTACATGTGTACAGTGGTTGAAGAAGTACTCAAATCTTTTAGAAACTCGCTGTTGTAAGTTGACGTTATGATTCTAACATTATATTGAGATAAAAAGATAGTACATAAGTATTGGCATCAAAATAAACAAGTACCAAAATTAAAAGTACTTACTACATACTTATATACGTAGTACTTATGATGCAGAATGGTCAATTAGAGAATAATATATATTATTAAGTACAAATAATAAAGTTATCAAATAAATATAGTGGAGGAAAAGGTACAAAACTTGCTTCTGAAATATACAGCAGCAGAAGTATAAAGTAGCAGAAAATGGAAATCCTTGAGAAAAGTATCTCAAAATTAAGTACAAATACTGTAGTGAGTTAGTATTCTTAGCTGCTTTCCACCATTGCACGTTGTGCACTAGTGAAGAGTTGGTCAGTGAAGATCGGTTGATTAGTTGATTGACAGAAAATAATAATCAACTAGTCTAATAATCGATTAATTATTTAGTAAGGTAACTTATCAAACAAAAATGACAAATTCTCTAGTTCCAGCATCTCAGTCTGGATTAACTGCTCTGAAATTGTAGCTGATATTATTCCCTGCTTTTTGACTTTTTATGGGCTGAATTATTAGTCAGTTAATTGAGAGAATAATCACAGTGCTGAAGTCTCCTAGACAGCAGTCACCTCTAGGCTGATACATGCTGTGTTGGCTGACAGTCGGCCAGATTGTCTGTGTGTAGTACCTGACAATCACGCTGAATGAAGGCCAGACTCGGGGCAAGGACCTACACGTGTATTGGGCTGGAAAAATAACAGTGTGGCCGAAGTATTTGTCTGATAAATCTTGCTATCTAGGGAGTTTCAGATTTGACAGTTAAAGAGAAAGTTAAGTTTTCCCAACCAGACCTCATCAGACTAGGTCTAAATCAAAAACCACTTTACCTAGACTTGTCAAATCTGGACTAAATTAACCCAGAGCAGTTTTCAAACTGTGGAAAAAACTTTTTTTAAATTTTATCCAGCCCCGACTAGGTCTAGCCCATGAACCACGATACTTTATAAAATTAATAGATAAATCAATAAAGGTTTCACTAATATGAAACTTTCAGTCTTTAGCCTCTCTGGGTTAATCTAGCCCACATTTGAAGTCTAGGTGTAGTGGATTTTGATCTAGACCTGGTCTGATTTGGTTTGGATGAGGGGAAAAACAGTTTCACTGACACTGTTTTACTTTCACAAATAAAAGATAAGTGATCTCAAAGGTGAAAATGGGTTTTAATCAGTGATAAGGTTTTAACTAGTCTTGTCATTTCAGTTTCCCTTAAACTGCAGAATCTGAAGCTGCGAATTGGAAGCTAAGTTAAAAATAATCAGCGTGTGAATTAACACTGAATTTAATTGTTACTTGCAGCCCTATGCCAGTGAGGTATTGAGTTCAAATGTTGGTATTTGGGTTTGGAATATTTCAGGTAGTCCTCTAGGCCAGAAAAACACCGCACACAGTTTGGGTGTCTCCCACACACTGACATTAATAGAGGAGCCAGTCTAAGCTTGAGTCAGTCACAGTTCACGTGGGGTGGAAGACACCCCAAGGGAGGCACCTGACCATCACAGGGCTAACACAAATAGGGGACTCACGTTCATGCCTCTTGGCTGTGTACAGTCACTGTCCAGGCCTTTGCTTGTCTGTGGAATGTGGGATTAAACATAAATGGAAAAACACAAACGCACAAAGGAGAAGGGTTTGGCCTGAGGATCAAACCCAGGTCCTGCTTGTTGTCAGGCAACAGTGGTAATCATGTTGTGGTCAAAGATGTTTGCTCTCCTCCTGCCTACAGCTTTAATGACTGCACTTAACATTTAATTATTCTAGAGTTGTTTATCACGATTGCTCTGCTTGTCGTGTGCGTCAACAGTAGAAGCATCCATCAAGATTAGACTCATAAACACTTTTATTGGACTGCATCTTGAGCATTGTAATTTGACTGCTGCATTTTCTTGTACATTGAATTACGTTGCCTGGGCAATCACTAGTCGTTGTTTGAATATACCACTCAAAAAAGATTTTAAAATGCAGGTTTTTCTCTTTAAAGCAGCAATAAAGCTTTTCGATTTGTTTTCCTGTGTCCCTAGATTGTAATGGTTTTCAGACATGGACGACATAAACCTTCACTATCGCTTTCTGAACTGGCGGAGGCGAATCCGAGAAATTCGTGAGGTGCGAGCGGTGCGATACAGGGAGCGGCTCAAAAGGATGCTGAGAGATGGAGACATACTCAGGTAACAGTGATGAGCAATGGGTTCAAACTGGAGACATCTGTTAGTCATGAGGTTCATCCCATGGTTTTCTGCTAGAACCCGTCCTTTTTCTGCTGAATCAGCATCCTTGCTTTGCTTGCTTTTGGCAGAAGTGATTGTTACAGTAATATTTTTGTTTTTCTTCTTGGATCTCTCGCTAGGTATCACGGGAATTCAGATGAAGTTGGCTGTTTTGTGGCGGCCAGGCCGTTGTCAAGACGAAATCGCTATTTTGAAGTAAGAGTTGATGGTTTCCTCTCAGTTCATGAGTATAAATTTGACACAGAGGTGACAGAAGTTACAAAACTTCTTTGCTGTTTTGATTTCACATGAAAATTTCCTGGCTTAACTGCTTGATTCTCCATCATCGATTTTGCAGACGAATCTCGAGTCCCTCTTGAAATCAGGACAGAAAACAAGCTGTAACTGTAGCCTGCTCTAATCAGCTGGATCTTCCTTCATGTACCACAGGATGTGGCTGATTCATTTATTCCCACATTGCTGGTTTACTACAAGTGTAATATTCAGCTGTACGTGCAATATCTAAGTCCCGCATGTTATATATATATATATATTTATATTATACAAAAAACCCTACCTGCACTGAAGGTAGCTGTAGTCGAGAAGTGATTCACCTGATTGACACTGAAAGTGAAAGGTGATATTGGTTGGTTGCTTGTCTGACAAACCATTCTCTGAGGAGAGACATCTTGAGACATGCCCAGATCTAGATAGATAACATTACATGGGAAGAAGCAAACACTAATAAATCAGAAGACAATTAGGATGATGTGGGTTTTGCAGGCAGGCCGGAGCCTATCCCAGCTGACATTGGGCAAGAGGTGGGGTACTGGACAGATCGCCAGTCCATCACAGGGCCAACATATATAGACAAACAACCATTCACAGTCACATTCACACACATGGGCAATTTAGAGTCACCAGTTAACCTGCATGTCTTTGGACTGTGGGAGGAAGCCTGAGTACCCAGAGAGAACCCACATAGGCACAGGGAGAACATGCAAACTCCACACAGAAAAGCTCTGGGGTTCGAACAATGAAATGTCAATGAAATGAAACAATATGGAGACATTGATCAAGCTGACGACAGCAGCTTGTTCATTAATTAGATCTCCATATGTGTCTTATTATACTTCCCCTTTTGATTCACAGGACTATCCTAAAAACAGACATCCAGGTTGGAGCAGAGGATCCATAGCTTATCATGCAGGTGAGTGTTGGCTGATCATGTTGGTGCATGATGATCTGCTGATGTATTTGCATATTACAATACTATTATTATGGGCAGTGTCAACATGTCCAATGTTCTATCTTACATTTTGTAGCGTGCATATTATCTGTGTTAAAATTTATCACATCAGTAATGGCACTAAATCATCACTCACATTTCTGGCAGTGGTAGAAAGGACTGAATAGTTAATATTTTATTATTATTATTGATAGCATGTCAGTGATAATGAAATATTTAAAAGGTTATAATTAATTTCTGTGCAGCTTTCTTTGGTTTCCTTTAGCTAGAAACAGCCAGAAGAAAAAGAAATTCTAATATTCGCAATGGCAGATGTTTGGTGTTTTGATAGTTGCATCTGTGTCTTAGTTGTATCACATTCTCTCAAAAATGTGAAATGAAGCACTAATCAGCCTCCCCATTGTTCATTGTAGATGATGGAAAGTTGTTCCAGGGCAGTGGGGTCGGGGATGCATTTGGTCCACGCTGTTTTGAAGGGGACATCATGGGCTGTGGAATCATGTTTCCACGTGATTTTAACCCTGATGGTGGAGGTGAACGTCTTTATATTGTTTTTAAGCACTGAGCCTCGTCATGTGCAGCCTCTAAATGCCTTGCTATCTTTTGTTTGCATCTGGGTTCTTTCAGACGACGTCGATGACTGGGACCTTGACGTGTTTCCCAAGCCCAGCGAGGTTCAGAATGACTTGTATGCAAACAATGAAGATGAGGAGGAGGATGGGGGAGAGGATTTAGAAGGGAGGAAGGTGATGGTGAGTTGCTGCCAGAATCTAGGAATATAAAACCAGGGACTCTTAAAGCTTCAGTGCAAACATTTATATAATCTCTTCGCTGTCATCTTGTGTTTGAACAGGTGTTCTTCACCCGAAATGGAAAGGTGGTAGGCCGGAGAGAAGTGGCCTTACCGGTAGGAGGCTTCTTCCCCACTATTGGCATGATGAGTACTGGGGAGAAGGTCAGAGTGGACCTGCACCCCCTCAGTGGCTGAGGGGAGTGGAGGGAATGAAAAACAGAGTGAGGACAAATGGTTGAACTCTGCTACATTTTGGAGATTGGACAATAATAATTATACCTCCACATCAACAGGCTCCAAGGTGTTACTTGAAAAATTCACTCCAGTGTAGGAGGTCACTGTGGCTCCTTAGTGCTGTAAGAATGATTTAACATGCTGGCAGAACATTTTTATCAAGAATTATCAAAATAATGTATGCTAATATTACATGTGTGCCTAAAAGAAATCACTTTATAATGAAATGGTTTTAAACTGTAAGAAATTGTTTAACCAGTCTGGGGTTTTAAAGGGTAAAACACTATTTTTGACAATTTAATCACACTCTGTAAAGTTAATAAAATGCCAAAAAAGGGTCTCACCAGAATAATGAATGTAAAAACTCAGATAGAGCAGGGCCCGTGCTAACAAATGGACCCCATTTGTCCTCATAAGAGGAACATTATCAGCAATAATATACGTCAGCAGATCTGTAGCGCCACTCTCATAGCCTGCGGCCATACTGTGCTCATTACCAGAGGTCTTCTGTACTTCCTCCTGTTGATGGTGCATTACTGACACTCAGTGGTGAGAGTGGTAAGCCTGGAAAAGGCATGTTCAGAAAGTCTTCCAAAGAAACAGTAGTGCACTGAATGAACAGTGAGTTTATGCTCAGTAAAACTAGCTGTTTTATTGCTGTGGTTGTGTACGAGTGTGGGTGCTTGTTCTGACATGGAGTCATTCCACAGAGTTGTTACTGCATATTTAACAAATGTGCAAGCCACATGCAATTGGGATTTATGGGATAATTAAGTGTAATAACAATTTGTTGAAATTAAATCCAAATCTTTATGACCTTTAATCATTATTTTGGAATGAGCAGTTTTAAAAAGCAAAATTCCAACTCAAGGTTGGTTTGACGATCATGACTAGTTTGTTGGACTTCTTTTTAAATCA